>JAPMOQ010040581.1:293939-337089 GCA_026543055.1 Argiope trifasciata
CTCGGAGCCCTTTTTTCGAATTTTTAATTAGAATTTGAATTAATTAACATTTAAGCGAAATTTCGATGTTTTTCCGCTATAACTTCCGAAAATATTATCGGATAAACATGATTTTAACATCAATTTGAAGATAAAAAAATTAGCTTTCTAATAGTATCAGTATTTTAACATTTAACTTAAGCTTCTATTTGTAATGAATTTTTAAAGAAGCATTTCAACTATATTTTTCAACAATATATTTCGGACAAAACAATAAAATTTAATCTGCAGGAGCACGTTACGAGTGGAAGGGGAAAATTATCTTTTATCAATAGGTTGCCATCAGATAGATAAAAACTCAAATTAAAAAAATAAATAATTATTGCAAATTAAAAATTTAAAAATGCAATTTTCAGCACGTGTCTGCATGAAATGAAATAAATATGAAATATGTTTTTTTCTTTTTAAAAAAAAGAAAATGCAAAGAATTTTTTGTGACTTTTACAATATTATTAATTAAATAAATCAGCTTTGTTTAATAATAGAAATACATCTATAAAAAAGTCTAAATGAAGTAAATAGCTGCATAGTATGTAGCACGAGTCTATAAATGCTTTAAAAAATGAAGAATATTTAGCTTTTAATTAAAAAGAGATGAACTTGTGATATCAGTGTTTTAATGTATAACTCAAGCTTCTATTTTTAACGAATTTTTTAAGAAATATTTTAACCATGTTTTTTTGAGCACGTGACTGCATAAAATAAAATAAAACAATGCCGGAAGTTCAAATAAAAAAAAAACTATCATCGCAAATCAAACCTAAAGAAATAAAACTTTCATCATGTGACTGGATAAAATAACATAAATATAAAATGAGATATCTTCTAAAAAAATAAATGCAAGGCAATGGACTAGCGGATCTTTCCAATAGTGGCTCCCTACGAGATTGGCTCAGTCTATTAAAACCGTGGGTGGGGAAAGTAGGTGATTGGAGATAGCGCTAGCGGCATGAGTTGTTTGTTGGTTACACGCGGTAATGAGTATTGCGCTCGCGGCATGCGGTATTTGTTGACGATATTTAAATTATACGGTTGGTGAAACAGAAACGAATTTTAAAATGTTTTTCTTTTACCCCTGTTAACGTTTTTCTTTTGAATAGCTGGAGTTATATATTTTTATACCAGTGGTTAAAACATTAATGCTGCTTTAAAATCCTTTGGTTTTATCCTTTTTTTTTCTTTCTTCTTTTTAATTGTGATAAATGTATTAAATTTCTTCCAACCCTGTTCTTTCTTTGATATCAATTATGGCTTCGGATTACAATATGGAGCATTCAGCAGTACGAAGTAGCAATCTGACTCAAGATCAGTCAGAATCACCTGGAATTGTTTGCTATGAGTGTGGCACTAGTTTTTCAGCCAGGAAAAACTTGTATCGTCACCAGAGACAATTTCATTCAGAAAAAGAGCCTTCCGTTATTCTGAACAAAGTCTGCCCTATTTGTGATGTGAAAATGAGAACAATTGTAGAGGTACAAAAACATCTGACGGAGAATCATGACGGTATAAATTTAAAATTTGAAACTAAAACTTTTTATACAGACTTTGCATTTAAAGAGTGGAAATCAAGCTTTGAAAAGGATACAGTTTCTTCTTTCATCTTAAAAGGCTCTTTTAAAGAAATGGATGGGATTGTATCTTATTATGAATGACACAGAAGTGGTACATCAGTTCTTATGAATGATTCAAAAAGAGTTAAACACTCAAAATGTTCAGGATCAGTTAAAATAGAGAAAACTTGCCCTGCTGCAATGAGAGTGACGAAACAGTCAACACATGAAGCTACACAGATTATAGTGGAATACCAGGCAACTCATGTGGGGTATGAGCATGATGTAGGAAAATTGAGACTGACGAACGAAGAAAGAACAGGACTTGCTGAAATGCTTCAAAATGGAATTCCACCCAGTTTTGTGATTGATAAAGTCCAAGAAGAATATTCTCCTACCAAAAGGTATGGACTGACGATCAGAAAGGATATAAATAACATACGAAGAGATTTTAAAATTGAAAAAACAATAGCCCATAAAGAAGATGCAATATCCGTGGACATTCTAGTACAAAAAATGAGAACAAATGATTTTAACTCCATCCTTGTTTATAAATCCATAGGTGAACGTCTTTCTGATTTTCCACAAATTGGAACAGAGGAATTTTTACTTGGCTTTTCTACAGAAGCTCAAATAAAACTTCTAGAACTGTATGGGGAAAATTGCATCATGTTGGACTCAACTCATGGTAAAACCAGTATGGATTCCAACTAACAACAATCTTAGTAAATGATGAAAACCATGAAGGTATACCTGTGGCGACATTATTTTCAACAAGAGTAGCCTGTGAAACTTTCGAGCCGTTTTTCAAGGCTATCAAGATGAAACTGAAAGAAGGATTTAAAACAAAATTAATCTTAACAGATGACACAAATTCATTTTGCAATGCATGGGCAAATGTATTTCAAGATGATGCCAAACATATATTGTGTTCATGGCATGTTTTAAGGAATTGGCATTTGAATTTAAACAGAAAAATTAAAGACGAAACTTTACGATTTAGCATGAAAAATGATATGAAGTTATTCTTACACGAATTGGATGTTGCAACCTTTGAGAAATATTTAACCGGATTCATTATAAAATATGAAAAAGAAACTGTTTTTTTTAAATATTTTGAGGAACATTACATTAATAGAAAGTAAAAGTGGGCATATTGCCACAGGGCTCAATTGGGTGTGAACACAAATATGAAACTTGAGAGATGGCATAGACAGTTGAAATATGAAGAGACAGGTGGTACCATAATGAAACGACTAGATAAAGCAGTACACGTTGTTATGAATGCAGTTACAAAAAAACTCTTGGGGAGATTAAAATCAATTGAAAGAAGAAAATTAACCCACAGAGTAAGCTTAATTAGAAACAGACATCTTGCAGGGCAAAATTTAAATGAAAAGATATACTCTGTTTACCAGGTGAAAGAACGCCAATGGACAGTAACCAAAGTACAAGGATCGTCTATATTCACGTATGACATAAGTATAGGCAATGAAGTTTGCAAATGCAACATTATGTGTTCCCACTGTGGAGTATGCATACATGCATTAACTTGCACCTGTGTTGACTATAACATTAGGTATGTTATATGCAAACATATTCATTTTTTTTTTGTAAAAAAGTTGATTTTTCAACTAAGGCTGATGATGCCAGCATCTGCTCAAATGCAGATGATATTAATGAAGCAGAGCTTGTCGTTGCAATAAATGAGCGTAAAGAGCTGCAGTCACTTGAAAAATCTGCAATTACAAATCAACTGCAAAGAAACTCCAGAACTGATTTAAATACTCAAAAGACTGCATTAGCTTTAAGATTACAAAATATCAGTAATCAAATACAAGCACTGGAATCTTTGGAAGATTTAAATGGTGCATCGGAACTCACTAAAAATTTAGAAATTTACTTACAAAGAATTTCGTCAAAACGTTCTTTACCGCCTATATCTGATGCAGTACAAAAAACACCTATTAATAAGGTGATTGATCCTCAAAGGAAATTTACCAAAAAACTACAAAAAAAAAAAAAAAAAGAAGCGAGTAAATAATCCTTTTGGCAATGCATTTTAAGAATAATTTTTTATTGCAATTAAAAAAAAAATTCCCTTTTCTATTATTTATTCAAACAACTTCTCATTTGAATATTTAGCTATCGCAGTGCTGCCTACAGATAGGAAAAAGTTAATTTTGTTTATTAACTTTAACAACGTATAGTTCGTTTTCATTAGCTTTTAAAGTTAAAATTCATTTAAAATTTTAATTTATAACATTTTTTACCCGCAACGTATAAGACAGTCTCCATATGCATACAATGCAATTATCATACAACTGAAAAAAGTTTAATTTCCTTATTCAGCACAAAATTATTGTTTAGCTGAAATCTGCCGAAGAACTTGTATTATACTATATATATTATGAAAAAAAAATTTGTTTTTGCAGAATATTTATTGTTTATTTAATATTCTTAAGTACCTGTATTTCACTGTATATATTTCTATTTAAAAAATATTACATGTTTTTGCTTACTGTGTATAGTTTCATTTGCTTGAATTATTTGTATTATATATATATATATATTGAAAACTCCTTCCTGTTTTTGCATAAGATGTATCGTTCAGCTTATTTGATATATCTTGAAAATTTGTGTTAATGTCTTTTATTTTTGAGTCATTAATCTAGCTGCTGATACGGAGTAAATGTGAAATTTTAAAATGTTTGCAGTTTTATTTTTCATTTGTGTTCTATAAATGTTCATTTTTTCTAATTTGAGCGGTTTTTTTTTTGTTCAATAAATACATTTCGATGTGGTTTATTTCATGTAGCTAATGTTTATGTCTTAATTCATATTACTTTCGAATTTCTATATATAAACGAAATTAAAAGTTTTAAAATTAAACATTATCGGTAAAATCCTACTTCAGCCCACCTCTGGCGACTTTTTCAAAATCTCGCCAAATCGAAATTATTTGATTAGTGGGTGGGTATTAGACTTCGTAGTGATCGGACATACAAAATAAGCGCTCCGTAGGGTTGCCGCATTTCTCTTTGTATATTGTCAGGGTTGCCATTTTGGAATTATTATCGCTGATTATTTGGCGATATTTTGAAAAAGTCGCCAAAGGTGGGCTAAAATAAGGTCTAGTATATAATAATGAATAATTTCATTAGTAATCTTAAAATCTGATCCTTGCGTAATTATTATTATTAGGTATCTGTCTAGCTCATCGCATTACACAATTTTGTCAACTAACCAAATTTTTGTGTTTTGTTTAAATTTCTTTTCATTTTCACATTAAATTTGGTTAGCTGTCAAGCTTGTGTAGTACGATGAGCTAAACCGGTACTTAATTATTAGACACAGTATGCTATCATTTTATAAAAACCTAACACGTCAATTAATGTTTTAAAAAATGAAATGCCAAGCACTAGAAATCTTGTTCTTTAATTAAAAATTCATTTGCATTAGATTTCAATCCATATACATAATTTTCTGCTACTTAATCTGTTTTCAAAGAGTTACGTTTAATACCTAAGATAATAAAAATTAATTATTAATAAAAGAAGTTTTTTCTTTCCTTCATATGCAAATATGTATGTATGTATATATATATATATTTATAAACATACTTAAAATGCAACCTGAAACTAGGCCTACGAACTTAAAACGGTGCCTTTAAACATTATTAAAACTGAATAAAAATGCAATTTGAACAGATAGTAAGTATAATTATTATACCTTCACTCTTAAAAAATACATTTAGTCCATATTTATTTTTATACTTCCTTCATTCTGTACATCTCCTTTACCTGCGCTGAATTCAATTTTATTTCGTAAAAAAATGGAAATATGTTTAATATAAATATTTAAAACCCGATCCTCATCTATCTAAGATGAAACTAGAACATTCCACGAGCGCTATCTCCAATCACCTACTTTCCCCACCCACGGTTTTAATAGACTGAGCCAATCTCGTAGGGAGCCACTATTGGAAAGATCCGCTAGTAAGGCAATGGATTCTATGATCGTTTGCAATAGATATATAATTAATTCCATAAATTATCTTTATTTACAGTAAACCTGGTTGAATTTAGACAGGATATGCATTGAAATCCCGACTTAATAGCATATTTCTATAATCGTTTGTAATATCTGTATCATTAATTCAATAATTTTTCCCCTTTTTCGCTTTCTTTAAAAAACATATTTAACATTTTGTTAACATCACCGAAAAAAACATTTTTAAAATTTTGGAAGCATAATCGATAAATTGTTAGAGCATTAACTCAAAAAGTTTTTTCGAATAAAGTTACTGACTCTTTAACTACTAATAACTGAATCTTTTAACTTTAACTATTTCTTAAATTTTGGCTAATGAATATGTGATTTAATTGAAAATTTTAGAACGCATTACTCATGGCGAACCAGCTGGTCGCCAAAGGCGGCTAGTATAACATAAATGCAATTTTATAACAAAAACATACAAATAACCTATAAACAATTTCTTTACATTGTATACCCAAAATTTAAAAAACGCAAAGCAAGTAATATTTTTTTAAAATCAGGTCAAATCCATTTTATTTATTGATCGAGATTGAGATAGCTACAAGAGTAACTTTTAATTTAAATGAAAACGCAGTTGTCAACAATCACGCGAGGACTTTAAACGCCAGTTGACGTAACGCACATGTCTGACTTTCCTACGCCAGTTGGGGTAACGCAATGCAGATTAGATAATTTTTATTTCCTTTATTCTATTTTCTTTTCATTTAAAAGTACTTCAGAATGAATCCGAAAGATCGATTCATTAACAACATTTGATTTTAAATGCATCAAACGTTAACAAATTAACAGAATCGTTTGAAATAAACGATCGAAATTCTATTGACCCTAATCAAATTACGGTTGGGGGAAAAAACCCGGAACCTTACTCATCTTTGGCGGGATTTGGCCTCAACTTTTTGGAGCGAAAGTAAGTTTTTAATTAATAAAAAATTAAAAACTTAACTAAACGAAATAAAAAGCAGCCTATGTTCTATTACTGACTATAATCTATCTTTGTGCTAAATTTCATCCATTTCCGTTCAGCCGTTCTGGCGTGATCAAGTAACAACCATCCAAACTTTCACATTTATAATATTAGTATAGATTCCTTTATTAGTTTATTTTAAAAAAACTCTTCCATCAAAAAAATACGTCTTCAACATAGAAAGATAGTTATTTATTTTAATTCTATAATGAATATTTAATTTTTTCAGTGCAACTTATTTCTTACTAATCGCCATTGGCGACCAGCTGGTTGGACAGGAGTAATTCACTCTAAAGTTTTCACTTAAATATTTATGCGCCTTGCTCTCTTTATAAGTTTTCAGCAAAATATATTTAAACTTCACGTAACTCATATCCATTTTGTGAAAAATTAATTGTTGGAAAATATGGTTATAATATATATTTTTTAAAAAATTCATTCAAAATAAAAACTAAATTTATAGGTTAAAATATTGTTATCAATGAAAAAGAATCATTTTAAGGGGATTTAAAAAACAGTTTTATGCTGTAATATTTTCGGTAGCTATCACAAACAAATTCCAGATGTTAATGTAATTTTTAATTAATTAAAGTCTCAAAAAATCCGTCTAGATCTACTTTTTCATCTTTCAAAGTAAATATGTACATATCAAGTGCAGTATCTCTAGATCATATAGTCTGAAGTGTAAAGTACTAACACACACATTCATTCATACACGCAAGCACATATTTATTTGATTACCAGCCTTAAAATAATTCTGGGCATTGGTGGGCCTGAAATTGACATATTTTTAAGGTCGTGGACGAAAAGATCTAATAGAGAATGTTTTCAGAATAATATTCCTGTTTCTTATAAATTAGTCAGTTTTAATGATTGATTTAGAAGACTGATTGAAGCAATAGCTTTTGCTTAAAATATTAGTAAAAATAGTTTGTTAAATATGACTCACAGGGCAAAGTATGAAAACATCTAAAAGTTATACATCAATGCCTTTTTTGACTCAAGTTACATAAAAAGTAATTATTTATTTCATTTAAAACAAGTTAACAGAGCTAAACTATATGTATGCCTATCACTAATGATTTACCAACTAGCTATTGGGCTCGAATTTGAATGAGTATGAGGCATAAATTCAATCATGTTTATCGTAAACAAAAAAGCTGATTTATTGGATTAATGATATAGATGTTGCAAACGATCATAGAAACCTTTGCCTTGCATTTATTTATTTTTTTAGAAAACATAAAATTTAATAGTTATATAATTTCATCATGAAAGTTATATAGATATTTTTTCTATTTAATTTGCGGTTATAGTGGTTTTATTTTTTAAATATGGGCTTCTATCAATATGATGGCAACACTCTAATAAAAGCTATTTTTTTCCTGTTGCTCGTTTATTATTTTTTGTTTGTTGAAAAAATTTATTTTTTATCTGAAATTTATTGTTGAAATATATATATAAAATATTGCTTTAAAAATTCGTTAAAAATAGAAATTTAAGTTATATGTTTACTATACGGGTACCAATATTAAACTATTTTTTAATCTTTAAATTGGTGTAAATATCATGTTTGTGCGATGATGTTTTTCACCATTTAATTCAGTAATAAAGATGGGTTTTCAAAATAGTTCCATTTATCAATAATTATTTTCTATTTTACTATTATATTTACTATTATAATCTATTACAATTAGATTTTTTTAAGGTAACGCTTTAGAAAATTATAATTATTCTTTATCTGACTCACTGTAAGGTAGCACCTCTTATGGAATTGGAACTTAACCGATAACTAATATGTTTAAGGGTTAAAATACTATATTACTTCCATTAATAATATATTGCGTATACGATACTAAAACTACAGTATTACAAAACATCGTATTTCGAAAATATTAAATTGTATCCGAGCATATCAGTCGGTTAATTAAAAACAGTTTTAAAATTGGCAACTTTGAAAAAGTGAAGGAAATTAAGTCAAATGAAAGCAGGTTAAAAACTAATTTATAAAACCAGAGGAAGGAGTCTCTCCAAAACTTTCTCTACACTTAGCCTACACTCTAATAAAGTTGTTGTTCCATACAAGCTTTATTTGGCACTGACTTACAATAATCAAGAAATATTGATTTTGGGGGGTAATTTAGCATTTTAACTCAATTTATCGTGTCTCTTTGGCCAGTTATTTAACGATTAATCCCTGCCATGCTTTAATAGTATCCGAAAATCGAATTCACGCTTCGGATATATTTTTCTCATTGGATTGAAACAAAGATTTGACACAAAATTGCACTTGTAATCACAAAATTCCTATCCTAGTTTAATATATTTAAAGCATTGAATCTCTGAATTATCGCGTTTACATGTTTTTGAAAGTACAATCAGGCAGAAGTCAACCCATGGTTGGATTTAGCTCAAAATGTGACAGGTGTCTACACAATCCTGTCGATACTTCTACTTTCAGTGGTGGCGGGGTGGTCGGCTGTGAGCAAGAAGAAGGTGTCTGCACAATAGATATCAAATCTATGTTCCCTAATTTTATCTATCTAGCTATCTTCGCTTTGTAACTACTAAGCAAATTTATATTCGAAAAGCCAGACAGATGAACTTTTTCTTAACAGAGTTTGCTTAAAATATGACAGAAATGTGCAAATTTGGTGTAAAAAATGTATATCAAATTTCAACCATCTAGTTTTAAGCTTTTTGAGTTGAATTTGTTACAAATAAAGACATTTTCAAAAAATGTTTTTTTTTAACTGAAGGTTGCCTAAAACGCAGAGATTCTTCGAAATCTCGAATTTGAATTTTTTGACGTTTCCTATACTTTCTCTTTATTACATATACGAGAAAGTATTGACTCTCAAAATATTTTTAAAATTTCTATTATTTATTCCTGACACTAAATTCAAAGAAAGATGTAGATTACCACCATGTAATCAAGAATTATTTTCAACGACTATTTGCATCTCATAAGTTGACGTCAATAAAAATATCCACAATTTTTAATTTAAAAAAATTGGATAAATTTAGAATTTATTTTGTTTTTTTTTATAGGATAGTTTTCTATTTTGCATAGGATAGTTCTCAAAATGATCAACCAAAGAAAAGGATGTTTGTATCAACTTAAAAATCAAAGCTCATCTAATCAATAATACCTGCTTGCGCATACTATAACTTTTCATCCTGTTTCTCGAAATAGCTCTCCTATGGATTCATTAATAATTTTTTATTCAATACTTTATTTCCATTTAATATTTAAATAAGAAACACAGTACACAATGTGAAGTACACAGGGTAATACAGTATAGACTTATATAACACGCTTTAAAAGATTGAATAAAGCAATTCAAAAAATAATATTTTCTTGATAAAATTTTTCTAAAAAATAGACATTAATTTCCAGTAAGTCACATTCTTTATTAATAGGAGAAACAAGTTCTATTCCAATAAAATAGGAATATCGCATTCCAATCATTAAATTCGTTATATTTAATCATCTAAAATAGAGCAGACGCATTATAACTTCATCTAAGAAATCCTTCAAATGCCATTTTCCCCATTTTTTTTTCTCTTTAATTTCATATTTCTCATCAAGCTAACATACCTCAATCAAGAAAAAACTTGTAACACTCATTTTCCAAAAGAATCCAAGGACTCTTATCAGAGGAATCTCGGATTCGTGCGGTGGTATTTCTCTTGTTCAGGAAGCGCGTTCTGGAATTCGGTGAAACACATTTTTACAGCCATTCCATAATTTGTATCTTCCCCGTCTCCCGACCTCACTAATTCATATTTGATCTGTAGATTCCAGTCTTAGTTACTCGGTATGAAATAGGTCGGAGAATTTGGTATCGTTCGAACTGATTTACTGCTACTTAACTGATCGGATCAGGGGATTCGACAGCCATTACCTTGCCTTATTTACTGATACTCAAGAGTTTTACTTTGCATGGCTAAAAGTTTTTAAAGCTTGCATGGATACTAAACCATGAAAGTTTCAAAGAAAATGAGCTTGCAGGTGATCGTTCAAAAACAGCTCTACACAATCAAATGCTCAATTGAATCTCGCCTGAAGATTTGATTAATTTTGTCACCAAACAGGGTACTGCTGAAAATTTCTGAATGGCGGTTGTTTTGAACATTATGAACAAAAGGTAGCCAAATAAATTTCCTTTCAGACTTCTCTCGTTCCCTTTAAATTGCATATATGTCTAAAATATGAAACAATATAGGACCAACTTCGAGCAAACCTAAGATATAAATTTTGAATGAATTTTCTATTAACTAGATTAAGTCAAGAAAAAACTCATTCACTTAAGTCAATTAAAAAGATAGTCACGCCCTTTCCAAAAATTTTCAATGCAAAGTTATTTTGATAAAACTTTGTGACAACACTTCAGGCCGTGTCGTGTGACGTAGTGGTTTCACATGGCAATTTTAGTTTGTCTGATCATTAATCATAAATTTACTTGAGCAACTGCAAGTGAATCTGGATTCATTTTTTTACTTCCTATATTAGTAATGTAGAGAAAGTAAAGCAATTGACAAAAAATTCGAATATGATATTTCGATGAATCCCCATCCTTTAGTCAACCTGAGTTAGAAAAACACATTTTTGGAAAATGTCTGCTTGTCTGAGATCAAAGATAACTCAAACATTCTTTGAATCAAATTCACAGATTTCTATCAAATTTTTTGTAAAATCTGCTTGGAGGACGTATCTTTGAATATAAGCTAACAAAATAACTAAAATCCGAAGACAGCTACGATGAAAAGATTACGATTTGTACGATGGAAAGTCGAAACGTATCAATAATTATTAATGACATTTATTTAACATGAAACACAGACAATAATCAATAGACGAAGTATACACAAACTTTACTTGCAAAAATCAACAACACGCAAGCAAAAAATCATTATTAACAACAAGAGGTGGAAAGAGAACTCACTGGAGATCAACACTCCAAAGAAAGATTTAGTGATGTCTGTTAAGGCCATATCACACAGTGAAATATCTTCGGCACTTTCCGTCAGCAAGCGACAAGAAAAGTGACGTCACTTTAAAATTTCACATGATTGGTTGAATTTCGTTTGCGGACAATATTTCCTACTACATTTTTGAACTGGTTCGATAAAGTTGTCGATTATGAAACTTGCTTGACCGGTTTTTGAGGGTAGAAACGGAAAAGTGCTGGCGAAATTTCACCGTGTGATAAGGCCTTTAGACTTACTACTGACACCGGTTTTAATAATTCAATCGCAGGGCACAGAATGTTCTAGAACAGTCAAGAAAACTCAAGCTCTAATGGAACTATCGACAAGATTCTTGATTAATTTGGGTTCTTATTCTTTTTCGTTTAAATCGTAAGATAAATTATTAGAAGTGTAAACTAAATGCATATACTTCAAATAATTTTTCCTTCAACCCCTTATGCATTAAATTATGAGACCAAATTTCTATTAGGCAAATCAATGGATACTTCATGGATCAATTTTGTTTTACGTAATTCATAAGTCAAGACACATAACAGCAATACCCATCTCCTAAAATATTTCACACTATATATTTTCCATCCAGTGAACTGTTTTTATTCAACTTCGTTCTTATTAGAGACTTAAAAGAAATAAAATATAATAATTTAGGACAAATGAAAGATAGTCTCGTAAAAAAATACAAATTGTCTTTAAGAAATAAGAAATTGAAAAATCTATGATCCATTTTTGTTTCGTCACACTTGAGTGATTAAAACATACACAATGGATTTTCAAATTCTTGACATTTTCTTGTGCATGGCGATAATTTCAGAGTAAGTACTCGCTTCGCTTTCCCTACAGTTTTAATTGAAATTAATAAAAGTTCTAAGGTCAAAAAGCTTTAAATCAGAAATTTTATTTCGGAATCCTCAAGCTGTTATAGAATCACGCATGATTAATTCTTTGATCATTGTTCTTTTCTTTTGCCATTTTTTTAAGTTATAGAGCCAAATTATCAAGAAAGCATTCAAAAGATAATCAAAAAGTTAAACAATTAATTATTTTCGAACCAGTATGGCTCAAAATTCGAATAGAAATTCATTCATTAATTCATTTACGGCTATTTAATCAGTAAATTAAGTAATTATTTAAGTCATTCGTACTATAAAAATATTCAATTTAGCATATTTACTGAGTTAATTAACTTTTGAACTGAAGTTATTGTGCTAGCCTCTTTGAATGAAATTTACATTCTATATATGATTAAAATTTTGAGTCCTTTTTATAACTGAAACTCGTTGTTATAATTTTGAGTTTCTTCTTTAAGTATGGAACTTCTCTAAAGTCTTATTGAAAACCACTAAAAACGCTATTAAGAAAAAAGGAAAATTAAAATAAGTAATTTTCTTTAAAAATTTAATGTTCACAAATTTTAGAAATCTAAAAATTTTTAAAATGGAAATTGTTTTGATTCAACAAATAAAATCCATTACTTTAAAGACTTAAAAATGAAAAAATTTCTCACCTTTTGTTTGTGTATCTTTGCATTTAACATTTTAGTTTAACAATAAATTAAGCATGTCATCACATGTTATGCATGTTTGTAAAAATCTGTGTAAGAAACAATTTTATTGAAATATTTCATAATTAGTTTCACATTATCACTTTTACGTTTGCCTAATTGATTCAGTATTCAACAATGCTAAGCGAAAATGTGCTGAGATCTTTCCCCTATTTAATATTATACAGTAATATTTTCTTTGCATAAAAACTGTATGAGTTGAAAAATAATTTCTTCTCAAATTAGGCTTATGTAATGCAGTACCTATCACAGAAAGCTTGTATCTTAATTATTAGATGTTTAAATTTCTTTTAATTGGATTAAATCTTAAATAAATAAAAAAATCCTTAATGAAATGTAAATAACTCTTAACGTATTCATTTATACACGATTAATGATTCAACACCAAAAAGTTAAAAATGGTTAAGGCGCATAATTTCATTATTACACTTTATCATTTTTTATGAAAAACTATGCTTTGTAGCTAATTTATCAGGGAAACATTAATCAAATCTGTGGATTAAGTGCAAAATTCAATTTCCTGGAACGCAAAAAAAGAACTCATTTTGAATAAAATATTCCCTTAAAGTTATTTAATATGGATCAGTGTTAAGAGGATTATCAACAACGTTCCACGCAAAGCTTTAAAATATTCGACAAATGAGTTTTCCCGCCATTTTTTGCCCTAATAGAAAATCGTCTGCAAGAGTTAATTTCCCTTAAAAATACAGAATCTGTACTTACATACGAAACTTCAAAGAAAAATTACTTATACTTAAAAATCTGTTTGAATATTTATAACTGAAGGAGTTTTTAATTGTAAATTACATAGTTTTTTTTCTTTTGTGATTATGCTTGTATTTTTCTTTGGACAAAATGTTGGTTTACGCATAGCATTAAAATG
Source organism: Argiope trifasciata (assembly GCA_026543055.1). Classification (NCBI taxonomy): domain Eukaryota; kingdom Metazoa; phylum Arthropoda; class Arachnida; order Araneae; family Araneidae; genus Argiope; species Argiope trifasciata. The sequence continues at coordinate 307,991 of JAPMOQ010040581.1, forward strand.
GAGAAAAATGGAATGCTCATCATCAAATATATATATAGATACAAAATCAACTTGTAATTCTAAATATTCTATCAGTTTTTTATGCTTTAAAAATCTGTTGTGTTGTTGTTGCTATCCATGGCAATTTTACAAGCCCACCGACAAATATTTCAAAATCTCTTAAATCTCTCTATTTTTTTTTTCACTTATCCTGTTTCTAGTAATTTAGAAATTTTAAAATCACAAATTCATTGATAATTTTAATAATTATAATATCATGTAAATATATTCAAACAACTTTTCAAAATTTCTTACGTGTAAGTTATTGATACAGATGCTAATTCTTTTCTTGAGGAATGGAATCTTTAATTCTATCGTATTCGAACTGTCACAAAATATCTTCAGAATTATGAAGAAATATGCAAAGTTATAATCTAAATAATTGAAGCTTTAATTGGAGGAAACCTAATTTTTTTTCTTGTTAATTAGCTTTCTCTAATTTATAATTGGAATCTATTCTCCTTCTGTGGAATTAAAATGTGATAACAATTTCAGATTTATCCCCTTTACCTTTCAATTCAAATCCTGATTAAATATATGTAACAGCATTTTTATACTGAAATGTTCAATGAGATCTTTAAAGTTCTTGCTTTGTAATAATATTAAATTTTTTAGAATAAAACAATTTTATAAACAATATAACATATTAAAAATAATTTTGTTCATACTTGTTATAGTATCAGAATATCTTAATCAGCTCGTCTTAATCAGCACCATTTTGGAACAAGCAATCAATCATTGAATTCATACATCAGTTACATGTTATAAAAAGCATTTTACAAGAAAATATGTCATTAATTTAACAAGATGCATAATTCATTTCATTTTAGTCCTATGTTCACTAAATTATTTATAGATATAATTTCAGATTATTATTTTTATTCATTATTTTTAGACAATTTCTGTTCAAACGTAGACAGATTTTTATTTAAAAATTCAAAACCATCGAATATTTGATTCAGTATATTTTACTCTAATCATCGTGCTACATAATAAAAAAAACAAAATGTAAATTTTATTAAATTGAAGATTATCGTAATTACCCCAAATATAGTCATATCGATTCTTATACATGTAAATGCAGAAAATTAATTGTTTTTATATAGATAAATTTTATTAAAAACCCGCCTTATAAGGATATACGACATATTTATATTCTGGGGCTATGCCTATGCTCTGTAAGCATCCTTGTATTTTATGTTTAAAATGCATCTTGTCTTAATAAAAATATCTCATATTCAATAGTAAGCTCACTTTAAAATTAATACTGTTTTTAAAAGATAAGCAATCCTATTTACATTTTTAAAAGCAATGATTGATTTTTATATAAAAATTCATGAGCATTCCGAGCCCAATAGGGATGATATGATTTACTTTACCAAGCTAAATCAAATAAAGATCTATCAGAATGAAAATCATTATAATTATCGTAATATAATCACAATTATTCTTATATAAAAAGGGGAATACAATTCAAGTATATTTTAATAGACTGTAATATCTCCGAACAGGGAGCATAATCAGCTCAAAACTTTCTTGCATATTCTATAATAAAGGTGTTATTCCAGAGAAAACCTTGTATGGCATTGGCGTGCAACAGTTATGAAATATTAATCTTTGGCATGAATACAACAATTTTACTGAATCTATCTTGTAATCTGAGAGAAGTTATTTGGTGATTAATGCCTTACATGCAGTTAGTAACATTCGAAGATCAAATTTATGTTTGAGGCTTGTTTTCCCCATCCGATTGAAATTAAAATTTGATATAAAACTACACATGTAGTCACAAAATCCTGTGCTACAATTGATATAAGAGCGGTGATCCAAAAAAAGAGTTTACAAGCAGCAGTATTCGGAAAGTAGAAATTGTGGTTGGAAATATTGCTATCCAGAATGGAGTCATATGACATAGCTGTCTTAGACTAGTCGTTAGAGCAAATAGTGTTAATACTGAAACCTGAAAAAGCGACAGTAATAATAAGACGTCTAGAGAACTGGCACGGAAATGTGAGCCGTGAGGTGATTTATGTGGTCCAAGAATGCGTCTCCATCAGACATTCACAGAAAAAAAGTGTACAGGGACTAAGCAATGAGCAGACAACAAGTGGCGAAATGAAAGTGAGCTCAAGTGGGAAATCATAATATGGAAACGTTTAGGTGGTACGTAGGTCTGGATCACTCCCCATACAGCCCGATTTAGCTCCCAGTATCTATTTCCATTTCCCTGCATTAAAGAAACACACGCGAAACAAGGTTCATATCAGACAAAGATGCTCAAAAATCGTGCCGGGAACTGGCTCAATACCCAAGAACCCGATTATTACCAAGACGTGTTAAACAAATTGGTTCAAAACTATGATAAAGGCCTCAACATGTTTGGTGATTATGTAGAAAAGGGACAGCCACAAATGTCTCTTAATTATGATTTGTATCACGTGTCTATTATTAATAAAGCATTTTTCCTTTGCTTTGTAAACTTTTTTTGATCACCCTTTGCATATAATTTTTTACCACTTTGAGTTATAACATACACAAGTTTCTGAAAATACAGACCAACAGACGATTAATTCCAAATAGAAATTAACACAAAATTTGTAGAGTATATAGACTACACGTGTTAATTTTGTGTATACAATTTTAGCTATATAGCCGTCTTTGTTTTGTCCTTAAATTATATTCGAATATCAGGACATTCAGACTTCCTGATAGCGGATTTTTCTTGAAATCTCATAGAAATCTACAAAGTTGGTGTAAAGACCATATATCAAATTTCTTTGTATACATCAAAATGGTTTTTAAATATCTTGATCACAGTCGGACATTTTCTAAAAAGGTGTTTTTAGAGCCTCAAAGAAGTCTAAAACATAGAGATTCATCAATATCTCAGGTTCGAATTTTTTTATAATCCCTGTCCTTACTGCATTCTATGTAAACGAGAAAGTATAATATAGCTTATTAGCTTTGAAATTGATCAAATATTATTTTTATTATAGGTAGCCTAAAATTAATTTTACTCCGTGCAAGATCCTTGCAAAGGTAAATTCTTGAAATAGAACATCTATAACTTGTTTCAAATAGTATTTGATAGCTTGCAGGAAATTTTCATACATTTATTATTATCCTTTGGAATAAAGAAAATTTATATTTCTAATAAAGGAATTTTGATTTCTTGAAACTTATATATAAATTAAAGGTACGTAGAAACCTGTTTTAGCTAACAAAAAAAAATTCAGAGCACCTAAATGCAGGCAAGAAAATTCTGAATAAAACGACTGATTTAATCAAATTAGAAATGAACATTTTAAATTTAAAAAAGACAATTTCAGTCTAAAGAGATTTTAGATTTCGTTTAAAATTTATTAGAAATCAATACATTTAGAGTAAAGACAATTCACAAAATCTCGTTTATCTTGCTCAATTCTTTTCAAGTTATTGTGCTCTCAAATAGACAGACATAACTTCAAAAATGTTTCTCTTGTAGAAATCTGGAAAATGGTGATTTATTAAAATCTCAAGCTAAAATTTTTAAATAATTGTAATGCTCTCGGTTTGTAAATTTTGTGTAAAAAATGGGAAAAGAAAATAATTCGAGCCTCTTAATTGTTAAGCATGTTCAGAATTTATTTAAGGAAAAAAAGGCAAAGTTCATTAAAAAACGCTTTTATAGTATTAAAGTTTAAGTAACTATTATGTTTTTTGTTAAAACCCATAATATTAGTTTTCAGTGGGAAGGCCATTGTTGTGACTGAAGAAATTAGATTATACTTTCTTAAACTTAAATCACGTTAAGCATCGTAAAAAGCATATCGTATGCTTATAATATAAGCAGCAATTCAAATTATTCGTTCCTGTACATTTTTATAATTTCAAATTCTGAATTCAATAGTTCAGAATTTGAATACAATATCCGTCCTGTAGCGGATGGCAATTTTGTTGTGAGTGAAGTAGAACCTTCTAATAAAAACTATTTTATTAATATTATGTACAAGGAGCTTTTCAACATCGTAAACATTAATGAATTCTCATTCTTCTATCATCTCCGCTGCCAATTCCGGCAACTCAATAACAATCCTAATTAGAAAAGGTAACAGGAAGTGCCAAATCCAATACGCGTGGCAACGGCCATAAAATAATATTGACAAGATTGTACAAAAAAGATTATAATACTTTCTGTTTATACATTTCGTATACAAAAATACAAAAAAAAAATGAAATTAGGCTTATATTTGAAGATGGCGATGCCTGATTAAGTGCACATCCCACAGTGCATTGCGATTATAAATAATGAGATGAAATGTTGTCCTGATAAGGTGTGCGCGCTTTAATGCCTATCTTGTCCTGTCTTGTCTTTCGTGTTTTGTGTTTGTTCGTGTGAAATGTGATTATTAAAGACAAGCTCCCATAAACAAACGCTTTCTTGGTGCCATTGCAAAGATTATAATGATCTTCATTCCACCATATAATAAATTTATAATCCTCTCTTTACCAACCATTTACTTTAAAATTATGATATATTCTTATCCAATCTTAAGGGGCTCTTGGTAGAAAATTCATCTTTGATGCTCGAACTTTCTGCCTGACCCCTCGAGTGTCCCTTCGGCAATTATACGGCGTGCCCTCCCCGGGTGGCAGATCATTTTGATTCCGCTGATCAACGAATCGAAGAAGCAATCTCGAAAGATTTATTGACGTCTCTCTTTTTATTTGGCAAGCTGAGGTTATTAGCTGGAGTATGTAATATACCGTTATGGACATCCAACGCTTTCCTCGGGCGTCGAAATAATCACAAGCGATGATAAATTCAGGAGTTTGGGATCGTAATGCAGCATCTTAATAGGTAAGAGGACATTTCATTGATCAGCACATAGGAGTCTTATATAACTCCGCATTTAGTTCTATCCTGGTTGAAATGAAGGTGCTTAGGTGGCTGATCTCAGCATTATCAATGTTGCAGACATACCAGCATACTTTGTCTCTCTAGTTGATAAAATATTCGGAATTGCATTTACCCATGAATGAGTTCAGTAATAAAACCAATTCAAGAATTACTCATTGATTACTTGATTCCACTTGTATTATTTAAATTTCAATAGTTTTTCGATAAAATAAACTCCCTGAAATCTTCTTGCTTACTCTCTTATAAAAATATTTCATACCTTCAACCTATGTTTGAAAACAGTGAACCGTTAGGCCGTGAAAAGTCATAATTGCTCAAATTTTAACTTATAGTGCTCCCCATATGAGAACACCCTGCTTCACAACGCACCAAATAAACCTGATCATGTATTTTGGACAACTTCTTTTGAACGAATAAGGCTAAGAGTTAGCAGAGATGCAATAATATTACATACAAAATTTCACTTATTTGCTTATCTGTGTTTTAATATACGTGGGAACATGGAAACAGACAGAAATTAATCTGTTGACAAATATGATTTAAACTTCCATCAGATTTAAGCTACAAATGCTAGTCTATCGAATTTTATTTATCTGTCTTTCTACGTTTTGTGGTCAAAGTGTGTTCTTGCATTTCGACAAATAAACAGACACATTTTCACAAAATGAATTCCATTCAAAATTTGATAGAAATTTTTAAAAAAGCTTCTTTTAATTATTATGTTCAAAAACATAGACATAATAACAAAGGTCTGTTTTTTGGATTCAAGGAGTGTGGGAAAGGTGGAGATTCACCAACATTTAGATTTAAAATTTTTTGACGATTACAAAATTTTCTATTTGTAAATTTATGTAAATGAAATGAAAGAGGAAGTAATCCGTGCCTTGTAATTGTAAAGCACGTTCAGAAAAAAAATTAGGAATCCAATCCAAAATACTACGATAATATTAGTTTAATTGTTATTTTTTATTCCCAAAATCTTAGTTAGTAATGGGAAGGTTATAAATAAATTGTCGTTAATGAATGAGCTTTGAACGATTCAGTTCGAAAAAATATTCACTATTATTATATTTTTTTCATGAATAAATGGTTGTTTCTGCTCTGCTGTAATAGAAAAAATGAATAGCACTCAAATAAAGGCACTTTTTTCATCCCAACAAAATTTTGTCGTATTTGACTTAAAATGAAATAAATTTTAAGCAAGAAATTTTTCACTCGAAATTTTCTATTCTTAGTATTTGACGAAATTGGAATAGTAATAATAATAAACCTTCTTATCCTTCCGCGGCTGATTCGTTGTTAAAGTTTAAAATAATAATGAAGCAAATAAAATTAAACAATCTCTACAGTTTTTTACATTTTGGTAAATTATGGATAGATATGAAAATAAGATTGATAACACTGTTTAGTTTAAATGGGCGTATTATTCTCATATTTTTTAGCTTGATAATGTTTAGAATTATACTTTCTTTTTCATTGTAAGATCCATTGATGTGACATTTATGATACAGAAATCATTCAAAATGCTATAAAGGCAAGAGATATCAAATCTGGTATTTTATTATTTCCTCGATAATAAGTCAAGAAAACAAAAGACAATTTAAAGTTTCGATTTGATTTTAATAGATTAACCCTGCACCGGTCGCGATCTATAAAGTCACGCAAAAGGTCGCGCGGATTAAAATTGTAGTCCATTTTCAAATCAAAATAAAACTCCAAAATAATTAATCAACATTCTTTAATCAACTTTCAACATAACAAGGCACTTCTTCTTAATTATTTTTTACACAACAAACTCAAAGTTACTATTGTAATCGCGCGACATGTGCAGGGTTAAATAAGAACTGCAATTTCGGCAATTTTCCTCTGTAATTTCCCTAAGGGCTTATAATCGTACTAAAAAAACTATTTTCATACAACTTTAAAACTTAAAAAATTATCATTTCAATAATACCAATTTTGTAAATGTTTCTTTTTTCAATAAAAGTATTATTCGAATTCAGATTTTTAAAAATTATTATTCTAATACTTTTAAAAAATTTCAAAATATTTTTAAATACATATTTCAACAAAAATTTTCATCGTTTTATTTATTTTATATACGTGCACTATTTTACTTTGATATTTACTATCCAAATTAACAAGTTCCATATCATTGATTATCTCATAGGTAATGAGTTAGAACTGAACCAATAATGAATTTATTTATAAGCAATTTTTGAATAAAAGGTGAAATTGAGTTTAAATAAAAGGCTGTTAAATGACAACCGTAATAACAACTTGTATTCCAAAACAGGGTGGTCTGGTGGTAAGGTCATGGCTTCGGAAGAGAAGAGTTTATGTTCTGAGAGCTGATTCCACCGATGAACCGTCGAGTAAATGGGTCCGGCTCACATTAATTCCTTCAGGGCCAAACCGTCCTCCCGCTGGTGTGGTGGGGAAATTAGTGAAGGGCATTAACAGTCAAGTGTCATCCTTGTCACCTGACCACGTTTCAGAATTACGGGGTCCATCCTCAAATAGTCCTAGTATTGTATCAAAACGGGACATTAAAATAACTAAATTATCTAGAATACTATATGATATACACCAATTAATATTTGTTTATTATTTTTTAATAAATAATGTAATAATAATTAGAATATGAAATACATTTTATGCATATGTTATCATAGCTATGAATAGGAGTAAAGTTTTGAAAAGAATGTCAAACAAGCGAGTTGAGACTGAACATTATTACTCTATGATGTTAAGAATTAGATACTTGGTGTTTCCTTTATTTTACATTATACTAAAGCACTTTATTCGCAGATAAGGCTGCTCTCTGATTTTACTTTTTAACTATAAATGAGAAATATTGGAGCTTTATGAGTAATAAACTTACATACTCTTATATTTAATACAAATGCTTTCTAAAAATATGTGAATATTTATTCCTAAATGCTTGCCAATTTAATATAAGGAACCTTTCTAAAATCTGTTCCATCGAAATTTTTGCTTCCATCGAGGCTTTCTTTCATCCTCAAATTCACTTAAGTCACAATGGTGTCGGGAGAAAGCCAGATAATCAACATCGCATCGAAAGAATTTAAATGTTAAAACATCAGCTCACAGGAATTAACTCCCACTTCTCTCTTTCCTTCTCTCACGCGCGCGACAAACCTTCCGAGAACGCTTTGTTTAATTACATAAACTTGCACAACGACAACAAACTGGAAAAGTTAATCCTCCATTATTTAATTTTCAATTACTTCTCGAATTATCGTCACAAAAGAGCTACGCGACCTCCATCCGACGACCCCCCCCACCCCTCACCTCTGCCCCCGATGCCGTTTGGAAATAGAATGAGAAAGAGTTTTTCGCACTCATTATCAATTAAACTCTTCTGCGAAAACACTAGCATGCGAACGGCGAAGACGGAATCGGCTTTTAGCACAAAAGTAACAAACAAAGGCCTACGGCAGCGCCACCGACGGTAGAGCAGTGACTCGGAAGAAACTTGGGAAAGCGCCTCGCATTTCTGATCCGCTTACAACAGCAGCATTCCATCTAGGAAGCATAGATAAGAACTGTTACTGTAGACAGATAGACGGACTGACCGTTGCATGCGGTTATCCCCAAGAGGGAGCAACACTGCTAACGAGAGCTGGAGAAAGATAAAGTACAAGAAGAGATATCCATAAGCATCTTATTAAAGGAAGGAGGCGAGGCAAAGGTTTTTCCTGAAACACCCCCCCCCCAGCTGTCTCCCCACCCGCCAGTTTCTCATTTAAACGTGCGGTATTAAACGGAATTTCTCGCTACTGAAGAGCGTTAGAGCTTGTTACCTACATCGGTGAGGGATTATGTTGAAGACATGCGCCAAACCTCTCGTAGTAATTGAGACTCGCGACCGGGATTGATAAACTTTAATCCATACAAAGTCCTCCTTTTTTCGTTTTTGTTCTTTGAGCACACACACACCTCATCCACCCCCACATCCATCCTCTTCCCCCTTTAACAGTGTTTTCCCGCCCAATTCCCCCATGTTTGAGCTGCCTGGAATCAAAAGCAGATGGTTTCTAAGTTAAGCCAGCAGGTTTAGGAATACGCAATTTTTATTTTCTCGTCTCTCGCACTCTTTCTCTCTCTCTCTCTCTCTCTCTTTAAACCTGGAAAAGATGACACAGAGTTTGCTGTTGTGTGACCTTGTTTGCAGAGGCAAGAGGAACTGTTCCACCAACAACAGGTTAAGGGAGGAATATCTGTTGCTGATTCTCAAAGGGGTTGTTCTAAAAATGTCGCGCGAGAATACGCTGCCATTTTCTAAGCGGCATGACACGACTTAAAAATGGAAGATGTTCGATTCCAAAAGAGTTTAGGGTAAATGAATGAAATAAAGATTTTTCACATTCAGAAGTCAGCCTGTAGTTGCGTTGAAAAGCTTTTGTTCAGTTCTCGAAAGAGTTGGCAATCTCAGGCATGGTTTGATTAATAAAATGTGACAAGGATAAAATGTAACCTCTGTTCTTTTGAGCACGAAACCCTTTGAAACATTTCATGTTTACTTGAGGAGCTGTCAAAAATGCCTATGTTCCTATGAATTCGGTTGAATATACAAGGAATACTGAAAAGAAGGAAAACTGTTTGAAGTTCTTGTTTTATATCTCATCATTTCCCAGTCAACAGACCAACGCTTATGCTGTGTTATTTACATTCATATTTGAACAAATATCACCTTAACAACATTAGATTTTGTAAACAGAATCTGTGGTTATTAGTGACATTTAAAGCATGAAACATGCTTAAAGATTAGACTGCAAAAATGTGGGGTGTAATATATAACTTTATAAACAATTATGATATATAGTTCATTGTATTTGCATAGTGATTACATCTTTTTAAATATATTGATGGAAATGTTAAGTGATTTAATACATATGTCTGAAGAAAAATGGGTGATACTTAATTTTAAGGCAGATTTATCAAATAAAGGAAATCCTTAGTCGAGTTTTTATTTTCCATCACAATTTAAATCTACATAATGGATTTGATGCATTCAAGTTTATAGCGATATGAAAAGTACGTAGATGTAGTGTGAGAAATGGTGTTGAGCATGTCATCAAACATCTAATGGTTATATCAGTTGTACCTTGTCAAGCACATAAAACAAATCCAATAGGTAGGGCAAATAATAAAAAGAAAAAAGTGGAAATATTTCCTGATCAAGGAAATCTTAGAGCAGTTAGAAAGCAAATAATAATAACAATAATTGGCTGTTGTATATAACTGTCTTTTAACAGGAATTTTTGAGAAAATGGTCGACATTTCTGATTTTATTAAAAATAAATCCAGAAATTCTACACATTCCAACCATTCGGAATGTATATAAATCGTTACTAAGGCATAAATCTATCACCACGTTCTGAATAATTGTTATTAAGAATAGAGCTAGAAGATAGAAATCATAATTGTGTTTTTCAAATTCCTGTTCCCCTTCTATTCCAAGTCATGTCTTAATTTAGTATAAAACTATGCACTTTTCAAAAATTTTATCACACATTACCTTAACGTTCAAATATTTAAATTTACAATATTGTGTTGCGATGCTCATTTCTTTTTTTAAAGAAATTCCATAAATGAGAATTTAATTTAATCATTAAAGCCATGCAGACATGAACATATTAATATCATTTATAATGTCGCTTTTAAAAATATTTTATATGTTTGACTATTCCAAATTTGAATTTCCATGCTACTGCTAATAATTTAAATTGCTAGTAGGTTTATTTTTTGTTTTTGTTTTTAGAATTTCTAATTTCAGCAAAAGTAACTTGGGAAAAAAATAAATATTACAATGGTAAGAAGAGCTGTAATGAATTTTTTATTGGAATTTATATTATAAAATAAATGTTTTCAATGCATTTTACAAGAATGACGTCTTTAACTAACTATAAATAGTATAAATGAGAAGATTAACATTTTCCGATTAATTAAACAATAGTATGACAATTAAATTTAACTATCGTAAGAATATTTAATTAAAAATTAATTTCAATTGCGTGCTGTAATAACTTATGTGAGAGCTATTTAAAAAATTATTTAGTCTTGAACCTTTTTCATATACCTAAAATGTACCAAAACGGCTCCGAACTACTGCGTTAAAGAAGTGGAAGAACATGCATTCTGCCAATAAAAAATGTGATGCTTTCTTATTTTAAAAGAAGAGACTCCTTGTCTTACACTTCTTTAAAAAAAGAAAATATGAAACATGTATATTTATTAATATCAATCACATAACTTGAAGCTTATGAATAAATGATAAACAAACATACTTTAGCAAAATAACTTGATGTTTATGAATTAATACTATTTAATTTTACTGCTTCCCTTATAAGCTAATATAAGGAAATAATTATAATTCATAGAATTTTTAAACAAATCGATGCTAATTTACAGAAGAAATATAATCTTTCCAAAATTTTAAACGACGTTAAAAATTAACATAGCTTATTTACTTGTAATTGTTAATGGAAGTTAACTTATATGCATTTATAAAAGAGAAGTGGTATCTGTACATTCGGAGTTTTGCCTACTATAAATGGAAGCTTTAATTTTATATTTCGGAGTTTTACTTTATATTTATTTATTTATTTATTTTATTATTTTCTAAGATTTGTTTCATATGTACAATAATTAGTTTTAATTATGATAGAAACGCAGAAGTTTTGTGTTCTCGATTTAAATTATATTTGTTCGAATCTGTTGAGATAGGTAATGTTGATATTTTCAACGACAGGTTTTGGAAACTCTAATTTTGTATTCTGTTCATTATGATCGATTTTCTATTGAGAAACTGAAAGCCTGCATGAATTTTTGATAATATTGAATTATAAAGCTACAAATCTTCAAATTCAATTCTAGTACTAAACATGCGTTTTCCTTCAATTTCTAATTGAGGCAATAAAGAAAATACGTTTTTTTATTTCGTAAAAGACGCATGTGTTTAATTTTTCTAAATTTGTTATGACAACAAAAGTTATGAATAATGTTCTAATTGACTCCTTCGAAAATATGTTCACATCTTTCTCTTTAAACTATCAAGAGGACTTAAATGAATTCTTTGTCAAGAACTAACATCTCAAAATAATATGGCATTATCATCCAACAATTTATAGACCAAGATGGCGGAATTAATTCTGACAAACATAGCTGTGAGTTTAGAATCTAAAATTTGACTTTACTTGTCACATTCTATTCTAAAATCTTTTTTCTCCTTTCTTTTGCAGAATGATCATTTCTAAATTTATAGTGGCATACTGGATTTAAGATAAATTACATCAACGAGAATTGATTTCGTTTACAGATTAAAGTAAAATAATCATCTATTCAGATATTATTAAGAAAACACAGATAAATTTTCATCATAATTACCAGGGCAGAGTATTCTCAAAAATAGTGTAATATGCAAATTTGGATATAAAATCTTACTATACCATCTTATAAAATATGTAACCAACTATCAAGACAGAACAAGGTATTTGTACAATACTGAATAATACTTCATAATAATATATATTATATGGAAATGCATAATATTTTACAATATTATGAATATTAACCATTTTTATACAATACTGTATCGTATCTTTGTTCTACAGGCTTATACTTGCGCATGGTGAGCGTTATTCTTTGTTGAGACGATTTTTGTCTCCATTGCTCAATTTTAAAAATTATAACATCAGAAAAATCACAGTTATTTGCTCTTTTGGAGTATAAAATCTTGATTCATCCTATATTAGCCTACGGGCATTAACAATTTTTGTGGTGATCATTTTATATCTTGCATTCCGAACATTAGAAGTGATAACATAAAAATTATTGTATTTGCTTTTGTTGAATAATAAATTTTCCTCAAATTATTCACAGCACCAAATTTTGAAAATGGCATAGTCATAAAAAATAGCAATTCTTAAAAATCAACCGGCTGACTCATTTCCTGCTTGCCAATAATGAATTCCTCAGACACTGAAACTGTAACGGTTCGATTTCCGGATCTGCCAGCTCTGGCAGTTAATTTATAGACGGCACCCTCGCTACATAATCGCCAGGTGACGAAAGAATGTATAAATATTCGTCGAGAGGAAATTCGTGGGGGAAAAAAGTCGTTTACAAGGCAAAGATAGCTCTTGGTTCGTGAGGTTTCCCGCTCTAATCCTCTCCATCAAGGGAGGCATAGGATGCAAAATATTTTGCAAAGAAGACAGGTGGGTGGACCGGGGAGGGCTGGAAGATTCTGTTAAGGAGGGCTTAACGAAGTGCTGCACGGAATGGAATAGGGGAAAGGGTTGGCAAGAGATAAGGCGGCGATAGAAATGCGAATATACCCTCCCAATCCTTTTGTTGACTTCAAGAGATCGCTCTTCTGAAAGTATTTGTCGAACGTTCGATGGGAATCCCAGCGTAATTTCGCGGTGTTCTACTGGAAGCAGCGGAAGATTAAGGAAGGCTCTACAAGGGGTGGCATGGAGGGTGCCGATGCAAACTGAAGTGCGAGATATCGCAGGAGGAACAGCGATTAGGAATCTTTTGTTAAATTAAATCTCGATATGGGGTCCCCGGCGGCCATTCAAAGCCCTCCACGCGCCTGAGCCGGAATTTTCGAAATCGTCTGAGAAATGAAAAGTAGAAAGTGCCTGGCACATACCGAACGGCGCGTTCGAAAAGGGGAGGGAAAGAGAAGGGCCACCAGGGTATTGGAACGATTGGAATCGATACGCTCCCCTAACACAAATTCGATGTGATTTCGGGAATCTAATTTTACCGAGCATTATTACTTCTCTTTTTGAGGAAGGACGTTTATTCTTCTAGGAACATTTGTATAGGGAACGGGATAAAAATCGGAGGGACGTGGGAGGTGATTATCGGCGTGGTTTCATGTGATTATTTAAACCCCAACAAAGATTTATCGGAAGGAGTCGGAGGTACAATTCATTATTCTATCGAGTTAATGATGTAGAGAAAAATGGTTAAAATGTCCTGATGGAAATACTGTTTACTTGCTGAATTAAAACTATTTTTGATTGAATTACTTTTAATAAATAAATAATGTTTGAAATTATAATTTTCAGTATGCTCTAACATTTTTCCACAATTTCTTTTTTAAAAAACTTTTTTAAATTATACAAATAACATTACACATATTTAACGATTTGAAAATAAACAAGCGGAACTGAAGTAGGAATATGAGGTTTCATATGCACATGATATTAAAAAAGAAAGTCGCCTATGCAGTGGATTGTTTTTCAACATTCACCTGCTAGCAGTAATACTGCAGAGTTTTCACTTAATATTTTATTTAATACTCTGCCTTTTACTTGCCTTATACTTTGCTTTGCAACAATTTTTTATTCCTTGTACAAAATTCGTTGAGTCTCTGATATATTTTGCCTTATAATTTATACCCTAAATTTAACAATATATTTGGTAAAGTATAATCTATTATCTTTTCCCACAAAATTCCAACGAATCACAGAATTTTCTGTTACAAATTAAAAAATTTAATTGCTTGATTTAATTATGCAAATAAGGAAAAATATTTTCATTTTCCAAAAACAAAAATTTTTGAGAAATATGTTTAATAAAACTCCTAAAAAACTTATATTTGGTAGAGTAAGAGATGATAACAAAAAGTTTCAAATCGGTCATTAAACTGTCGGTAATCGCTGCTCTTAGCAAAACAAAGTTTTGAGTTCTGTTTTCGCCGAAGATGCGTTAGAATCGTTAGTGAAGTTGAAATTGTGAACACTCAGAAGCCAGCAAGTTGTAAAACTATCAAACATTGGAAAATAGTTTAGAGTTTAGGTTTCGATTTCCCCTTATTTATCGGATTTAATTCACGCATTAGCTTTCTTATAGCTTTTAAATCGAATATTAACGTAATAAATCATCACTACAATTGTTTCTAAAGAGAATGCCTGACTTATAATTTTCCTTATGTTTACGAGAAGCCATGTTTTTTTCAAATTTTTCAGGGGGTTAAAGAGAGAAATAAAGAGCAAAAATAGTGATTGCTATGAAAAATATGCAATAAAGTTATTAAAAATTTGTTAGGGTATTTCTATACCTTGAAGTGGTGCCGAAAAGTATTAGTAGAAATCACGAGAAACGAAAACTGTTATAGAAAAGGTATCGTAAGCCATGTTTAGCCTATAACAAAAAAGAAAACTATCATGTAGTTGCGATATCAGAAATGAAAAAAATTGCAAAAATAAAGACAAAATTCCTTCATTTTCCCAGTATGATTACGATATAAAGAACAAAACTGCACATCATAGTTATACAAAAAAGTGCCATATATACATTCATAAACATCTTCTTTCATTGAATCCCACTATTACTTGGAACAAATAAAGTATACTTGCCAAAAAAGTGCAGAAACTATTCTGGAAATAGCTACAGTGGGTACCAATTATCATGATAGTAATGAATTTTATTATTTGCTTTATATTATCATATTCTTTTAGTCCCGAATTCAAAAATATTAGTTTAACGTGATGATTATTTCGTCAAATTTAAAGTTAAAAAAATTATTCCTTTTCAATCCGCATTAACAATTAATATTCAAGAAATTTCTCGTTAGACTTATAATGAAATATCTGGCCGCCATTTTTCTCATGAGATGGGAATCATTTTTTTATCCCAACGAGAGCGATCAAGATTGATTTAAACGGACATCTTTCTGTCAGGTGAGGTTGAAATATTAACTATCATGAACCACTACTGCATGCGATTGAAATACCTAAACGAATAGGATAAAAAATTTAAATGTTGAAGACAAAACTGAAATTTTTCACAGGCCTCGAAATTTGTCTAAACTGAGTCACACTTCGGTTCAATTGAGAGCGTATCAGCCTCATTTTCGCAAAATTTTGAAAGTACTAATTTTTGTGTCAAGATCACCCTAGTAATAAATAATAATGATTCCTGAAAGCACTTTATGAAAATCACCAATGACTACCGAAATAAGTGAAATTCTTGAAATCTTGAAACGTGGTGCACCACCTGATCCGATTAATTTTTAAAAACACAGTACAAATCCGATCATTGTATAAGTGAGCTGTAGAGGAATAATTGAAGGGTTTGCTTCAAAAAGGATGTAGTTTCAATTAGGGGGATTTGGAGTTACATGTATTATCTTGTAGTAAAATAAAAACATGCTTGTTTGGTACCAGAAAAATATAACTCTAATCATTAGTTCTCATGTTAATTCAAGCAATGGAGATATTTGGTTCATTAGTTTGGGGAAATATAGAGCTAGTTCCTAGTTTGCTGTAAACTTGAATAATTTGAGCTACCTCTTTTTTGCAGTAAACCCTTCAATTGTCAATATTCAATGATCTGTTATTTTTTTTTTTTTACTTTCATGCTTATGTAACATCGAGAAAATATTGTAATCTTCTAAAAATTCAAATTCGAGATTTCGACAAATATATATGCTTTAAGCTTCTTTGAACTCAAAAATATATTTTTTGTATGTCTGTGACAAAGATCATTCAAACTAGCTGTTAATCAGATGGATTTGGGCTTATGCCAAATTTGCAGATTTTTATCAAATTCAGAGAAAAATCCGTTTAGGGGAATATCCAATATATTTTAACAACTATAAAGCTAAGAAAGCTTGGTGAATAAAATTCTCGAAACGCAATGACTTAAATATACCAAATTTGGTAGATAATTTTGTGACCATAATTGTAGACTGGTGTCAAAATTTTGTTTTAATCCGTTGGGAAAAGCGTCCTAAAACAAAATTGATTTTCGAGTACTATTTACCATATATCAAGGATTATTCGCCTACAAACTCGCCAAAGATTACAAAATAGATTCAATAAAAATACTAAATTCACGCCAAAAATTCATATTTCATAATTAATTACTATACGCCGACGCCATTCAAGGTTTTCTTTGGGATATCTTTATTAGAAAGTATGCGAGAAAATTTTTGGGAGTATAATCCCGCTAGTTAATTTTTATTTATTTATTAAAATGGATTACAGATTGCGCTGGTGTAAGGGCTTTATCCTTGATGTGATAAAGATATAATTTATTTTACCTGATTCAGTTATTGTATCAACATATTGTTAGTAAAATTCTTAAATCACTGAGAGGTCTCATTAAACGTTAACTCCTCTATTTTAACTTCGGATTCCTTATAGCTTGAAGATCCATGCTCATACTCACAGTAAGAAATCTAAATGATCTGCTTTAGCAAAATATCACACTATTAGATGAGGTATTACGTGCCAACGAATGCTGGTTAATGTTAGCAAGATCGCCAAGCCCTTCCTTGTCGGTTTCTGTTATCTCTGCCAAGCTGATGAAGGGAGGGGATCTTCCCAGGGATAAGAGATGAGGAAGAGGGCTTTCCCCAGCAGAGGGCAATCTTGTAATTGGTCGGGATGAAAAATGATGCCATTCCTGTCGACCTCAAATGGACCCAGGGTCGGATTGATCGTCATTTTTAAAGGAAATATTCGCTCCCTTCCTTTTCCCTTGCATTTCTCTTCGGATTTTTTTATCTCCCTTTCTCTATCATTGGCTGGTCTATTCATGAATCGGAGTCTATCAAAGACTAATGCCCATAAAGCTAAAAAATTGTGCAAATTTAAAACGTCACTGAGTTGTTATAAGAATAATGGTGGTTTTGCTTATTTTGTTGTATAACTGAAATGCAAAGTGGTTAGAAATGATGTTCCCACACTTTGTAAGATCATCAAATGTTGACAATATGCAAGTCGAAACGTGGAGAAAAAAAATGGAGCAATCACAATTTTCAATAATGCTCGATATGATGACATATATTAATATTTAATAATGAAAACATAATAACATCGGCCCATCATGATTATTAATCCCAGCCTAGATACATATTGATTACAAAGATCTTGAATCGTCTTATATCCAAGGGGATGAGTGGTAGATGCATTAAGTAATTAGAAGTCCTGAATGAGTTTTAGACTACCTATAAAAAGATTAGCAAAATGAGCTCAATTTATAATTTTAAAAAATGAACCAGCTATGGTTCGTGACCCAATCGAATATTTTTAAAAAAGGAGATTTATCTTAATAAAGTGAAATTCAAATTATTTCTGTTTTGTTTTGCCATACCAGTGATACCTTAAGATATGTGCCAACATTTGGAATGAAGTTTTTGAAAAACTCTATAAAATTACAATATTTGTAAATTATTGAATAACATGAATAGGAAAAAGATCAATAAACCAAACTCTATCAGTTAAACGTCGAATTTTTTAATTTAGAGGGAAATTATTTTGTTCGTTAAAAAAAAAGCAAAAGCTTTCTAGAAGAAAGGTTGAAGTTTCTGTGCCCTCTTCTCTCATCATGGTGAAAAAGATTCTATCCCCACCTTTAAATGAAATTGAAAACTATTTAATGTTCCTTCAAATAGTTGGTTCTCGCCATACTGTTAGATACAAACATGATAAAGGTCAGCTACTTTCTAACGATGACGGGACGTGCTTTCCATGGAAAGTTTTGTACCGTGGCCGGTGATAGCCCTTGGGAGATTCAACCATAATTCTCCCCAGTTTTACTGACACGTTGGTCCAGTCATTCAGATCTTTCCGTGTGCCTTCGTACGAGTCGGAATAGCTGGTTATGGTTGCATATTCCTTTAAAATAGTCATAGTATTGCTTCAAAATGAGGCGCTGACATAACTTAATTGAAAAAGAAATTGTATAGATCTCAGAACAAGGATACTTTGATTTTGGCCATTCTAATCTCTAAATTCAAAAACATTTTTGTCTGTCTCCTATGTAGCACTTAAAATGCAAACAGTTCAAGTTCGTGAGCAATAAAAATCTCAAGTTCTTTTCTCTCCCATTTTAAGGCAAAATATTGATATAAATCCACCTTGACCACACACTCCCCCTCCCCATCCGTCTAAAACAAAGCAAACAATCGCCCTAAACAGGGAATTGAAAATGCATGTCTCTCATAAAAAAATAAAATAAAAATAACATCCCCATACTACCTTCTCCTCTTTTGAAAGAATAAATATTCACACAGCAGAGGAGCGTTGACGATAAAGGACAACAGCAACAAAAAATTCCGAAGGAGTAGAAGGTGAGAGAGATATATATAAAAAGAAGGAGAGCAGCAACTCAGAATCTACAAATAAATAGAATCTTCCCCAAAAAGAAGCAACTGAGATAGGCTTCTTCCAAATGGAAAAGAAGGAGCGGCCGGAACGGAGAGGTTTAAATCACAATTTGGAGCTTGATCCCCCGGATGCGGAAGAGCAATAGGATCCTGAGAGGCAGGAGGCAGGCAAACCACAAAGGGACACCGGCTCACTGGGTTCCATCACAATGTATAAGGCCGAGGGAAATGAAAGCAAACCTCAAATCCCCCAGGTGTAGAGAGGGACTTGGAAAACCTTTCTTCTCTCTCTGAATTCCATCCGCTGCCACCCCTTGGATCAGGAAGGAGGGGGTCAAAATACGGATTTATCCTCCAGAAGAGTGTGTTTTTGGTTTCCTAGGCAACCCATCCCAAGCTACCCACTACCTCTGTAAGGTGTAGGCCGAGGTGCGTTTAGAAATTGAGACGATGTATCTACAGGTGTTTTTGTAAAACTTTTGATTTGAAGTTTATGCGAAATCTTGCAAGCGAATATTCCAATGTGAAACTTTCTTAGAAATAACCTACATCTTTATCAACATGATAGACGTACTTCTTCTAATCCTACTTAATCTAACGTACCTCATCAAGTGCGTGAATCAAGTGCAGATGATAAAACAGAAATATAGCCTCTTTGTGGGTGAAAGCGATATTTTAGCATGTGCGTTCCAACTGAATTGAAAAACTCGAATATGTAAAAATATATGGCCTTTCTAGAACACTACTTTTCTTGTGTACAGCTAACCACCTAGCCATCACTGATCGAAGCAGTATTGCCAGTCTAAAGAAACTGTAGGGAATATTACCAACATTATGCTTCTTTTGATAGTAAACAGTGTAGACTTCTAGCATCAGTCAATCAATTTTTCAATGCACATCAGTCAATCAATTTTTCAATAACGTTGGTTTATAGCAAATCCAGAGGACAGATTTCAAAATTCTTTTGCTATTATTCATGTTAATCTGGCATCCTCCCACACTCGACATTCAATCCACTTACATGCAGCACTTAAGTATTCATGTGTCATTGACTTCCAGTAATTAAAGTTATCAAAAAGCTTTGGATATCAGATACATATATATATTTAATTATATAGCATATTTAAACTGAAATCTGAACTGCATAGGGATTTGCATCAATTCTGTTTATTTCACGTGAACCGTACCATTTGTAGCTGTTTTTCTTAACATCAATTGTCTCCAATTTGTTAAGAAAATTAAAGTAAGTTTAATATTAAAAAATTCTTTTTAAATAGCATTGTATTTTCATGTGTAATAATAATCATTCTTCCATTTTTTCACATAACCTTTGGAAAAGAGAAGGGTTCACTTTCTATTCAAATGAAAAACAGACATTTTGTACGATTCATCTATCTAGTGAATTCAAATTGCATCATTGAATATCACCAATAGTGATTTATAAATAAAATATATGAACCTAAGTAATCACCTTCATAAAATTTCAGAACTTTTGGAAATTTTACTTAATTTCGTGTGTTCGATTAGCTGTAGAAATCATTTTGCCATTATATCTAAAATTGACATATATAATGGCTCAAACTGCTTTTTCTGCTTTATTTTTGCTGCCAATAAATATTTATTTATACTGCTAATGGTCGCAGTTTAGAGGTTCAAATTTTCTCAATAATCAATCAGTCGGTAATACGAATGAATATCGTTTTATAGGTTTCAATCTAATTTTTAATCTTAAAATGTAAGCTTTTGTACAATGAGAGGCGATATTTAATATCCAATGCATTTTTGAGTATCTTAGATCATCCGCTAGTTTGCAGAAGAATACAAAATTTAATAAGAATTCTAAAACCAAAAATATCTACAAATGTAGATAAATATCTAAAATAAATAAATATTTTTCTATAGAAGTAGAAAATTTAAATATTTAACTAATATACTCAATATTTATATTTTGGTGTGAGAAATCGAAATAAAAGTCAGTTTAAAATTTATATTAAAATTCAAATATACAAAGAGACTGACAAATAAAATATGTTTAACAACTGAACTATAAAGATATGCTTTAAGATGACAGATCTGAAGTTAATAAGTACTTCCACTTTTCTCAGAGTTCCACAGGCAGCAATAAATGGATTAAAAGTCTGATGAATTAAAGTTCTAAAATTAAATTATTCTTAGTACTTAAGGGTTATTCCACTAAAATGCTCATTTCCTAAGGAACGCGCGGGATATTAGAATAATTAGTAAATTAATTTTCAGAATTTTGCTAGTCCGTTGAATACCAACCTAAGAATTCCCCATTACAAAAGTTGTTAAGAATCATTTCAGACAGGCTTAGGATTATCAATATTAAACTTCGGATATAATTCTTTTATCATGCATGTGTTTTCATTTTTCAGACTTGTAATCAAATAACCATCTCGACTGAATTTTTTATCTTAAGTTTAATTAGTTCAAAAACACAAATTATTAATTTTATCAAATTGAAAATTCGACTGGCCGATTCGGTTTTCAGATGTTTTTAGTGTAAACATTAAGTTTTATACAGAACTCAATGGCTTTAGAACACAAAGTATATTTATAAATAATGTAAAGAGCCATGCATTTTCAGATACAACAATTTTTATCTTTTCTTATTGAAAATGTAGCAAAAGTATTGTAATCGTCCAAAGAATTTTGACATATCTCGACATTTTAGACGACAAAAATCCTTCCTGGTTAAGTCCATTCTGTCTGTGAGAAGGACAAAATTTCGTATACGATCTTTACACCAAATTTGAATATTTCTATCAAATATAGAGAAAACTCCCTTTAGATCAAGTCTGGCGATCCGACTGACTGAATACAAGTTAATACGATAACTGCAAAACAATAATAGAGATTTAAAGGAATAACTCAGATTTCTGTACTCAGATTTAGCATCCGTAGTGCAGACATATATCAAATTTTTATCCAAATCCAAAGAAGAGTTGACTGTGTGTCGGTCTGTACTTTCCAAAACATGTAAACGCGATAACTGATTTACTTGTCACTTAAAAGTATAAAATTTTATTAGTGATTTTGTAAGGACTTCTATAGTTCTGTGGAAAATTTCGGTTTCAATCTCTTGGGAAAACGCATCTCAAACCAAAATTAACCTTTAGTAGAAAGTATGGTAGAACGTTTTGGAGGGACCACTACCGCTTTCAAAACCAACATTGTATAAAAGTACTAATGCCTTGTACTCGGATTTCGATAATATAAGACCATATAATATAATTTCGATATAATTGCTTTGAACTCCTTCTCACCAACCTCCCCAAATCATAAATTCGATGCCAGGACTTAACACTTACATTTCGAATACATTTTCAGTTCTATTATCAGTTTCTATCAGCTCTGCAAGAGCCTTTTTGAGAAACTACATCTGCACAATGCCCCCCTAAGACTGTCACCAGAGGCATTAATGCTCCCTATCCACATTTCCTGCTGGTAAACCTCTGGAAGTGGCGTGTATTACTTACGATAATGAATGTAAAATCCATGAAATGGGTGTAAGGCTCAGATTGTATTACTGCGACGGACTATTCCACAGTACAACGCTATTGTAGCGTTCACATAAAGAACAAACTGATATGATTGTGTGATTCTAATCGTAATTTAACATCCTGTTTTGGTGATATGCAAGGGCTATTTTTAGATTAATTTCCCAACTTTAAATCATGCTCAGACGACAAAGTCAACATCTAAGTCGACATTTCTTTTCGTATCAGTCACGTCTTAGTAGATCAAAAGGAGGAAATTTGATCTTGAAGGAATTGATTGTCATTAGGCATGCGTATATACTAAATCTTTCGGTCCCAAACCCTCGTGCCTATGGTTACAAAATTTCACTTTATTTTTAAGTCACAACTTCTCTGCATGGTTATTTGCATATAGATAGCTAACAATTTTCGCAAAAAAAGTAATTGTTGTTGATTATGACACTTATCTTAGACAAGCCCGTTGACTTAGTGACTTAAGCCGAGTTTGTGCAGCAACTTCAGAGGGTAAAGACCCCGGAGCACTCAAGGGCAGAAGTCTGATTTCTAGCTCATATGAAGATGACACTCACACACTCACTTGCACAGCCTCTTTTTACAGAGGGACTCTTTTAGATGCCTCACAGATAGAACATAGGGTAAGGAATAATTATACCCGAACCAGGATTCTAACTAAGGAAGCTCAAATCAAAGGAAAGAAGCGCTATACCTACGCCAGGAGGGCAGCGCAAAAAAATTATATTTCCTTGATTATTATAACAAATATACAAGCTATATCGTAGGTTACAAACTGTCCTTTGATTAGAGAGTACATCTTATGAAATGAAAAATTATCTTATGGGAAAGAAAAACTCCTTGATAATTGACAATACTTTAACGAAATATATGATGTCCTTTGAAGCAATCTTGAATCAATTATATACTCAATCAAAGGCAAAATTTGAAATTGATTAGCAGCATTGCGTAAATGAACGAAAAAGCAAGAAACCACGAAAGGTTAAATCTTATAAATTATTGAATTGTTATTCTTTTCACTTTCTAAAAAATTCAAATAGTAACTGATTAAATTCAAAACTTAATCAAGATGTCTGAGCTTTGTATTACGATGAAATGAGAAATATACCCATTTTTGAATAGAAAAAACCAGGATAAGATTTAAATCATGATCCTAAATGCCAATTATTAAAAATTAATTTAACAGAAAAATTTTAAACAAAATTAGGAACTTGAAAAAAAAAACTTTTTCTTCGAACACTTCCTTATTGTTTGATATTATGATCATTTTTCCATTGTTACTCAATAGAAAGGACAAAGATATTGGTTCATTTTGTAGTCTATCTGTATTTTTAATGTTTCGTGTATAATACACAGACAATATGTTGTAATCGTCAAGAATAACGAATTCGAGATATGATGAATCTCCACTTTTTAAATCTCTATGTGGTTTGAGAAAAAAACTATTTGTGGAACTGTGTTTGCCTGCATATAAGTAAGACAGTTTAAAAAAAGAAGGAGCTGGAAAAATAGAATTTTGTATTGGATCTTTCTTTCATTTGAATGTGCTTATATTTTTGTTCGAGGAAATATATACACTACCTAGCTATTTAGATATTAGATATAGGATCACTATTGAACAGAACATCCCGTATAATTTTACTTTTGCAATCCTTGATGCATGTCTCTTCAAGACAGCATCAAAAAAAAGTCTTACACGATCCGCCAACACCATCAGCCTGCGCTCGAAAACACCGAAAGCATCCATCTTATCGGCGCGGCAAACTTGCCAACAGCCCCCTTTTTCTTTTACTTTCTTGGGGCAGGAGGCAAATCTCAAAGACTAAAGCAAAATGAGCGAAGAAGATTCCGTGGACCAAAATCTGGGGAGGCCGTAGAGCCGCCGGACAATAAATTCGGTGGAAGGATTACTCTCTCTGCTGGGGAGAGGGAGAGAGAAAGGATGCTCCAAAGAGGATGGAGCGCGGGGATGTTGCGTCGCATCCTCTCACCCTGGGGATAAAGATCTCCCGGCATAGCGCCGCCGTTCTCTTGATTTTGGTCATACTTTTGGTGACGAGGTTCGCGACAACAAAGACGGAGAAAAAAAAGCAAAGAAGGACTCTGGAAGAAAATACGAAAGGAATGAATGGACATAGAGGGTGTTTTTTTTTTTCGGTGTCTGCCTGATGTTGGTGTTTTTATGTTTTTTCTGTATTCATTCCATGCTTTTTTCTGCTTCTGCTCTCTGCTGTTGTGAGTAGGTATATTTGGAGTCTGTGTCCGTCTTTTGAGTAATCTGGATGCTGGGTTCTAAGCCCTCACCTTTTGCAGAGGTCAGAGAGGATTTTAGGATGAATTTAATACCTCAGAGTAGTCCTTCCTTTTGGATGCCCCTTTTTATTTTTCAATTTCAGACAAGACTTTTCTGTTTTCAATTTTTGTTGTGTGAAAAGGGGGAATAGAGTGATACTGAATGGAAGAGGGTGATGAGAAGAGGCAGATTCTTGCTTACTTTTATTTCATTTAATAAATGTAAAAGAATTAAGGATAAAAGGAAAGTATACCATGTTGTTTTCTTTTATTTATATGAACCAGACCGGGGCATCGGAAATCATATTACATACTACACATGAGTAAAACGCCTTTTATAAATCTGTTTTGATAAGCGAAAAGACAAACACTTACTATTTAATGTAACATTGCTGATTAAAAATAAAAATCTAGCAATCTTTGACCATAGTCTGTCCGCTCACTATATTAATTAAATTATAAATGTCAACCAATACGATAAGCAACATCTTATTACACTAAGTGGAAATACTATTTTTAGTTATACTTCCACTACAAACATAAATCATTCTAGTTAATTAACTATACTGACAAATGAACTGGCGAATAAATTTGGCGAAATTAGTCCATTTACTGAAACTATTCATTAAGGCTTGATTTTGCAACACCTCGTGACAATGATAGAGAAATCAGGCGGCAATTATTGGCATATTTAGGGACGATTAAATTATATATGATATAAAAATTAGTGAAATTACTATGGTGTTTGGGACCCATGAGGTTATATCGAGGTTGTTTTATATAATGAGTATGTACTATAAAATAGTGATTTCAGATTGATCTAAAAAATCAAGAAGGTAATGGATAAATGAATATTTATTACATATTTAAGGGCCATCAGCTTTCATATGAGATTGAAAGTTTTAGAAGTCAGTACAGTAGATAGGCCTAGTAAATTTTGTCCTTTTTCTTTTCCCTCTCAGAGAATAAACAGAAAAACAAGTAATTTTGAAAATTCTCTTGAAAATGCTTTGAGAACGTGCAGGTGACCATTGATGATGTACCCAAAAATTCATAAGCTTTCATGCATAAAAAAATTGGGGAAATCATGAAAGCAGTTTGGGTTGGTTTTTCCATTATTCTCCCAATTATTTTATATATATAGATAGAAAAATAGGATAACCTCCCTATTATCCAATATTGTCTCACAAGAATCTCAATTGTTCAAGTGATTATACTTCTTTGAATTAATAAATTGATATTTCTAGGAGGCTGAAAACATGTGGTATTATCAAGCGGTGTAGTTAAAAAAGAGGGCAAAAGAATTCACCATATGTTTAAGCAAAACTAATACTAATAATTAATCATTATTCTTTAGATCAGTGCTCCGCAATCTTTTCTCACCTACGACGCACCTTATTTCTTTCTAGAATTCCGCGGCACACCAGAAGCTAAAGTAAATAGGTATTCATTGATACACAAACTTTACAATAAATGTTTGTTTTTTATTTGAAAGGTATACATACATAAAACCGTAACATATTTATTTCTACGCAATCATAATAATTATTAATGTGATATTTGCGCTTGTTTAAATGAACACAAAAGTTTTATATTTGGCTCAATATTTAACACCGCGACCCGAAGTTCTTGGTCAAGATCTTTTAAGTATGACCGCTTATCATTTTTAATTAATACAAGAGTTGAAAACTTTGCTTACATAAATATGTCGTCGAAAATGGAAGTAATGTTAAGATTGCTTTGTAGGAAATGTGACGATATTCTTTTTTAATGTAAATCCAGAAAACATCTAATGGAACTTCGGAGAAGTATAATTTTAAAGTCATGTCATTATTTAAATCTGTTCTCACCAGGGTACCATTGAATAATTATTTATTTATAATAATTATTCTTTAGTATATTTAGAAAAATAGACATTATTATGAAAAAAAAATTTTGTCATTGTGTATTAAATACATGATGAAAAATTGTAAAATGTCAAATACAATGTATTTGATCGCGGCACACCTGTATCTGGCTCATGGCACACCAGTGTGCCGCGGCACACCGGTTGAGGAGCACTGCTTTAGATAACTGAAAAAATTTGAGAGCAAATATATACATATCATAAAACAATACATAAAATCAAAAGCTAAAAATATATTTGACGTACGAAAGTAAGTTTTTTTTTTCCATTGTTAGTATTAAAAAAAAACTAGTTTTTTTAGCTAAAGTTTTGCTTAATCCTACAATAATTATAATTATTCCCTTTGATTAACGGAAAATTTATTTTTCACTGCCTCTTATTCGAAATATTCAAAAAGAAAGTTTAGTGATTGACAAAAATTTTGAATTCAACATTTTGACAAATTTTTATATTTCAGAGACCTGAGTCCGACATTTCTAAAATTATTTCTGTTGTATAGATATATCTCAGCAAAGTATAGGAACGAGTTATTCTACGAAAATAATACTCGAGCGTGTAATAAAAACACATAGCCGAAGCAAACACACACACACATTTTCAGCAAACAAGCAACGAGTCACAATTAAAAAGTCATTATCACTTAAAGATTGCTTAACGACACTTTTTCGATTCGTCTACTGATTACTGCTACTACTATTTAACTTAAACTCAGTCTCCCTGGTTGTTATAGTTTCCGTGACAGGCAAAGTAATTTTTCAAGCAAACGCCAAAAGTCGAGTCTTAATGAACCTATCAAAATTCATATATATTCTGTGGTACTCGATTTTTATCGTCGAATGGTTACGAAGTTTGTCATCATGGCAGAGGGTCAAGAGATTTGGCATCCATTCAGCAGCCTTTACTACACTATAAAATAATCTTCCTTACAAGAAGATATACCGCGCAGGATAGCAAAATACAAATTTGTAACATTACGTCTTCATTATATGAGTCTTCTTCATGGCATTTGCATACAAAAAAGATCCATCTTTTAATTTCACTTTTCTATCATTTCTTCAATAGAACATATTTCCAAGAACACTTTTCAAAAATTCACGTTACAAAGGAAATATTTGATCTACCGTTCAAAAAAAAATTCGATTATATAAGAGTATGCTGCCTTCCTGAAGGACTTTTAGCTGGCCTTTATATGTTTCCTGAAGGAGATTGACCCGCATTGGTGTTAAAATGGAGAAAAAGAAACGTGTCTGAAGACAGAACCCAGAACCTTCTATTTTTAAATCATACTATCAATTGCATAAACTAACTAATAATGAAATTTCGCTATGCTTGCCGATTATAATACATACATATATATATATATATATATATTCTCTGTCCTAAGATTTGTATAATGTCTATGTACATTCTCTCCTTTGGCCACGCCATCGATACTTATTTTTAATTATCTTCCAATAACTTTCGCAAACTCCTAATCACCCACACAGAGACCCTAGTGTACTTAAATCCAAAAAAGTACACCCTAATGATTATTACCAATCTAAAGACGACTTTTTTTATGTTGCTAACAAAGGAAGAGCAGGAGCAATAAATGGTTAAAAAATAAATGAAGCACGGGGCTAGAATCGGGAAAAAGAAAAAATTTTATCCCTCAAACTCCACTTGAAAAGTCTGAAGTCTTCATCCCAATCCCCTGCTGGGGTTATGCCTTGATAACAGACCTGGGGTGAAATGGCCCGTACCGAAGAATGAGTCTTAACCCTGACCAGAACCACTCGATCATGCCTTTCTAAAGTGATGTGAAAATTGAGAACATTTTGGGGCTTCGAATTACTACCACCGCCGCTAGCGCCACCGTTGGCAGAGCCTACGGATGAAAGTGGAAATGGGGAGGGGGTGGGAAAAATTTAGTGGGGAAAAAAAAGAAATCAGCAGTGGAAGAAAGGAGGAGAAGTATTTGGGAAATGAGACAGAATGGTCTATCAGCCGCTTACTCGCGCTCTAGTGTTTTTTCATTGTCTTTTTTCAGCGAGTTGGGAATTCTTTTTTTTTCTTTTGTTGAGTTTCTGTGTTGTTATTAGAGGGGGGGATGAGGGGTGAGAAGAAGGAAAATTACCTGTGTTTGGTCGAGCGTGGTTGCGCATGAGGGCCCGGTGCCGACCAAAGCGTTCAACTGGACTTTATGGTACGATTCTTTTCTTCTTATTGCCTTCTTGTAAGGGGGTTATTTTGTGTTTCGTACGGCATTCGTCATCTTTGTGTAAGATA
>JAPMOQ010040581.1:337489-381507 GCA_026543055.1 Argiope trifasciata
CTGAATGATTTTTTTACAATAAGAATACAGAATGAATCATTTCTTCAATCCTGAAGACCCTGTTGTTCAATTTATTATAATTATTAAATGATTTTCTTATACATTTCAATAATTATTGTTAAATTATATTGTATATACTTATCCAAAACTTTTATAAATCTATAATTTATTAGAAAGCCTGCAAAATATATCTCTTTAAAATGCACCATTTTAATTATTTTTATTCTCTTTTATTTAATTTTAGCAATTTCATGTATATAATTTTATGTTCATAAAAATGAAAATTTTTAATGGATTTTTGAAGAATTCTGCAATGATATGTATAACTAATGAAAATTTAATATTACAATATACATAGAATTTAATTAAGAGTTAATCATTTAATTTTAATGAATTTGGAATTCACAAAAATAGAAACATCTATAATGATGAATTTTCGAAAAAAAAAATTATTATAAGATTCCATAATATTCATAAGAATAAATATTGAATATTATAGACTAAATTGAAAAAAATAATAAAGATAAAAAGATCTTTAAAAACACACATTTGCTAGCATATTAAAAAAATAGAGAATAGTTTTTCATCAAAAGTATGAGCATTAAAATTAACTTTAAAAAACATGAATCTCTGAGAACTGTATTATAAAAAAATTTGACTTCGCATAAATATCATTAGAAAGAAATTTTCAAAAAAAAATTAACATTTGAAATAATATAAATGTTTAATAAGTTTTAAAATAGGAAGAGTATTTAGTTAGTGTTTATTTTGCTAGACAGTTCTTAGTAAAAGAAATTATTTTTAATTTCTCAGATTAACAAAAGGTATTTTTAAAAACATTCTCATTTTTTTCTATTAATTTAAGTACTAGAATAATGAAAAGGGTCCTGCAATTGAAACATGAATTTAAGATTTAAAACCATTTAAAAGAATTTAATTTTTATCTCATTCCCTTTTTATCTCCTTAATTTTTATAGATATAGCATTCATAAAAATATTTGTTAAATAATATTCAAAATAAACAATGAAATTAATAAAAAAAAAGTATTTTTTAAGTAATTCTTAAATATACTGATAAAAATCCTTAAGATTTTTCTTATTAAAATTATATTAAGCAGGAAACAGAAACTAAAATCAAAAATAATTTTTAATAAGAATTCTTAAAACTCTTCACCAAGCTGAATTTTTTTCCTTTAAATGTAACCAAATGGAATTTCAATGTTTTAATTCAACCAAACTAATTTCTGAGAGAAATGTACTGTGTTCAAAATCTATCTTAATTAATCAAATAAACTAAAGAGGCACAAAAAACAAATTCGAAAATGACTGATAAAAGTTGTAATTCTCTTTTAACAGTAAAATACTTTGGAATAAGCATAAAGTCAATCTGAAAATAATTTTTATAAGAATTCTCAAATTTTTCCAGCTAAGTACTCGTTTTATTTTTTCCGTAAATTTCACGCGAAATGAATTACATCCAAAACTTATTCCACAAAATATATAAATAGAAAAAAGGTCAAAAAATAAATTCCGAAATTACTGAAAAATATCTGCAAAATTTTTTTTAATAATAAATTACTCCTTTCGAAAAAGAAAGTAAATTCGAAAATATTTTTATAAGGACTCTCAAAACTTTTCTCCTAACTCTGAGTTATTTCTTTGCTTTAATTTCATACCCAATGTATTGTGCTCAAAATCTATCGCAATTAATCAAATAAACAAAAGAGGCACAGAAAGTAAATTCTAAACTGACGCAAAAATTTGCAAAATTTTCTTTAATGATAAAATTCTTAGCAAGAAAAATAAAGTAAATCTAATAATAATTTTTATAAGAATTCACAAATTTTTTCTCCTCACTACATTTTTTTTTTTTTTTGTTCATATTTCTATGCCACGAATTTCATGCTAAATGAGTTATATCCCTAACCTATTCCAATATTTATATAATCAAAAGAGGCCCAAGAAATAAATTCGGAAATAACTGAAAAAAAGTCTACAAAATTTTCCTTAAAGTATCCGACTACGTTAAAAACACTTGCTATCGATCACATTGGGGAATTTTTTTAATTGCTATTTCTTGAAATTCAGACTATACTCTTTCCAAAATAGTTAACTTTTCTAGGAAAAGATAGGCCTGACCTATCATCCAGGATCACATATTTTTTCAGCTAAAATTTTTCTTTCATTTCAATTTTCTCAAAACTCTAATTTTCATAAAAATTATCCACCGTAAACATATCACAAAAACTAATAGAAGTATTTACGTAAAAGTTTCAGCGCATGTTTTAAATAATATGGGCAATGAAATGAACCAAAATTGTTTTTGTGTGTGAAATAATTTTTCATTTATTGGTGTTTTTAGAAAAATTAAACTGTAAATTTACTGAAAAAATGCATATATGCATATGTTCTAATTCGTAACTTCCTTGCATCTCAAAAATGTTTTTAGATTTTGATTCATTTCATTCATCATTGTATTCTATAACTTTTGCTCAAAGAAAAATAGGAATGTTGTATTACGATTTTGTATAAAGGGTTAACCGTTTTGGTTAAATTTCATTAAAATTAACTAAAAATGTTCCTATTTCCCAAAATATGCTATATTTTCAAATTATTTAATTTTATTTAGAGTATTTTGTATTATAATTAACAAAACATCTAAAAACTGTAATTTTAAATAGTTTCAAAAAAATCCATTTTTTCAAAAATTTTCCTTCGGACGTAGTCGGATACTTTAATAGTAAATTATTCCGCATGAAATACTAAGTAATTTCAACACTAATTCTTAGTACGAATTCTCAGTATTTTTCTCCTCAACGCTTTTTTTTTTTCCTTATTCATTTAATTCTTTTTTTTTTCTGTCGTAAGTTTCACGCCAAATGAATTTCATTCAAAGCCTACCCGAAATAAACCACTTCCAACCAACGAAACAATCCAAACTTTTTTCCCTCCAAAACCTGTCCATCATACTCATTTCCCTCGACGAATGAACTACCAGAAACGGTAATTTTCCTCTTTCCAGCCTTTTTTGCTGAAGAAAAATCCTCACCTCACCACAACTCAGTCACCCTCGGAGATGTGGTGTCAACTGTTGAAGCAACTCCTCCCCATACATCTGCCTAGACGTCCGGGAGTGGAATGGGTCCCAGATTGATTCGCGGACATTAAAGTTCCAGGACATCGTTAGTATGATGAGGGATCGGGAGTCCCCAGCCGACCCCCTAATGAGAATAGATTCATCCCATGGGGGTGGATTGCCAAGTGCTTTCTGTTGTGTTGCCAGCCGCAAGAAACTTCCACGCTTTCTATTTCGGCTGCATCCTCCCCATCTGGGAATTGGGGGAAAGATGGAGTCGTCTGTAACTTCCTCCAGACAACTTTCAACTGGTGGCTTTTATCTCGGTTATAGTCAGCCAGTTTTTCTTTGGTTGCTGTCTTTAGAGTAAACCCACGTAAAAAATATTTTTTAAATGCTTAAATTGTGAACATTGAAGCCGCTATAATAAAACATGACTAATTCGGGGCCTACGGACAAAGGAGTGCTTGTGAAACAAAGTAATAAACTGGAACCACTCCAGATTAATAATACTAATAGAATTCAATAAGCACAATAGATATATAATACAATTTAAAATAAATAAAACTTAAATAAAAGGCTTAAAACACGAAAGTATTAAAATATTGTAAAATTAAAAAATGAAAACAATAAATAATATTTAAATGATGATAAAATGTAAGGTTTTTAACTTAAATTTAAACATAAAAAGTAAAATTTGCTATTTATGATAAATATTCCCACTATTAAGAAATAAAATAGAATATAAAATTTAATAATTATGACAAAAATTAAGATAGCATGATGATGAAAATTTGAATATTGAAAAATAAAATAATGAGATAAAAATTAAAATAAAAAAATAATTTAATAAAAATGAAATCAACGATTACAAATTTCAAGTTATCATGTGAGAAAATAATTTTTAAATCATTATTTGTCTTAATTAATTTAAATCATCAACCAGTTTGAAATAATCGCGAGATTTCTCTACCGGTCTCTACCCCCCCCCCCTCTAGGAATACATATGCTATTTCCAAATGATAAGCTATATACCAATAAATTCTTAAACATATTAATTTATATAAAAAATTTCATGAAAATAATATTTTTGTAAATACATACTGCTATTTCTTAATTTCTGATATCTTAAAACAGTTTCATAATAGATGAGTCTTAGAACAGAATTAAATTCTTCAATGTTTCCCACATAAGAATGAATGAAGTGATATTTCCCCACAAGAGGAAAGAGAAAATACTTTTATCAAAGCTGTTATAAAAGGTGAATGAAATTTTTTGAACATATTATAAAAATTAAATTATTTAATTGCCTCCGAAAATAATTACATTCTACGAAAATAACAGCTATGACCTCACAGCTCTACGTCAACTTTTAATAAACGCGTCTTCTGTCAAAGAAGCCTACATAATAATAATGCAAAACCGGTAAAAGCAGGTAAAAAAATATATACTATTAAAAGATGTTGATTAATATTGCCATTTATGCTTTATTCATCACTTATGCGATTTCAAGCTTCAATTATCTGTTATTTTCAATTATTCAAAAACTCCTAAAGAAAATAAGATCATGTTCTCACATGATAAAATATAAATCAAAGTATCTAAAGGAAATCTCTTCAAACGCGAAAAAACAACTTTTTAAAAGAGCATTTTGAAAACATATTGAGTTGATGTATTATCAAATAAAAATAAGATGAATGGAAATAGTCTTCCAAATAATTTTTTCACCTTAAGGCATAAACTAAATAATCATAATGCACAAAAATATTTTAGAATTTTCTAATAAATGAATTTTCTGATTTGGTACATGATTGCAATCATTTCCCTAAAAATTGAATAAATATTTTTAGATTTATAAAGCAACAATTTAAATCTTGTTTCTGTAAGTCAGCAAATATTTAACCGATGTAC
Organism: Argiope trifasciata; assembly: GCA_026543055.1. NCBI lineage: Eukaryota > Metazoa > Arthropoda > Arachnida > Araneae > Araneidae > Argiope > Argiope trifasciata. Next base: position 342,477 of record JAPMOQ010040581.1, read on the forward strand.
ATGTCAACGAAATATTTATTTTCCCGAATTCGGAAACAAACTTCAGAATTCTCTGATTAATTCAGCTTTTTTCAAAATATCGTTTGGCATTTTAAATCCATTGTCAGTTTCATATGCCGACATCTGTAATAAATTCTTCCATTACACATTTAAAAACTTTTCGAGACAGTGGTTAACCGTTTTTTGAACAGCAAAGCACACATATTTCGAAGTCACTGTCATCTCATTCTCCCTGAGACTCATCCGCCCACCTTTTTTTTTATGAACTCATTTCCCATCTTTTTCGAGAGCTGGAACGTGGATATTTTCGTTCTGGCAAAGCAATGATTACCTCTCGAAGCTTGTGCGGCTATTTTTTAGAGCAATGTAAATATGGCTTCTCTGCATCAATATTTGTCATGCACTAGAACCAACTTCACTGGCTTCTTTTCGGTTTCAATGGCCTTCGAATAGAAGAGATTTAGCGGTCGTATAAGTCGCGGATGAAATGGAACAAAAAAAAAGAACGACAGAGAGGTATATGCAACCCCATATTAACCTCAACGAACGCAGGCGGAACAAATAATCAAGTATTTATTTTTATTTTTGTAACCAGATCCAACTGCAATATTCTACGTTGTATTAAGATCATTTCCAAGTAATTTTTTTCAGATAATCGATTTGCATTTTTTATTTGTTTCTAAAATTACAGTTAAAAATTCCAAAAATAGGAAACTTTCAGTGGAATAATACAAATTTTGAAGCATCATAACAAAAAACATTATCTAAATTAACCAAAAAGGAAAATTTCTCATTAGAAATAAAGCCAATATTTAAATGTTGATAGGACAGATATTTATTAAAAAGAACACTTTTATAATTAATATAAAACTCTCTTGAAACTAAACGCAATATAGTTTAAACTTCCCAGAAATATTTATTGCCTTGGGATTTATAAGAGATTATGGTTTTAAAAATATAATCGTTTGGCAAAGAATTTTTAATTCTTAAAACCTAAACGAATAACGAAATGAAATTAATTATATTTGGATGGAAACATATTTGTTGCGAGATAAGCATTTTGAAAGCTTATAATTATCTTCCTGAAAAAGCAATTTGTGATTTCGCTTGCCAATATGATTTTAATGAAAAAACTAAAAGGAAATTTAATTTATTTGTTTATATTTGGCATTGCAGTTTTCGATATTATCTGAGATTCAACTTGCAGACGGGTTTTTTTATATTGATTTTTTTCAGCCTGTTCATTCATCTGCAGAGCATACTTTTTAATAATCGTTAATAAATTCACTTTCCATTTTCAAATAATTCCTAATATATTGTTCAGAAAGTTTCTAATAATTTTCGATAATTCGCTTAAATTTTTATAAGAAAATTGAAATCTTGTTGAATATTTGAAATTAGATTTTTCCTAAACGAAGGTAATTTCGCCAGTTCTTTATGCATATTAATCATTAACTATGGTTTAATTGAAATAATCTATTGTTTTCGTCAACATAAAGACATAAAAAAATCTTTTGGGGCCTTTAATTTATTTTAAGTCTAAACAAAGTAATAATGCTTTTCCATTTGCGAAAAAAGATTTCAGTTGTTTATGAAGATAACACAATATCTTGCTATTGAATATAAAAATCAATTTAATTATATGAAATTTAATTTTTAAAACATGAATGTCAAAAACGTTTTTCAAAAAGTGGTTTGCATAGATATATTCTTTGATTATCTTCATATTCTTAAAAAGTATAAATCCAGATTTAGATTTTTTTTTAAATGTTCGGACTCAGTTTCATATTTGAATTTGTTAAGGATTCTCCAGTTAATTTAGTATGATATGAATTTCGTGAACACTTTATAATTCTTATTGCTATTGGGGACGCGAAAAGAATTTACACTCCAATGAAGATGAGCATTGAAATACAAGGACACCCTATATAAACAAAATACCAATAGCATTGCTCCAATATCTTACCGATATTGTCAGACATTCAAATTATTGTATAATATCCTAGAGATGTAGTCAAGTATCTTCTATAAATAGGATAGTTGCCTAGTTAAATCTAGAAGGAACGTGGGAAAGTCTAATGAAAAAAATTTAATGAAATCGATGTTAATAGTAACTTGCAAGCTCAACGTTTAGGAAGGAATCATGATAATTGAGAAAAGTACATACAAAAAAAAAGGAACTTGTAAAGAATGTTATTTTATCTTAGAGCATGTCTGTACAAATGGAAAAATACATGTGTACATAAATGATACAATTCTAAGATGTGATAATGAACTACATCATTTTCATCGTGTAATATGAGATATCTTTTTCAAATGAGAATAATAGGACTTTTCAATGAGAATAATAGGACCTAAAAGAAATAATAATCAACTGCTCCGACTCATCCGAAAGCAAACGCAGAAATCTGATTAACGGAAAGGCGCGAAAGCATAGGCGGGAGTTAACATTGAGTTTGAAGAACCGTCTCCGACCATGGCACAACCCCTCCTGTAGGAAGCACGTCCCATCATTTGATGACAAATAGAATTTATTTTAAAAAGCATTAGTAATTTTAGACAAATGAGTTTTAGATAATTTTCTCAGTATTTTGAAAAACGAACTCACAATAAAGGCTATAATAAATCACATTTCGTAGTCCCTGACGACAAAAAAGAAAAAAAAAATGTTTATATTTTTAATAAAATTTTTATTTTTTAAAGAATGCATTCTTCATCTTTAGGTCTACCTATATTTAAATAACACTGAAATTTCTTCTAAATGCTTTTGTTTAAACCAGATTATTGATGCCAACTTAGAATAGAGCCATAACTTAAAAAAGAAATATACTAGTCTGCTTACTTAATTTATTTTAATTGTTTCAAGGTAAAGTAGGCAAATGCCTAGAGGCATAGTAATTTCCAGTTGTTTCGGCTCCAGTTTTGAGATCCAAATGAGTCGATATTTCTCTTGCTTTCATTTAATTTGTAAAGATTATATACTCGAACTAGTCCAAAGTAAAAAAAAGAAAATCGTTTAAATTTCAAAGTATTATTAGAATTTCCCCATGTTTCTAAATTTATTACAGTTTAATCAAGTGTAGACAAGTAAAAGTTCCTATTTTTTTATCACTTCGTTTAAAATTACTTTTAAAGAAAAATGTTTATTTTTTTATAACCATGTAACTGAATCAAATTCCACCAACAATGATCCTCAATTAAATACTTTTTCAGCTTGTCATAATATATGTTAATTAAGAACAACTTGTGTAAAAATTGAACAAAAATAAAAAATAATAATAATTGGATTTGGGAAGTTGAGTTGAGGAAAATAAAGCCCTGAAACTTCCATTACTTTAAGAACTCTTTCAGGACCTCTTTCGAATCAGGTTATGAGGCGGTATGACTGGGTCACATGAATTGTAAGAAAGAGGTTATGGGTTCTGAGCCTACCATAGAAAAACATTTTTCAAAAATTAATAAATAGATCTATTTACTTATGTGATAATTAATATATAGTGATAAGAGTTATAGTTTAGTTAATTGTTAAACATAGTCTGTCTGGCATATGATGTCCCAACGAGACATAAGTTGAAGGGTCTTTTTCTTCTTTTACGGGTCTAACCTTATTTGTCTTTGAAAATTCATTAAGGAATCAAATTACAACAATATATATTGAATCAACATTAACTTTTGTCTCAGATATTCCATCCAATTAGCACTGAAAATTGTGAGATATCTGTACCACACAGTTCAATATTCTTAACGTCACACGGTAGCTTGAATTTGACATAACAACATCGTATAGCATATTATGCTTAAAGAGCTAGGGCCTTTTTGATTCATGTATTTGAATATGCTATGCCAATAAAGGTTATAACCACCTTCATAAAAATTTATGAAAGTTACACATGCTTCATAATTAAATGCAAAATTTTTGTCCACACTACTTATAACCGATGAGAAAAAATTTCGAGTGATTTTTTAAATATTTATTTATATATATAATTACCTTTATTTAATGATATAATTATTTTTAATTTTTCTAATTTATGACTATATATTATATATTCAAAATATTGTTTTAAGTTTTTAAGTTTTCTTGGCACTTTCATCTTAATTTGATAATCCTTTAATAGGTAATTTTAAAGGCAGCTATTTTTGTCTTCTTGAAGAAATGAAGAGAGAGCCACGAGCCCAAGAGTCGGACAGCGATTGAAAATTAAGGGGTCCATCCAAAAATATCGCTCATATTATTTCGAAAATTAAATTGAAAATTAATTAACGTGAGGATTAATACATTAAAATGTTAACGTGTTATTAATATGATCATTGATCCCTATGACAAAAATAATTTCGATTTCCTGTTAATGTTAAATTAAATAGATGCCTCCATTTTATGTGATCTAACAAATGATGAATTTTCCAACTAAGCAGTTGCGTATGGATACTAGGCTTAGCCGTAAGCAAGTCGAATCAAAAACTGTATTTTCCTAGCTGATAAATAAAAAAGTTAAGGGGAAAAAACCAATTCTGTGCAGCTAAGAGAACGACTTAGCTACTTCATGCGTCACATTCGCTTGTACAACTCCTTTTTACAAGAAGGGGGGTGGGGACATTCACACACCTCACAGATAGAACACAGAAGAACAACCATGCAAAATCCTTGATGCTCAGATCACGTGCTGAGTGCTACCCCTATGCCAAAGTTAATAATTCCACAATTGGTCACTGGTCTCTATCTGTTTTATAAATACTAAAACTCTCTTAATTACAGTATTTATGAATACGAAATTTCTGTACCAAATAGAATTTCCGAAAAATATGAATGCTAGGTAAACTGAAAATTCAATAAGGAAAGACAAACATATTTCTAGAAATTTAATAAAGTGAAAAAAGAAAATTAATCTAAAATAAATGATTAACATATTAAAAATGTGCGGAAATGTGAAAGTAAATTATTATTTTATTATAAAATATTTGAAACAGAGACTAATTATCTCAGAATATAAGCAGTATATAAGCAGTATAATCAAGGAATATACTATCCAAAAAATATTGCACACCCTCTGCCCCCCCTTTCTGTCAAAATAGATGAGAAATACCTTGTAGGTACTGTGTTCTGAGCAATCAAAACGATTCTTTTATAGAGATAAGTGTTCTGAAAGTCTATTTTAATATAAAAATAATAATAAATAATATTTATAATATAATAATAATATATAATAATAATAATAATCAATAACATTTATAATATAAAAATTATAAATTCTGCAAATTATTTTAAGTCACTTTTATAATAAGTTAGTCTTCTAAGTAATATATTTAATAATAATTTTAATGCAGTGAAAATTTTAAAGGAACGCTGTTTATTCTCTTCTATTCAACACTTCCAAAAGCAATTGTAGAAATGATGGACTAAGAGCGCCATCTACCAGGGAAGGAGAAAACATATTTTGATATAATCAAATATGCTTACGCAAATCCTGATTTGAAGCAATATTTTATGAGAATTTTTATTTCAAGATCTTATAGTTCCTTAGTAGTAAAAAAAAATCAATTCACAGAAACATTTATCAGAATCATAATTAAGATATCGATTCAAAAGAATTTAAATTTTCGATTCAAAATAAGTACAAATTAACTCGTCAATTTTTATATATTCTTCATCGGCTAATTTCAGATTAGTCTAAAACCTCAGATCTTGCACCTAAGAGATGTTTATAATAAAAATGATTGTTTGTCTGTATATCTGCCATAAGGCTCATCCGATACAACTTACTTACGCGAAGGTTATAGGCATAATATAATCATCCAAAGAATAAAAAATATGTTCAGATATATTCAGTGCATCTATTAACCATGGATTAAACACTAAATAACTCGCCAAGGAGACACGACAGATTCATAAAGATGCTAAATTATAATAATATTCGGATTAATATTTCGTAGTTATTGTACGTAAATGCAATGTAAGTCTTTCTCTGGGGTAATAGTTTTATTAGTGTGCGAGAAAGTTTTAGAAGGACCAATCCTATAAATTTTAAATTTTAACCAAACTTTTACTAAAATATTAGTGTTTTTTGCAGTAACTTACAAATATATTATAGTAAAAATAATTTTGCACTATTTTAGTATACAAAAAATTATCTTTCCAACTATATTAAAAATTTTATGGTATAAATATATTTTCTATGTTTAATTTATTGTAAAAGAAAATATTTTAATCATATTTTTTAATATTAAACTTGAGAATTCTGAACAAATATTAAACGAATCATTAGATACAATAAATAGTTTCTTTTATTACCATTCTTAAAGAACACCAAGCTTTGTAATTCTAAAAGAATGCACAAATCTACTATATAAAAATGAATATTTGTTTACAAAATAGAATAATAAAAATAGAATAAATACTATTTATGCTTCAATTCAATTTCAATGAATCTATTCACTATCGATAAGAAAATAAATATCACTCTTAATTTAACAAGATAACTATTTCTAATTCCAAACGATATTTCCAAGATTATTTCTTCAACGGCAGCAACGCGCCGGGAACCAGCTAGTAAGTTTATACAATTAAATTTAAAAAAGTACTTCGGACTAATAGTGTTACACGTTTTACGATTCCCCGCTAGTACACAATATCGTACTATATCACAATAATCCTTCAGTATTCTAAATAACAAATAATATCAGAATTGTTATTGTAACAATGCTGTTGCATATTTTGTGCATATAGGGTTGCGAGGTTTTCATAATTAGAAAATCAAACCTTGGATCATAAGTAGATTAAATTAAATCCCAAACTCGGTAACAAAAAGCCCATACGGACAAATAAACTTTAAGAAAAATGTGGGAAAATAAATGCATATATGGAGGAATCGAAACTGTTTACCACTATTTATATATTAAGAAAGTATCCGCAGATGACTTGCGTACAATTCTGATGGCCCCAGATAATAAAACACTGAAGGGCATAATGTTAAATAGTTTTAAAGCGTTTGTATTTCTTTTGTTGTAGAAGAAGAATCTAGAAGAATATTGTGAATTTTGAGGAAAATTTCTTGAAGTAGTGGCTTGCCCCTCTTTTAACAGGATGTACGAAAAAGTGTACTTAAAGATTATGAGGAAGATGAGGGATTAACCACTTTGTGGCTGGGGGCCAATTTCAATTTAATGAATCAGTCGGTGTTATAGACGATTTATGTTAAAAATATCAGTCGACCAAAACAAATCTTGTCGAATACTACTTCGTTCAGTAATAGCGGGGTGATCGATTGTACACAAGAAAAAAAAAGCCGTAGGGAAACTGTGAAGGACTTTTGACTTGACAGAATAAAATTGTCTTCAGCCTCTCAATTCGAGATTCAATTTATAAATAATCAATATATTTCTTACAAGGGAGTTATTAAATTCATTTGTAAGAAAAATAAATTCTTTGAAATTTAAAATATAAAGATTGCAGTGTGTGTACACAGGGTTATTAAAATTAATGGTTAAAGTCATTACTTCTTATCATGTGTTAGGATATTAAATATTCATTCATTAATTGTTATATTACATTTGGTGTATCAGATAAAATTATAATTTCAATGTTATATTTTTTAAATAATTTTTTATAATGTAACATAATAATTGAAAAATTTTATTTATAAACAAATAAGATCATTAACTTATAACTATGGTTAAGTTTTTTTTAAATTGTATTGCTCCTAAGGAAATAAATGCAAGTAGTTCACAAAGTCTTTCCCTGAATACAAAAAGATTATTGCAAAAAAAAGTAAAATAATTTGCATACAGTAATACTGTAAAGATGTTCATTAAGTTTTTAATAAAGCCTCTTATGTCAGTAAATTTCAAAGTATGGCAACTCTATCAAAAGCAGTCAAGACCTAAATAATAAATTTTTGGTTATAATTGATATAAAATGCATTTACTTAAAGTTTCCTTTCCTTATTTAGTACTAGCCGCCTTTGGCGACCAGCTGGTTCGCCAAGAGTAATTCGTTCTAAAATTTTCAATTAAATCACATATTCATTAGCCTTGAAGTAATTCCGGGCATGTATTGTCCTGAAATAAATATTTTCTTTAAGATGATGGACGGAAATTTCTAAAAGTTCACCTTTTCCTAATAATATTCTTTAATTTTATAAATCAGTCAGTTTGAACCATCGGTTATGCTTCCAAAATATTTAAAAAAAATTCCATGATGTTGCCAAAATATTAAATATGTTTTTTTTAAAGAAAGCGAGAAAGGGAAAAAAAGTATTAAATTAATGATACAAATATTGCAAACGATTACATAAATATGCCATTAAGTTGGGATTTCAATGCATATCCTGTCTAAATTCAATCAGGTTTACCGTAAATAAAGAAGATTTATTGAGTTAAAGATATAGATATTGCAAACGATTGTAGAAACATTTGTTTTGCATTTATTTTTTAAAGAAAATATCACATTTTATATTTATTTTATTTTATCCAGTCACGTGATAAAAACATGGTTAAAATATTTCTTTAAAAATTCGTTAAAAATAGAAGCTTTCGTTATAAATTAAAAACACTGATACCGTTATATAAGGTTGAATTAAGAATCAACTTGTAAATAATTGAAAAGTAGTTAAGTAAAAATAAACATTTAATTAGAATAAAGATTATATGAGCGATACACGTCTTACTTCGGTTTTACATCTTACTCCATTACATATTGATGCCAATATTCATTTACAAAATATATTAAGATGAATACAATTACGATTATTTAATCGATTCACTTTATGTGAACCTTACAGTTAGAAAGCTAATTTTTTAATCTTTAAATTGATATAAAAATCATGCTTGTGCAATAATATTTTCGGAAGTTAAAGCGGAAAAACGTCAAAATTTCGCTTAAATTTTAATTAATTCTAATTCTAATTAAAAATTCGAAAAAAGGGCTCTGAGGTGCACATTCCGGACCTCCAAGGTATACATGTACCAAATTTGGTAACTGTAGGTCCAACGGTCTGGCCTGTAGAGCGCCAATACACACACACACGCACACACACACACATTGAGCTTTATTATAAGTATATAGAAGACTGAAAAAATGAATGTAATGGAATCAATGTTGTGTGAATTATTGCATTTACATATTAAAATGTGTTTAAGTTAATGAATAAAAGATTAAGAAATAAATTTTAAAATTCCAAAGACGTCCCCCAAAAGTTGTTTTTATATAATTTTAGTTTTTAACATTAGTAAAACAATGCGAAATATAAGTTTGATGAAGCAACTTAAATAATTTGAGTACTATCCTAAATTCTGCATCAAATTATATTCATAAAATTTGCTAAACAATAAATTTCAATTGCTTGATATTAACAAAATCAGTTAATTACAAAATAAGTATTATAAAATAAATGTTTCTTTCTTTACCGTGACACCTACACACGACCAGAGTATGAAATCTGCAACAACCATCATGACATTAACCCATAGCTATCATCATTTCTTGCGAGTTAAATCAAGCAGAATGCTTCTCGAGTTTGAGTTAAAAGCATGTCACAGAAGTTCTCTCTTTCCATCAGAAATGAAATGAAAAGAAAAAAAAAGGCATCGGAACTTCCTTCAAGCTTCAAAGGATTCTTTCTCAATGATGAATTTTCAGAGAATCAAAGAAAGAAGAAATGCTATAAATCTATTTCTTTTTTTGTCCAATTCTGTTCTCCATCATAATGTTGAGAAAAAAAAAGCACATATAATGGTTTAAAAGTTTCCTTTCTGATTATGTATGTTATATTACAGAGATCAAAAAGTATTAGTATTACTTCATTGTGTGTGTGTGTGTGTGTGTGTGTGTGTGTGTGTGTGTGTGTGTGTGTGTGTGTGTGTGTGTGTGTGTGTGTATAATGTGTGTGTGTATAATGTGTGTGTGTGTGTGTGTGTGTGTGTGTGTGTGTGTGTGTGTGTGTGTGTGTGTGTGTGTGTGTGTGTGTGTGTGTGTGTTGTCAAAAAAAGAGGAACAAGCTTTTATTTCCCAAAATATGGAGTACTAACAGTACCTGCACGGCGTTGCCAGTGGCATAGCATCCAAGAAGAAAAATTAGCTTTAAACTGAAGTCTAGCCTACACCCGATATAACATGGGCATGTTACGCAACATAGAACACGCATAAAAATACATTTAGCAATTATCAAAAATAGCTGCAAAATCATTTTTTTAGCAAACATTTAGAAATATTTAGACTGTTAAAAAGGAAAAAATGATATGTCCGTAGACAAAACAATCCACTAAAAATATGCAATAGAAAAGCTGTTTGAAAATTTTAAAATATACAAATAAGTCATTGTATCCACTGTTCCACACTTGTTTATCAACTCTGAATAATTTAATATAACGATAAATTGCACACCTCATGAGATTTTAAAGAGAGACAGTTACTACGCTCAACAGAAGTACTCATTCCTTATGTTAAGTTATTTCTGATATTCGCTAACCGAACGTTTCTTCCCTATTCATTTTTCTTATCGCGCAACAAACAAAGCTGTTTGGCATTTAATGTGTTCTGGCTGCATATTGCTATTCCCTATCCTTTTTCATGTATGGAGGAAAATTGAGCATACCATTGGTTCGCACCGCCCCCCACTCTGTGAGGGGAGTGTGACCTCACGTTTGCTCTCGTTCCGATTTGTGGGCAACTTGGATTTAAAGCCTCTTATTACTATATCGCATAAACTGAATGAATTCGATTTAATAATTTGCGATATTGTTTGTTATATATATAACACATATATTGGTGTTTGCCATCTATATTTTTCATCATAATTTTCCATTTAATAACATTTAAAAAACGTTTCATGTTATTTAAGTAAAAGCCTTATCACACGGCAAAATATCTTCCGCACTTTCTGTCAGCAAACGACAAGGAAAGTGAAGTCACTTGTGTGACGTCACTTCAAAGTTTCACATGATTGATTGAATTTCGTTTGCGGGCAATATTTCCGACGACATTTTCGAGTGGTTAGAAAAAGTTGTCAAGTATGAAACTTGCTTGACCGGTTTTTGAGGCTAGAAACGGAAAAAAGCAGACGAAATTTCACCGTGTGATAAGGCCTTAAGGAAACATTTTACTATGGCGAAAATTTACAACATATTACCTTAATTTAAATCAAAATCGTAACTATGTATCAGTATCCCTCACCTTCTCCTAAATGACCTGGTCGATTTTAGACAACTTTACATATTAAAAATTGTTTATCACAGGAAAAAAATGCAGTTAATTTTTCTGAATACAAATTATTTAATTAATTAGTAATTAATCGAAAATTTATTGCTCTTCAGAAATAATCGCTAGAGAATTATCTTACAAGAAATATTTATATATTCAGAATTTTAAGTTTCAGCATTAAATTATTTTCTTTGAAGGACATGATTTTCACCAGTTATATTAAGTATTCTTAGATTTTCCTAATTCTTTCACTCATCCATTGATTTCAAATTACACCTAATGGTTTATGTTTCGAAGGCAAATTCTCAGCTGTGCAGCTGTGATATTGATACGAATTTTCTCAAAAAAATCCATTTTAGTAGAAAAATAATAGATAAAAAAGGATATATATATATATATGACCAATTTGATGAGAAATGAAGATATACAATCAGTGCCAGCAATTTAAACCAAAACTATTTCGAAGTTTGTTTATAATCAGGTCACTTTCTCGTCAGAGAGTGAGCGGCTGTGCAAACCAATGAAGTTGTTTGATTTTCCTGGAAAATAAAGCCATATATATCCTTACATGAAATAAGGTAGGGAGTGGGAATGTGCGTTCCGGCCAAGATTGCATTTCCATCTTTTGGGCATAATAAGATTTGAATCGCTGTTTAAAATCAGGAGTAAACTAAGAAATGTATCGCATATGCATACCACAGTTCTTGCTATTTGCACATGCACAGTTTGTGACATTCACGCATGCGCGGAATAATTAAAATTGCAATTATAAAACTCTCTTTTATAATTTGATGTGACTTTAATGTACTAAACCTTTCTCCAATAAACGTTCTAGAAAATGGTATAAATAACTATTTCTCGAGTTTTTGTGGTTCAAGTAAATAAACACTTTCAGGAAATTATTCTTTATACTGAGCATAGATACTTGTAATTATGGAATTTTATTAAGTGGAAAATTGGCTGAAAGTGCTTTGGCTTTTTTAGAAGTTGAAATTAAAAAATTAAATTTTTATACGACTTCATGACGCAAAAATATCAGTCAGTAAAATGCTTTTCTTATATTCTTCTGCGCACAAACAGAGATACAGACTTCTATCTATAAAATTTGCTGAAATATACTCATATCTTGAAGACCAAGCTTTTGCTTCGGCAGTTTTTATTTTATTTCTGTAAAATCATGTTTCTTCGGAGAAAATATTTAGATATGAATTAAATATTGTTTCATATGAATATTTTTTTAATCTTCTCTACATTCGAATCAGTCATTTAAATAAAATAAAAAAGAAAGTCAGGAATGAGCTTAATTTAACATGTTATTCCATATAATTCACAAAATTACCGCATTCCTTTTACATTTGATTTATCATTATTTAGAAAAATTTAGCAAATACAATTATTGAGCATTGAAAAAGCAAATAGAAAAAGTCTTGAATTATTAGTTATAAAAAATGTTTTTTCCCTTGTGCAAAATTGAATTTATTCAGGAAAGACAACTATAGAGATAAACTTAAAAGCAAAAATATTATATGTCAAAACATAAATAAAAATTTAAGCAAGAAGCACGACTCGGACCCGCAACACAGGCATCATCCATGCTGTTCTGGCCATTTTGAAACGAAACTCGAATACACTTATTCTAATAGTTATATATAAAAATGTTATATTTTGTGTGTAAAATCGCCCTTTTTTCCAGTAAATGCATCTTTAATTGAAAAACTAAAAAAGCAAAAGTTTATCTAATTCTAAAATTTGATCCAAATCGTTACAGTAGTTTCCGATATACAAGAAATATATATAGGTATGACATTTGCTCGTTTAATGTTATAGAATTTCATATTTCAGAGAGGCTTATCGCAAATGTAGATGGAAACATTTATTGTGTTCAAATTTCAAAACAAACTTACGCTATACTGAAATTTCAAAAACTGCACATTTAAGATATCTTAGAGAAGTAATGTAACACCAAAAAAGAAAAGAACATTTTTTGCTTGCAGCTGTACAGGTGGTACTATATCATTATATATTTTAAAAACTATGAAGGATTTGAAATTTTGATTATGTGTTTTGTAAGTTATCATAATGCCAACCTAGTTGCAGATTAATACTTTTCTCCGAGTTTCTAAGAACTTTCCAGAAAATGCACTTACAGAATGTCTTATGAAAAATATGAACTTAAAAATCTGTTTCTACAGTGTAGTTTCTGCTATAAAAAATATTTAAAAAGCTACAAGAAGGCAATGAAAATAATGAATAAAAGTCTGTATCATAAGTAATAGAAACTGCTATGATTTTTTATCAATCGCAGAAAATAATTTAAAGCTATCTGTTCAAAAAACGACTTTTTAAAAGATACAGTTTTTGCCTGGTGCATTTTTCCTCAAAACTTCTTTTTTTCACTTTTAAGAGTATTCTTCCGATTTTAAGTAATATTCTAAATTTTACATTACGAAGGTAATGAAGATTGCCTAGTGATGGTGAAGAACGATGCAACATTTTTGAAACAACTTTACAAAGAACTCTTTTTTTATAATGAGCATCAAAGATATGCATTTCTTTCCATGTGTATTGGTTTATTATAGTATACATATTTCAAGAAATTTTGATAAACTATATAAGGAAGATAAATAAAATAAAACATACATTATAATCATACAATAAAATTCTCAATCGTATTTACATATAGAAGAATTCATAAATATAACGAAAAAAAGAAATATTACAGGTATTAAAATTATTTCAAATCCGCAAAATTAATTTCAAGGTCGAAAAGTATCAATAAAACAATTTGGGAAAGAAAAGTTACGAAAAAATTTCATTTGAAACATTTAATCTGAAAACTTCAAGCTTATTTTATGCATTTCTAAAGAGAATTATTCATATTTCAGAGAATAATTGCACACACTAAATATGAAAAAAGGAAAAAAAAATCCTTCCAAATATTAAACAATACAGCATAGTAAAAAAGGTTCTTCGAATTTAGAATGACTGTGTTTAAAATTCCCATTAAATGTCAAAATTTAAGTCACTATAAATTCATTCAGATATGAAAATACAATAATTTCATCAAATGAAATGATAAAACATCAACATACCATTTGTTGTATTATCTCAAGATAATACTTTATTGCACTACCAGTGCATCTATGATTGTTCTTACTGAGCAGAGAATAGCTTTAAAAATAAATGAATGATTTTAAAATACGACAGAGTGTTCAAGAGGAAATAAGCAGTCATTTGCTTGCATCCAATGCATTTATTTTCCAGAACACAAATCGAAACTACATTCAAAACACGTTTCAACAGTTACAGTTAACAACAGTTATTAGGTTACAATTAATGAAACTAATATTAAATAAAAGACAGGTAAAAATGACACCGTTTTTAAAAAATAATGGAAGAATCTGGCTTTACTGTCGGAAAAAATGAAACTATTATTTTTCATCTCTAGATAGGCAGCATACCTTAAAAAAATGGATTCTTCCAATTTAATGGCGTTGCAATATACAAATAATATGAGCAAAACAAAAATTAACACCATCTCCTTTCGTTAGGAATTCATAATTACGTCATCTTGCTTTGTTAAAAGAAAAGCAGTTTATATAGAATTAAAGTTTCCCATATCTTTATAAGATGAATATACTGTAGAGATAACCAAAAGGCTTCCTATAAGTGCTATTTTTTTTTTTTCTTTAAGCATATTTTACTACGTCAAGCATGTAGAGAATGTATAAAGACGAATAAAAAGAACGGAAAAAAGAATAAGAAAAAAATCATCAAAAAACTAGCAATTTGCAATCTATTTGAAAAATAGCTTTCGAATTAATCTCCCTTATATGTCGATAGGACTCGAAAACGAGGTTTTTTTTAAGAGGAATAATTAAAAGTTCCCAAAATACGTCTCATACAGGTAAATTTTCATTCAGGGAAACAGCTTCATTAAATATTCAATTGAAGGTGATTATTCAATAAATCATACTGACACACAGAATTTTTTTTTTCTTTACCTTTTAAGTCCATTCCGATTCTAAAGCTTCTCTTTAAAATAAATCAAAGTTGGAATAAAAAAATAAATACTGAAATAAAAAAAAGAAAAGAAAAGCAGCGTTTCTTTTACAGTTTAAAAAGAAAAGGATTACGGCAGTCAAATTAATTGAAGTTTTTATTCTTTATGCAGAGAACAAAAACAATGGGTTTAAACGTAGTAATTAACAACACAGCAATTTCTAATTAACACTTGACTCAAATTTTCCCTACGCGCGCGTTTAAAACAAAAGCTAAATTACTGCAAATAATAAATCTTTTGTTGATTTTTTTTTTCAACATCGCATCCCGTGAAAGAAGAGACAAAAACATAACTGGCAAGGTGTGCAAAAGAAAGCTGCATTAATAAGGCTTTTTTTTCATACAACTAGCACTTTTTCCAGAGATACAAGAGGATTTGGGAAACAATATTTAAAAAAAGAGAGAGAAAGGGTAAAAAATGGAACTTCTTTCTTCTTGCAAAGCGAGAAAATGGAAGCAAAACAATTAAATATGATATTCCAAACGATATTTTTTAAGCAGTTCGCGCGCTGAAAAACAGTCAAACAATGTATAAAAATTGTTTTTATTTAAGTCACATAAGAGAAGAGTATCTTTTTTTTTAAAAAAAGGCTCTCAAAAAAGATATGGGACAGCAATTTCCTAATGCATCAGTTGATCCTTTCCTGAAAATTACATCAATTTTGATTCAGTAATTATGAATGTTTTCGCTTTTTCATCTCTGACATTTTTTTTCATTGTTCTTTTATTCTTTTTCCTCTCGCTTTTTAACACAAATGCCATTTCCTTTTTCACAATAAGCTTTAATCGTAGTAAAGAACAAGAAAAAAATAGAAAAAATCATTCAAAAACATCATATACATATTTAAAGAATAGTAGAGAAAAAATATATTTGATACAGAATACTGAAAAAAATAGATAGATCTGGCAAAAAAAAAAAAAAAAAAAAAGAAAAGAAAACTGGGTTTTCTATAAAAACTTGGATTAAAACGAATACGAATGGAGAGGGAAAGTTAAGAGCCATTACGTATGTATGAAAAAGAAATTAATAAGAATCGTATTTAGATATTTAATTGAAATATTCGTTAAAGATTGAGCTTTAAAAATAATGAATACATTGTAAAGCTTTAAGTTTCTTGCTAAAAATAATAATAATTGTATTTTTTTCTATTCTTTTTGTTAGTACTGTTTTTTAAAATCTGTGTTTTCATTAAAAATTCTTGCTTAGGAGGCTATTTACAATAAACCTATATCTTTAGAAAGTAATATTTTTGAATCTACATATTTAAAAAATATTTTGATTCTGTTTAAAAGTATTAATTCGATACAAAATATAGAAAGTTAAACTTTTTTCTGTTTCTATAACCTCACAAACTTTTTAAAAAATCGAAGGTCTAGTTTAAAAAAACATCGATTTAGAGTCAACTTCATTTTTTATACATCGAAATGCTTGAAAAATTCAATTATATCTGAAACTGACTGAATAAAAAATTTGCAAGCAATACTAATTTTGTAATTAAAAATTTTTAAAGAAAAATCTTCATGTTACATAATTTTTCTTTGGGATCAGTTTTAATAATAAATTTTAGATATTGACGATATAATATAATGAATACATGTAATATTTTGATAATGAACAATTATATTTTTTTATTAAAAAAATACCTGACTTTTTCTTGATTTCCTGATATGCTTATACAAAATGGAGTGGTATCTCCAAACCTTCAAGTACGATTAATAAAACTCTAATAAAGGGACTATTTTCTCACACATAAAATTTGTAAATCTATGTAAGGCCACGAATGTTTTGTATAACATTGGAAACCAATAATCCCGAATTACTGATATTTGAAGTGAATCCTGCATTTTTTAGCAACCTGAGATGCGTTCTTTGAAAACTTTTAGGTAATTAATTTCCATCATGAGGTTAAGACACAAGAATCCAAAAATCGGAGTCCCAATAAGGATGACTTCTTTTCTTTTCTTTTTTTTTTCCCAGACAGAATGAAATCAAAATTTGATGTAGGACTATAATTTTAATCAGAATATCATATAGATTTTTTATTTAATTAAATTATTGTGTTTATATGCGTATTAAAGTATCAGTCGATAAACATTCAGCCTATCCATGAGTTTCTTTAAAAATTTGATATTTGATTAAAAATTGATATTGATAAGCATTTGATAAAATATTTCGATTATAATTTTTACAATGTATAGTAAATAACTGTTTATACGCTTTTATTTATACATCGTTTTGTACAATTTATTTTCCTTTGTAACCACTATAATCATTAAAAAACAAGGAAGGAAGGGAAAAAAACCTACGTTTTATTACAAAACGAATAGCTTCTGTTTTCCATCATTTTCGGTGTTACCTCCTGAGTGCAAAGATATTTTTTTAAAGAATGTGTGTACAAATATCATGGCAATGAAATAATTCACAATTATTTGATTAATGGAGGACAAGAATTCTTGGTCAATTTAAGCGATGATAAAAAAGAATATAAAGAAATTATTGCACATTTTTAAAGACACTTTGTAATTTGCTATCCCCCAAAATTTTGTCCCATGCTCTTTAACAAACTGATCTTACAAAATAATGTCTGGCATAGCATTGGCATACAAAAATTACAAAACATTTTTTGGTGTGAATTTAATAAGTTTATCAAAACTAACATGCCATCCTTGGCGATTAATTCTTGGCATGTTTTAAATGTTTCCGAAAATTGAATTTGTGCTTTAGACAGGTTTTTCAGACCCGATTGAAATCAAAATTTGATATAAGGCTGCACATGAAATCTTAAAATACCATACTAGATTTGATATATTTAAGCCATGGCTCTTTTTGAATTATCGTGTTTACATGTTTCTAAAAGTACAGACCGACAAGCTTTAATTTGATTTGTCACAAAATTTAACAGATGGATACAGTATATAGAAGTTAAATCTGTGTACCAAATTTTTGTCTATCAGCTCTCTTCGTTTGTAATTATCGTATTAACTTATTTTTAAACATGTAATTGATTTTGTGACAATTTTAATTCAAGTCTATTCATTTTTATGTCATTTCCTCGAAAAAAATTATTGAATGAATTATTGCATTACTATATTAATTAATTAAACAACAAGTCCACTTTGATAAGTTGGGTTTATCCGCCTTGGTTATTAAGTTTTTTTAAAAAAAGAACCTGTAATAATATTATTAAAAAAAAAGAAATTATCAGCTCAAAAAGTCTTTAAATAATGTTAGGATAGTTTACATATTATGATTAAAGAAATTAATCGATTAGCAATAATATTCGTTCTTAATAATAACTATAAAGGGTGGTAAAAAAAAATTACAAGCAGCAGTATTGGAAAGTAGAAATTGGGGACGGGAATATTGTTACCCAGAGTGAAAACAGATAGTTCTAGTTGTCTTAGACCAATCATTCGAAAATATAATGTTAGTAATGTGACCTGAAACAGCGACAGTAATGGCAAGACGTCTAGAGAAATGGTCCGGCACAGAGGTGCAAGCCATGATATGATTTCTAAGAGCCAAGAATGTGTCCCAGTCGGACATTCACAAACAAATCGTTGAAGTGTACGGAGACAAAGTAATGAGTAAACAACAGGTGGCGAAATGATGTCATTCTTTTAAAGCTGGCAGAGATTTCAGGAAACATTTAGATGGGATGTCTGTAGCCATCCCCTATACAGTCCCTATTTGACTCCCATTGACTATTTCCTTTTCCCGGCATTGAAGAAACACTTACCCCAAACAAGGTTCATATCAGACGGTGATGTTCAAAAAGATGCTGAGAACTGACTCAACAGTATTACCAAGACGGTCAAACAAATTGATCCAATGGTATGATAAATGTCTGAACAAGTTTGATGATTATGTAGAGAAGTGACCGCCACAAACGTCTCTTACAATTTGTATCCAGTGTCTATTGCTAATAAAGCATTTTTCCTTTGCCTTGTAAACTTTATTTTAGATCACCCCTCGTAGTAATTATTAATAGTAACCAAAGTTTTAAACCTTTTATTATTAATAAATATCTGTAGTTGTTCATCACAATTGTCGCCAGTACTTTCTATTAAAAATACTATTCCCTCTCTATAGCATTAAACCCTCGATCTTGGTCTAGGTTGTGAATGCCACGAAAGTTCAGATTTTTATTTTCAAGCATTGGAGTTTTGTGCCGGCTCATCCCACAGATGCATCCAGGAGGCGCCAAAACAATTAAGAAGGAAGGCAGGACTGTTAGGGAGGGAATGGGATTTTCTCTCTTTCAAAAAGGAGAGAAAGTCCTCTCCCCATTCAAGAATCTCAAACATTTTGGACGACCTCTTCTAAACCTCGCCATGGTCGATTGAAGAGGCCTGGCGTCGGCCACAGCAAGACAGGGACAGATCAGGACTATTGGTTGCATAGCAGTGGTGAACCGGTGGAAGACGCCATACAGAGAGCAATTGCTGTCTGTTAAGAAGTTTAAAGCTTTCCTTATTCATATTTCCCATTTTGAGGTAACAGAATGACTATTTTAGGCTGGATCTTATCATTTAAAAGAAGAATTTTATCCTGTCAAAGAAGTAACTTGAGAGTGCATCTTCTCTCCTCCAAATACAAACTATAATAAAATACTCACAATCAGCGATTTTGTAAGGTTCAAACTTTAATTTTTCAATATGCTAAAAACAATTTTTCAAACATGCTTATGAAAAAAATTCGCAGCGCTAAGTTTGTAAATAAGGTCAGAATAATACATGCGTTATGGTTACAGTAATTATTGATAGTAACAAAATCTATTTTTATTCATAAATAGCAGTAGTATAAAAATTCTGTAACATACATGATGCTATCCCTTTTTAGCCGACTATAGTTTTTATAAACATAAAAAAATAATAATAAACAGGTGTTTGCTAAGTTTTGGAATGTGTAGGGAGATGGTCCATATTTTAAATAATCCCAACAAGCAACACGAATAAGAAAACAAACGAAAAAAATTTGGAAAATGTGCTCTGTAAGAACCCTAAAAACACCCAAAAACAGAAAATGGCTGGTAGGATAACTGTTTTACAAATTAGAGAATACGGATAAATTTTTCAGTAGGAAGAATTTCTACAGGAATTGTATAAATTCTTTGTACAATTTAGTATTCTAAAAACTCGAAAAGAAAATTCTTCTCAGATTTTGTTGCAATCATTACATCGATTTTCATTTATTATAAAATAAATAAGATGAAAAAGTTTATGAATATAGATAATACAGTGTATTGCAGATTGAAGAGGAAATCGTGATAGTATCATTACATGGTGGACTAAAGATTTAAGGATATAGTAGTTTATAATCAAGGGTATAAAGAATAATTGATTTGCACTGGAAATCGGTTTAATTTTTCATAAAGTATTGCTGATGGATGAGGAAATATATAAATGTAAATCAAATATCTATAAAATAGCGAATATCTATAATTAATGAACACAGTTTTTTTATGTAATTATAAATAATATTTATCACAATTAAAATTATATAATTATCTTTTGTTTAAAAATAAATGTAACTTCAAATTAAAATAACAATTTTTTTAAATAAATATAATTAATAATAATAATTTTTAGAATAATAAATTTTAATTCTAATTCAAGCATTATGTGAATTAATATTTAAGTTCTTAATTTAATATTTAAAATATTTTTTAGGTTAGATTCTTCTTTATTTGGGTATTTTACAACATAACAAGGAATTAAATAAAAATATTTTTAAATCACTAATTTCAAAAATAATAATAATAATAGTTTAAGAAAAAATTGTCCAGAATTGAATGGTGGTTCTACAGATGCTAAACAAATATCTTACTATGTGCGATACCTATACTCTCAATGGCAATGCCCAATTACTTGTACATAAGGAATGCCAGAAATTTGTAGCCCATTTTGATTTGGCTGGCTATTGTTCATTAAAATATTTAAATAAAGAGATGTTCTAAAAAGGTATTACTATTACACAAAATCTCACCTTGAATTAAATTTACCAAACAATACTTAATGCTTGTACTAATATTTTTCAGTAAGCATGCTAATTATACTAAATTGATGATATTTTCTGCCACAGTAAACTTTTTCAAATTATCAAACTATAGCTAGGTACTTTTTTTAAAATAGATAAATGCAATGATATTTGTTAATTTAAATCTTAATTAATTTTGTTTTCTTAAATTAGTCCATGTTATTTTATTCTAAAATTCCCTTTTCCTACCTCACCCAAATCCCACTTTTTTATTTAATTAAAAATTGCTCAAGCCTTATTTTCCAAGTCACAGGCAAAAGGATAAAAATCCATTAGACTTACAATTCCTTTTAAAGATTTCTAGGATTCCTATTATTATGTCGATACATCAAAAAAATCCCTGTCTGAAACTCTCACTAAAATCATTAAAGAGAAAATTTTCTTTTTTCTTATAGTGCAATTGTATGCATTTTGCCTTTGTTTCTGTGTGCAAATTATGTCTTCCATGGAAAAATAAATTAACATTAAATTCCAAGCGACAGTTTCTCAGCCATATGTTTACCAAAATTATATTACATATATGTATATATGATTGAATCCAATAGCCAGTACTGCTATTCCTACACTCCCATAAACAAAAACAAGCTGGCATTAGCGACTCGCCATTCACTAGCAATTTAAAAAAATATAATATCTAATCATTTTCAATCTATATAAGTTTTAATATACAATGTGTACTATGAATAATGGCATTCCAAAATAGATGACATAATTCTTTAGTATATCACAAACCATTTTCTGAAAATCATTCTATTTGCTGCCTGATTAAATAAAGACTGGTTGTAAAATATTGCAGACATATTTAAATAAATATGAGTTTTTGTGTTCGATCTTTATATATTTTTCTTGTTCACAGCTTTCAAATATTATATATATATAAAATGTGAGTAAGATAAAAAAAGCAACTTTAAAATGTAATTATTGCATAATACATATATATTGCAGTTAATTCTTTCAAATAAATAATTAAGATAATCTTACTTTAACTTACAGCTAGTTAAAGTAGCATATCATATCATATAAACAGATCTCAAGCATATCATATAAACAGATCCCAGACTGTTTTTAAAAAGTGAAAAACTTCACATAATAAAACTAATTTTAATATTCTAAACTAATCAGAAAATGGATTTATTTTCATTCAACGAGAGTTCATAAATGTTACTTATCAAATATAGAATGTATATAACATAATTATATTATTTGATGAATATAATAGATTTTGATAAAAAAAAAGTAATAAGTGCCAAAGGGAGTGAGAGAGAAAAAGAAAGAGAATTGAAAACCAAAAGACATAGTTCAAAAAAATAATGATATTAAATAAGGCAAAATATTTTTAAGATGACAATCAACAAATTTTTTTAAAAAGAATTACAAAATGAGCTTCTAAAATTATTGATGACAAAAAAATTAATTTGTCACCAAGAGTAGAAAAATGTTAAGCAATTGCAATTTTTATATGATTTTAAGGAAAGAAAGATCCAAATAATTTATTCAAATAATATTTCAACTAAGTTTATTTTACACACATTGGCAAGAATAAAATATTTAACAAAAAGAATACAGAAGGATTATTTTACATCACTATCATACAAATGTTGCTGCTATTGCTGCTAGGATGAAACTTGCTTTATTATACAAACACTCTGATATAATATATTTAAATATAAACAAACTTTAAACTAACCATTGGGATACATTGTATTTTGTTTAGAAGTCAAATTCGAAAGTAAATCCTTACGGCCTTCATTACTATTACATGGTTTAAAAGGAGAGTCACAGGATGGATTATGTATTCTTTTTCTGATATCGCTTGGAATATCTCTTCTTCCAGAAGCATAGCATTCTAAAAAAGGTTCTATTCGGTTAACTGATTTTCTTAAGCTATTGTTCTTGGAAGCAGATTCTTGAAAATAAAAGCTAAAATTATCATCAGCAACTTCTAAATCTGTGTTCAAAGATGAATCCATTACAATATTTGATTTTTTTAAAGGCTCTTTAGTAAAAAACATGTATGGTAATAAGTGATTTGATGGTTGACTAGATCTCTTATAAACAGAGCCAAGTGATCTTTTTGGCAGTTCATGAACAGATAATGGTGTAGAATCATTATCAGATTTTTTAGTGTCAGAAATTTCTTTAAATATTTCGTGAGAAAGTGATGATGTTGAATATTTTGGCTTACGAAATCCTGTTTTTCGTGCTTGACTTGTAGGCTTACTATTAGTAGACTCTTTTTGGTAAAATATATCCGGATAAGCATCAACTGCAGTAAACTGATCTTTAGGGTTAGTTGAATGATAACATTCTTTTTCATTAGAATCACTTCCAACAATACCAGTTTCCTAAAAAAAAAATGCATCAATAATTATGGTATTAGTACTTTTCAAAGAAAAAATGAATAAAAATTTGAAAAGGATGCAAGTGCATAGTATTGTTCATTAACATAACAGGATCCAAAATGAAAATCAAATATCTAATTACTACAACTTTAAAAAATTAAACATGTAAACTTTAGAAAATTAAACATGTAATACATGCAGTGCATGAAAAAATGTAAGAAAAAAACATGCATTTTAGATCATAACATATTTGCTCTTTATATGGTGATAAAAAAGCAATATCACAAAATAACATTTATTTAATTAACATTTGAATTTAGAGAAAAACACCAGATGTTATTGCGAATAATATGCAAAAAGGTTGGTAATTTTGCAATGAATGACAGGATTTGATAATAATGTTATAATAAAATTCTGCCTCTAAAATTATTGTAATAATAAATTAAATGATTCCAATTATATAAATATGCTCTTCTTCCTTACAGTTAGTGAAGCCATTTTCAATTTAAATGCACTAAATTAGCACAATATAAAAACATTTATTAAATTCTGAAATATAAAATTTCCATTATTCCTGACCATGAGTCAAATTATAATTGCTTGAAGTTAATCAGATTATTTAAAGAATAATTCTTCTATAACAATATGAATCAAGGAAAATTTATTATTAAATTGAGTTTGTTTTTAAAATGTATTGTTGCATTGCATTTAAAATGTATCGCATAAATTACAGAAAATCAACAAAAACAAACAAACAAACAATACACTGAAAGGTTACAGCACATTTCTGACTTCAATTAATAAACTTTAATTACAAAAACCACTTCAAGATCTTACTAATCAATCAAGAAAATATATACATTTACTTTTACTTCTGTAGATGTGCACAGAGTATGCATTTCATCTTGAGATGCTTGCACCCCTACAGACACCTTTTCAGAAGACAGCAATTCTGGTTGCTTAGAAATTTCCAAAGTCATTATGGATACATGCACAGTTTCAACTTTCTCTGTTTGTGTAGTAGACATTACTTTTGGAACTTCAAGAGATTTTTTGAAAGCGCTCTAAAATAAGTAAGTTATATTGCTAGGTGTAGGAAAAAAATATAAAAAATATGCAGACATTTATGAGCATTATATTGGGTTGGAGGGAAAGTTCTGTCGTAATTTAAAGAAAATATTTGAATTCATTTATAAAAATATGCATTTAATATTAATCAATTATATATGCTCTGTTATTTGTTAAAACCTGTTGCCATCTTCCAGGTAACCTGTAAATTCCTGTTTTGTAGAAGTTCTCATCCATAGAGTTAAAATAGTCAGCAACTGCCTTAGAAACACTTTCAAAAGACTTGAATTTTTTTCCCATTAGATAATTTTGCAGAGATCTGAACAGGTAATAATCAGAGGGTGCAATGTCAGATGAATACGGGGAGTGACTAAGGATTTCCCATCCTAACGCATTCAGTTTTTGTAGTGTCACCATTGCAGTATGCGGGCGAGCATTATTGTGGTAGAACACTATTCCTTTTCTGAACGCTAATGCTGGCCTTTTTTCTTTGATAGCTGCATTCAATTTATCCAGCTGATTGCAGTACAGATCCACGTTGATGTTTTTTCCCTGTTTCAGCAACTCATAATACACTGGACCTTTCCTGTCCCACCACAAACAAAGCAGTACTTTTCGTTGATGGATACTTGGTTTTGGAACTGTTGCTGATGATGTTCCTGGTTTGCAGTAAGATTTTTTTCTTTTAATATTCTTGTAAAGAATCCACTTTTCATCTCCAGTAACCAGCCTGTCCAAAAACAGCTCCATATTGTGTCTAATCAGATGTGATGAACATATTCTTACACGATCAGATAAATTCTTTTCCGTTAATTCATGTGGAACCCAAACACTTTGCTTTAACACAAACCCAAGAGATTTAACGTGATTTCCAACAGTTGTATGATGAATGCCAAACTTTTCTGCAATTTCTTGACTTGTTAAATGTGGATTATTTTCCAACATGGATCGCAAAACATCATTATCGATCTTGGATGGTCGTCCAGATCGAACACTTTCTTTGAGGCTCAGGTCCCCAGAACAAAATTTGCTAAACCATCTTTGACAAGTACGAACATTCACAATATCTTTCCCAAATACCGCACATAAATTCATGTGGAACCCAAACACTTTGCTTTAACACAAACACAAGAGATTTAATGTGATTTCCAACAGTTGTATGATGAATGCCAAACTTTTCTGCAATTTCTTGACTTGTTAAATGTGGATTATTTTCCAACATGGATCGCAAAACATCATTATCGATCTTGGATGGTCGTCCAGATCGAACACTTTCTTTGAGGCTCAGGTCCCCAGAACGAAATTTGCTAAACCATCTTTGACAAGTACGAACATTCACAATATCTTTTCCAAATACCGCACATAAATTTTTACATGCAACAGATGCATTGCTTCCTTTTTGGAATTCATATAAAATGCAGTGTTGTAAATGCACTTTATCTACCAACATGTTTTTCCCTTTAAATATTACAAGTAAATGATGAACGGTAAAAAAGGGCACCTTTTATATTATACAGCAGCTAAGAAAACAAAAAAAAATCCGATTGACTCACTAGCCAGATGTTTTTTTATTTACAAGAAAAATCACCTGCCTATTTAAAATACGATAGAACTTTCCCTCCAACCCAATAGATAAAATAACACAGAAAATATATTTTTTTATAAGATAGCACCATAATATAAACAGAAACAAAGAACTGAATTACAGAATTTAATACAGATATAAATCTTGTATAAATTTTAATCATCAGAGATACCTTCTATAAAGTGGATGTAAGATTTTAACCATTATTTTAATATCATTTCTCAAAAATATCAATAGTTAAATTACAAACAAAAAATTCAAAATTTCATATATGCATTAAAATCAAAACAAAATATCAATCAACTATCATAGATAGAAAAAAAATGCATAGCATTCAATTTATAGCTTTGTGATGATTTTGCTACTAAGATATTCTTAATTATTCTAAATCCAAAAACTTGATTTTCAAGAGTTTTATGTGGGAATTGTATTTTGCAGTGTTTCAATTTTAATACAGAAGCAGTTTTTAAGAAGCCAGCTTATTTTTCTAACAATGAAATGAAAGTCAGCAATTAAAGAATGGTACATGTGATATAAGCCAAATATGAAAATGTTTGACACAATATATTCTGATCTAAGCCAACAGTTTATGTTTCTTTAAATATGAAGATATTAATTTATGTGCAATTCTATTTCAGAGCATACAAGAATTAACATCATAATGAATCAGATATAAAGAGATAGATATAAGATAATACAATTATATAGTACATAGTGATATTACACTTCATTTATTTTCAAATTAATTTATCATACCAAAACAGTACTTGCATAACTTGTTGATATTATGTAAGTATAGATTTCTGGCTTTTGATTTATGTCAAATTTAGAATAAAAATAATTTTCTAATTTCAATGGAAAATACTATTATAATATTTCTATTACTGTTACACTGGATTCATATAATTATTACTCAATAACATTTGATAAAGCATAGCAATAATGTTGCACTAAAGCATGAACTACAAGATTATGACAGTAAAAATAGTATTGCAAAAATATATCTATGAAAGGTCATAAGTTGAATTCATTCATTTGCATATTTTTAATACAAAAATACTTTGCATATTTTTAATACAAATGTTTCAACCAATTGTAATCTTCTGAATTTCTTTACCTGACCAAAATGCTTAACTTAAAAAAAATTCTAATTCTTTATTCTTTTTTTTTTCTGGGGGGAGGGGGGGGGATAACATTTTCTAAAATTACAACTTGCATGCCTTTGGCATATAATTTCAAACTCAAAACAATATGCATAATATAGCTTGACTACCAAATATAACAAACCTATAAAAAAAATAGGAAAATTCTGCTAACTCCATTAAATAAACCACTAATTTGTTTTGCACCAAAATGAAAATCAATTCCGTAAATCAACAGTAAATCTGCACCAATATTTAACAATTAAATATTGGCTCAATTAAAAATTGGATAAGAGGAATAATAGAAATTGAAAAATTACACTATAAATAAAATGATTTCTAGAAAACTCTTTCAACTGTTTAACTTATTATTCATTTATATATATAAACAAATGTTTTAGAAACACATTTTTATTTACATAAAACATAGCATTTTATTGTGTAGGAACTAAAAGATAGAGTTTAGTATTTATCTGCAGCTGCATTAAAAAAAATACTTTATACTTAAAAAAATTTGAAAATCTTTATACATAAAATTTTCATTTGTTTAAACATTGTATAATTCCATACCCTTAAAAAAATCAAAGAGCATTTCACATACATGTTTCTTAATATCTGGAAAAATTAGCATAATTATTAGAAAATGGTTACATTAGTTTAGAGGGAATAAAATAGAAGTAGAATAATTCCATTGATGTAATTATTTTTAATAAAAGAAACTATTTTGCAACTATATGTTCTGAAGAGAGTTGCATAATATATAATTGTAAAACAATTTATTCATATCATATTAAGATTTTAAAGCTTTCCAATGATGTAAAAGTCAATTCTGAAAGGCTAATTTTCTAATTTTAATCAATTTTTAAAGATTAATTTAAATACAATTTATACAACTTTTTTATTGAAATATTTTGTAATGTATACACTACACAAGAGAGTCATTAAGTTAAAATCTCTAATATCAATTGATTTCAATTCCAACAATACTTGAGGTTTCTAAAATATTCTAAGCAGTTCAATATAGAATTTTAAAACTGAATAATACAAAATCATATGTATTTTGTTTTTTCTTACATATATAACAAATACGTGCAGCCTTATAGGCAATTGTTAATATGATTAATCTTTACAGTTTTATACTTTTTTAATGTGATATTTGCTGTGGTTTTCATACACTTTAACAGGAAAACTACTTTAATTAATCAATTAAAAGAACTTAGAAAATACACCTTTCTTGTTCTATTATTATCACAATTTTAAAAATATGTTTTCAACTCAAATGCTTTAATTGTATGTAAAGATATCTGACAAAGAAATGAAGATAAATCTTCAAAAAATGACACATTATATAAAAAAAAGCCCTTACCTGCTTTGCAAGTGCATCTTCATATTTATTCTGTAACTCTTTTAAGTCATCTTTCAGTTGGTTTTTATAGCATTCAGTAGTGGATAAAGTCTGTTCAAGATTTAACATTTTATCTGTTACCTGCTGTAAACAATAACATAAAAAATTTTAATAAATAGAATGCTGCAGGAGAGCTAAAGCAGTAATTAATTATAGTAAGGCTTTCTATAACTACGATATTGCATTTCTATATTTGCCATTGGTATTGTTTTAAAAGTGAAACATATTCAAGTGAAAAATTAATATAAAGTTATGAATAGTCAATTAAATCATAATTATGAATAGTAATTTGATAAATATTTAATGAACAAAATTAAAAAAGAATCATTAAGTTAATTAACTAAAAATTTAAACCATAAAGAAAAAAAAAATCAAAAACCAGGAAATAGAAAATTGTAGAATGAATAATAATATCAAAGGAAATAAAAAGGCACAGCAATATTATTGCATTTACTTTTTGCAACAAATCAAATTTTATTTATATATACTATAACTTAAATCTTGCTCCACCCATAATTTACAAATATTTTTTTTTAATTTAAAATGTGTTAGTTATTAATATTAAATAAAATACCTCGTTTATTATTATATAGAACATACATTAAAATATAAAACAGCTGTTCACATAAAGTACAAAGACAGAAACTGAACAAAGAATCCAAAAATAAAACACCAATGAAATACATGGCAAATAAATTTAAAACATTAAATATTTTACAAAATAGGCAAAATGCATTCTAAAAAGTAATAACTGTTATTTCTAAGTAAAAATTACAGACCTGTATTGATTTTTGCATCTTCTCTATTTTGCATTTGAGCTCTTCATTTTCATTTTGCAACTTCTTAGCTTCATCTTCAAATTTTTTGTTTTCTCTACTCAATTTCCTATTTCCAACAGTCATTTCTTGTATATTTTGCTCGCTGTTCTTCAATGCATGTTTAAGTTTATTTAATTCTTGGTCCTTTCTCAAAAGTGATTCACTCTTAGATTTTAAATCATTCTGGCAAACCCTGTAATTATAATTTACATTTATATAAGAAATATTTCACAAAATTTCTTTAATATGCTATTAATAGTTGATCAATTAATACATATTTACATTCTTTACAATAATACTTTAATAAATTAGCTTATTTCTACTTAATAATCTCAACTAACAATAAATAATGAAAGTGAGCTTATAATTTTATTTAGATCTAGAACTTCAGATATGACAAAGATAAAAGAAGATATTTTTTTCTTTTAATTTTGTAGCAGTTACAAATAAGATTTAACTTCAAATCAGCTGAAATGAAAAAATGTTATATTTTGTACAGTTTTACACTACTGCTGTATAAAAGGATGTATAAAAAACATGTTTTTCTTTAAGCTTGTTTTTTTACTTTAATACAGAATTATTTTCTTACTAATTAAAAGAATTAGTTAATTAAAATTATCTATGAAATCATAAAAATAATAAATATTTTACATTACAAAAAAATATATTTGCTTGGTTATTAAAACTTCAACAAGTAAGCAAATTATCAGCTAAATCGAAATTTAATCATTTTTTGATTCAGATAAAAAGCAATTTAGGACAGATGACTGAAAGAACTGATAAATATAGAATAAAGAACAAAACAGATTTAAAAAATAATTATGATGTTTACTAACTCTTCTAAAATAAAATTATTCACATGTTTATTAAAATCTGAATCTTAAAAAAATGTTGCTAAGTGTACCATTATGATACAATATGATTTGATTTAAATCTTTTATATGGTATAATCCCATGAATGAATTGGTCACTAAAAATGACTCATAATGCAGGCATATACTTTATTTAATAGTATGTTGTAGCTATTAAACTCGTTCATTTTAAAATGTAAAACAAAATATGAATTTATAAACCATTTAATGAAGTTTTCTAGTAGAGTAGCAAATAAAAATATGGGCAGGGAATAGTTAGCTTAGAATAATAAACAAAAATTCTTTAAATGATAATCTTGATATACAACAGTAATAAAGAAATATGACTTGCCTTAGTTCTTTGCGAATTGCATTTGCATTAGATTGTACAGCTTTAATTTCGTCATTGTGAGACCTTATAAGAGCTGGAATATCTGTAATGCCCCCACAGTATTTCTTTAACTCTTTTGTTTGACGATTTTGTACATCAAGAAGTGTTCTGTTTTCAGCTTTTAATTCCTAAAGCAAATAAATACAAATTATTAGAATTATTAAACAGAAATAACACATGATTAATTAAACAAACAATAATTTAATACAGCATTGCAGAAATTAATAAAAGCAATTCTTACAGTTCATAATTTTGAGTATATTTCTTTTTATACAGAACGATTCCCAGGGATTCTGCTTTTACACAGGTTTTGAAATGCAGTTAAAATTATAAAAAGATATATCCAAAAGTTTAGCATAATTTAGAGCAGCTACATTTCTATTTTATTATCTTGTTTTTTATAGGTATAGGTATTATTGGGACTAAAATCGAATCTGCAAGGAGTCACAAATTACACCTTTGCCCAAATGGTTTATGGACAGCCTATCAAGATGCCTGGAGAGTTTTTTGAAAAACATAAAAATACCTGGGATATCGATGCATTTGCAAAAGGCTTACAGAAACCAATGGAACAGTTAAAAATACTAAAATCTCACAGAAAATCTTCTAAATCTGTTTTCATTCACAAAGGTTTGGGCTATAGTACACATGTCTTCATATAAGACATGATAAATATTTAACTGTTAAAATTAAGAGCAAGGATACAAATGTATCCATTGATAGATTAAAACTGGTTTATCAGTTAATGGACAAAACACTGATGACAGCAGATCCAGAAACTGAAAAACAACCATCAAATCTATTAAACAAAAATGTTCA
Source organism: Argiope trifasciata (assembly GCA_026543055.1). Classification (NCBI taxonomy): domain Eukaryota; kingdom Metazoa; phylum Arthropoda; class Arachnida; order Araneae; family Araneidae; genus Argiope; species Argiope trifasciata. Next base: position 374,194 of record JAPMOQ010040581.1, read on the forward strand.
AATGGAAAAAAATTCCACACACTAGTAGACATGTAAAATTTCCAGCATGTTACAGAGATTAAGTACATGTTATTCATCACTGAAAATTAATTTGCATATGTGTGTGTATTTCTATCACATTTGTATAAATTGCATGTTGTAAACTGTATCATAATTGCATTGTTACTGGGGAAGGAGTGATGTAGCAGCTACATTTCTATTTTATTATCTTTGTTTTTTATAAGTTGTCCTTTTAAAAAAAAGGCAACATGAGTAGCTTGTTTTTTATGGAATAAAAATATGGCAACTTGATATAGTTTCTTTATTTTAATTTCAAATATAATCTGCAACTATCATTCCAGAAAAATAATCCATAATAATAACAAATCTTAATTATTTCTACATGACAGCACAACAAATTCAATTTTCTATTATTGTTAACTAAAACTCTAAGACATAGAAAATGCCATAAAACTGAATAAAAAATAAAAGTTAAAAATCTAAAACCTGTGCACAAGTCTGTTGATTTAAGAAAGCAGTAAATACAATTACTATTCTTTGATATTTCTATTTTAAATGAAATCCTAAAAAGAAAATTACTTTTGTTCAAAAAAATTGAAAGGAAACAAATTTTCAAATGAATAAAAAATTCCTGAATTATTCCCTTTCTTGCCTCCTAACAAAATGTATCAAGATCAACTCAATTTTTTTAATCAGATAAATTTTTTTAAGAACTTTAGCCATTTTATACATAATATTGAACATGTATTAATATATTTACTGTAATGGAGCTGATGATGAAGAATATTTAAAATAGTAGAAGTGTAATGAATGATTTTTATATATTATTTTTATATATAACTTAGGCAAGATTAAAACATATTCTGTGTTTCAAATTTCAGTTAAAAGAAAAATTTAAATACCATAAGCATTTTTAAACCATGGATAAGCAGCTCATTAACATTTTCCCCTCATTTTAAAAAACTAACCTATATAAATCATGTAATTTAATGAATCGGTTGATTTAATGTAAGTTTTAACATCTTAATACAAACTAAGTTTTGCATGAAGGAAAATACATGCATCAAAGTTTTGCATAGAGTTATTCATATATATTTTTTATTACAAACAAGTAAATTCCACTAAATACAATTCTTAAATAAAATAAACAAAAAAATTCCACTTGTGAATTCCTATGGTCCCCAATTTACTTAGCAATTTTCAAATAATACCAATATCACCAAGCTCAATAATACATAATGTAGTCATCTAACCAATATTTCTCTGCATAATAAACCCTAAGGATCATAAATATTCACAAGACCCAAATCAATACTTAGCAATTTATATGATCAAAACCATGCAATTTACATTTTCAAAAACTCAATATCAAGTTAGATTTTGACAAAAATGTAGGCAACAATCATATTCATTTAATGAAAAAATACACATATAATATTTATAAAGATATATAGCTAATACATCACTGCAGTGTAAAAAGTATTCAATGATTAACATTTTTAAAAGAAACTAATTGTTATATACTTAGTTATATTGTTCAATGAACACTGATGAATAAATCTGATTTTATCAAATTGATATTTGATTAACTTAACAATAAAATTAGGTAAGAAAAGCCTAATTTGAAAATTAAATAAAAGAAGAAAAAACATAACACAACTATGCAATCATATTTGTCAGTAAATAATATACAACATTAACTGATGTTGTACAAAAGAAATATGCCTGGAAATCATTCACAAATCCATGTATGTGTGTGTGTACGTGTACAGAAAATTTAAAGGAGATTCAAACCATAGACTAAAATATTGTATCATTATAACATTTAAAATTTGATTCACATAATTTTTAAATAACAGTAATAACTTGAACAAAATAATATATGTAATATAAAAGAAAGGGTATATGTGCAAATCCAGTAACTAAAACAATGAAAGATATTATAAAATTATTCTAAAAAATATTTTCTAAAATTTATGAAGCATTTAGAAGCTATGATAGACTGATTATTCTCACCTTTATTTGATTCTGTAAATATACAACTTGACTTTCTAAATCTTTTATCTCTACTTGTCTTTCCTGCAAAACAATTTCTGCTGAAGGATTAGACATGCGAATAGAAACTGCTGGTGCAGATTTTCTTTTGAGAGGAGCAGGTGGTCTAAAGTATTTACGCTGATATGTTGATCTATTACAAACTGAAGATACATTCTCTAAAAAAACATTTTTAAATATCAATATTTTTACCTTTCAACTCAAGAGGTTTCTAAAAATTTATTTAGATCAGACTTGAACATCTCATTTTTTTAAAAAAAATTAATAACAATGAGTATAAAATTTAAAGGGAAAAAGATATCAAGGAATCTCAATATTTCATTGCAAACAGAAAAGAATTAACAGTCAAAACTTTCTATCAATTAAAGAGTAAAGTATATCACATACAATAAAATAAAATTATATATAAGTTATATAATGATAAAGGTAAACTTCATTTAAAATTATCAATGCTTGTAAAAGTAAACACATTAATCTAGTATTATTTTAAACTTTGATTCATTTACTTATTTTCAGATTTAATCCACCAATTAAAATTTCACATCAGCACTGAAATACATCAATTTTAATAAATAAATATACATAAAAAGTAAAATAACATAAAAATATCTAATTTGTCATAAATAGAGCTAGAATTAAAGTTTTAAATAAAAAACATATACTATTTTAAATTCAATGAAAACAGGTCCTATAGCATTTTGATTTTTAAACAGCAGAAAATTAAAAAACATAAGAAAATTTAAAATATGCATACACAAAAATAAAATAACATCATAGGGTTGGCAGAAGATAATGCATATTATATATCTGGAAAGCTCTGGATCTTTTCTTTTTATTATTTGCAACTTTATATATACATAAAAAGTTCCCAGAAATTATTATTTATAAAAGATAATACAAATTATAACCATATTCTATTAATTCGTCTTACTATGTTTATCTGCTTCTCTTGATTTCTTTATAGAAAAGCTTTTTGAGACATTCCCTTTTTTACTGGTACTTTGTTCAATAGGCAATTCAAAAGTTTTGTTTTCTTCTTCCTTAGAATTATGAATATCACTTTTTTCATTAATAAGATTCACATCAGTTCCAATATCCATTGTCAAATAAAATGTGTAAATGAAACTAATGAATAATGCACTCTTTAAATGAGCAGCCAGGCTTTGCACATTGTGGAAAGGAAATGGTAGACAATACTTTTTGAATGGAGTATAGAAGCACTTGGGCATCAAGAAGAAGCAAAATCATTGCTTTCCAACATATGCTAAAGAAAAAATAATGAACAGATTAAAGAAATGGCAACAGTCACTATTATGAAATTATTAATTGTATTCCTGGCTTTTATGGTAGGATAATCAATAGTACACTGAGAAAATAATTATAAATGCTTGCCACATAATTTTGAAATTCATGTCATGGTTATACATCATATCTATTACTCCATCCCGAAACATAAAAAGTTATCATTAGGATCTTTTAAGATGCTGTTCAACCATATAATAAGATTAAAATTATATTTCTGTTATAGATCCCAACTAAATATATTAAAGCAATATATTCCTAATTAACATCATTGCAAGTCATGTTTCAAACTTAACAATTTATTAATATTATTCAATTTATGTACAATAATATGATTATTCAACTTGTATACAATAATATATTCAAACTATATGCAATAATTTTTACATACAATTTCATCATTCAAAGTTTACAATTTAATACATGAAATTGCATAAAGAATGTAACAAATTCAATTTCAAAAAATTATTTTTTGTCTATTTAGTAATTTTATTCTTGTATTAAACATCAAATAAAGGATAATAATACCTTTTCAAATTTTGATTGAGTAATACAAAAAAAAATTTGGTCGACCGCTTTCATTTACATATTACAAACACAAACATATGTATCACTGCTTACTAAGAAGGAATAAAATATTCATTTATAAAGAAAATTGAATAAACGTACTTTGAAAATTAGTGGTTAAGAAATAAAGTAATCTTATGAACTACAGGTTTTTATCTCAATGGATTTAGTAAGAGTTCATTAAATAACGATGTACACAAAATTTTTGAAAAATAAAAACCTTTTTTTTGCCCAGCAAACTTGCGACTCAATTCCCAAAATAAATCGCGTGCAATATATATATGGTACGTGCGAAAGCAGATGAACATTTTAATTAATTATAAAAATATTTATAATACATTGAATATCGATTTATCTTTATAATATTAAAATAAAATTTCATGATAAAAAATTTCAAGGCAAATGATAGAAACATATTTGATTATAAATTAAACAGAGCTAAAGAAATTCATTTGAATTTCACGCTTTTCTAACAAATAGAAATGTAAACAAATAAAAATAATCCGAAACAGTTACAGTTATAAATTACTTTCTAACTGTAAATTAATTTTGATTAATATAATGTGAGCACTAAATTTCTTTCTCTTGCTTTCGTTTCTGCTTGAAAATTTATAGAAATTCGAAGAAGTAAAAAATGAACATGAAATGAATGCATATGTTTACGTTTAGTTCTAGAAAAAAATATTATTGATATCGAAATTTTAATTATTGTTTCAACTAAGAAAAAAATGCAATTTATATAAATACTCTGATGAAGTTATTTAAGTAATATTTTGATGTATTTAGAATTGATTTGATTCTTTTTGACTAATGAAAGAATTTGCTTAATTTGTTTTTGTTTTGGTATTTTTGTCCTACTTTCTATAGCTGTCTGCTTTGCTTACGAAGTGAAAGCTGAGAAGCCAAGTTTTGCATTGATATGTAAAAGTGGGTTGTGGTTCTGGAGAGATCATTATTGAACAAAATTAAAACATGACGATTAAAGTATACATTTCAGGCATTTGTGGAAGTCAAGAGGTTAGTAAGTCAAACTAAAATCCATACTATATAAATAAATTAAAAGTAGTCCTTCCAAAACGGCATTTGTTATTTTCATTTATTTACGAATCAACATATCCTACGCATCTAATCTATTTTAAGTTTTTAACTAAACTAAGAAAATATTAAAAAAAGAAGTTACAGTCATTGAAGTAGGAAGCACACTATATCTTTTCTAATTTTCAAGCAGTTTAATTCAAACAAATATAATGAAGAATATGAAATGTATTTTTTCTCTTCAAAGTTATTCGATGCATCATTTAGTCAATATAGCAAGTAAATGATAGACGTTTTGTGTAATAAAACTGTGCGATTAATCATGTCCTATTTCATTTCTTTTAATATTTTAAGTTAATATATTTAGATTAAATGAATTTCTTTTTTCTTACCTTACGAATTTTGCAGAATAAAATAGCGGCATTATTGAGCACTTTGTTGTTATATATTAGCTGTAATTTAGATTTTGCGTAATTTAAGTGCATTAGGGTCCTTTGTTTTTAGAAATTATCTGTCATTTTTCTTTAAATTGTTTTTACTCATTTTTTAATGAGAAAATTTTATGTAAATTTTTAGAACACATTCAAAAAATTAATTTAAATCTTTGTAATCACTCCTGAGGAACCTTGTTCTTTTCATTTATTATCATGTCATTTATTTTGTAATTTATGAAAGATATCAGTTAGTATTTCATCTAGAACTATTAAAATACCTTCTAAATAATCATCCATCGTGTAAATAATCAACATAATATATAAAAGTAGTTATATGTATAAAATGGGAAAAATATCAAAAGAAAGTTGTATTAGATTTATAATAATATTATAAATAATAAAAATGCTAGCAATGTATCTCTATTGATTAGGAATCAATAGAAAAATATCAAAACTTTTAAATTTATTTTAGGAAAGTATTTGTAGGAAAGAAAAAAAAAACTCTTAATGGGAAAACAAATTTCTATATTATTGCAAATTACTTAAAATTTTTTTAATGCCATTTAAATATAAAAATAAGTGAACTAAATTCAGTAACAGCTTTATTTCTTATTGTTTTACCTAGATCAGGAAGCAGCAACAAAGAGTTATCTTCATCTTGCAAGGTTTGCAAGTTGATCTACAAATTATTGATGTTACTGATCCTGGTCGAGATGAAGATTTAGTCTTCATGCAAGAAGAAGCTAAAAAGAATGGCAAAAAGACTCAACTACCTCCCCAAATTTTCAATGGAAATGAATATTGTGGGGTATGTAGGGATATATACTTTAGTTCCAAGAATATCATTTATAAATAGTCGATAACAATTAAGATTAATAATTTATAGCTTGCTACTTAATGTGTTTTTATGTATTCAAACAATCAAAATATGATCTTTTCTACTGAAGATAAAGGTATACCTTCAGATATAGTTTTGTTTTTAGTTATTTTTTTCTATAAAATTGCTATACCATAAATATTTGCTTAAATTTTTTTTCTCTTTCTACCGCACTATAAAGCATAAAATTTTGGAAAGTATGTATTTTTATTTAGATCCCTGCTTGTTGTCATCATGAATTATAACCAACTGTATTTGTATTAACTTTTTAAAAATAAACTTTGTTGTAAAAATTGAATGCTTTATAATTTGATTTCTGTAAGTTTCTAAAGTTTATAATGATATTTCAGGCATTTGCAGATTATCAAATTTTTGATTAAAAGTTAATTTAGTTTGTAGTTTTATTCCAGTTACCAGCAAATGTATTTTGAAAGTATAATAATTTTTATTGATTATCATTTTATTCAATTTTTTTATCTGCTGATTGTAAGAATTGGATATTGACAGAATTCTTAACAATTGCATTAAAATATTTGACATAAAATTTATTTTTACAGTTCTTGGAATTTATTCTTTATATTTGCAGTTGATAAATAGAAAGATTATTATAAATGCATTCACGTTGTAAATTATTTTTTAAGATAATTATGGATGAAGGGGGGTGGGGCTTTTGTATGATTTAAATAATCTGTGGTGACATCCTTATAACCAATAACTGCCACTAAACATTGGTGATCACTTTTGTATAGAGGATATGCAATGTTGCTACAAACCATAAGATTGTGAATTCAATCCTTGGCGGAATTTAACCCCCATAATGGCACAATTCCTGCCACACACTATCACTAAATTGATGACCTCGGACAATGAACATTCAAACAGCTCTCGTGGCACCATCTACCCACTGCAAGCACAACCAAAGCAAAGTCTTCAGACTCACTTGACTCAGAAATACTCAGTCATCTGACTCACTTCACACAGCAACACTAAGTCGTCAGACTCTCTTGACGCAGCAACTAAAGTCGCCGGACTCTCTTGACGCAG
>JAPMOQ010040581.1:381517-396559 GCA_026543055.1 Argiope trifasciata
GCAGCAACTAAAGTCGCCGGACTCTCTTGACGCAGCAACTAAAGTCGTCGGACTCTTGACGTAGCTACCAAAGTCGTCAGATTCTCTTGACACAGCGACCAAAGTCGTCAGACTCACTTGACGCAGCAACGGCTCTCATACGCTCGCCATAACACTTGGTGCTGAAAAATCGTTCGTCACTCCACCAATTCATTGATAGTAGAGTATTGTGGTGACATCTTAATAAGTCAGTAACTTCCACTAAACATTGGTGATCACTTTTGTATAGGGGATATGTTATGTGGCTACAGACAATAAGATCAAACAATAAGTTCGATCCTTGGCGGAATTCAACCTCGATATTAGCATAACTCCAGTCAACATCTATTGCCAAAAGTCTTTTGTTTTGGACAATTATTTTGTAACATTAGCTGTTCTCTGATGAAAATCTTTTAATTGAAATTAGCTACTTTCAGCTACCAGCAGCTTATCCACTTTTTATGTATTTAAAATAAATAGCAAAAAATAAAAGAAATAGTTTCTCAACCACAATCCTGTATCATTTTTTATTTCATTTAATAAGTCATGTCCTTGCTAAATTATTAAAAATTTTCTTCTTCTTTACCTTGGATTTTGATAATTGATTGAGAGATAACAAGCATGCCAATAAAACATGCACTGAGTTTTCAACTTCAACTCAGCAGCATCAATTTTAATTGAAAATTTTTTTTGTCACCTAGAAATATATTTAACCAATCAAAATGCTACATCATTATTGAACAAGTGTAATTAAAAGTGTTTTCTTGTCTTTTTTTTAATACCATGCATATCTTGAAAAGGTGTCAATGTTATTTTATTAATATGATTACTGAAATTGGAATCAGATTCATAAATAAGATTAATTTATTCATGTCATTCTAATGAACTACGTATTATCACAACAAAAATATAAGAAAAAATAAACGAAGGTATCATTTCAAAGCATACTTTCAAAATAGTGGTAAAATCAGACCAATTGAAAAGCTTGATTTATCCATATTAATAGTACTTAAGATGAAAAAAAAAAGGAGTAAATGGTTGTTGAAGGCCATAAACACTCCTATGAGGAATTTTTTTTTTTTTTTTTTTTTTTTTTTTCAAAATCATTTCTCGTGGATGTGCCTGGTAAGCTCTATGGGTTTTCACCACAGAGAATTTAGAATGAAGTTTTATTTGTAACTAGTTGCTAATTTAATAATTATTTTAGTAATAGCTGTTAGTTTAGTAAAACTATTTGTTAGTTTTATTTTTAGCCTTGGCAATCATCCGATTTGCTAATCTGGTCCTTTAAATACTTTATGTAATGTCATTGTCAATTAAATACTATATGTAACTTATCTTTTAATAGCTACTTCATCAAAATATTTTTAAGGTTCAAATTTTGATAGTCATATATTTCACTCATGAATTTATAAAGGCCTTAAGCCTGTAATGTACTGTATGTCTCTGTAATTATCTATCGTCTCCTGTAAAATTTCATTATTAAATTAAATGCTGATGATTAAGCTACAATTCATATAAAAACATTTTTTATTGAAACTATTCATCTTTTTTTAGTGACAATATTGATCATGGAGTCCAGCATTTGAATTTTATGTGCACTACTGAATAATTTTCATAATGTATATAACATCGCCAGAATTATTTAACAAAAGTTTCTCAGATTCCCCTCTTTTATATATTTCTGTATAATTCTTAATTGCCTTCTCTTTAAAAATACCATTTAATCTACTTTTTGAATTTTGTTGCTCAGTTGAGCAAAAATTTTCTGGTATTCTTTTCACCATAAACACCCCTCCCCATAGACAAATAGGTTCAGTTATCAGAATAGTTATAGGACATTTATGATAAAAAGAGGAACTTTGATTTTGTAAAAACTAAATTAATGGGTTTTTTAAAATTATCTTCTTAAATTTGAAAATTATTTTATGGAGTATATGATATTGAGTATATATATGTCTTTCACAAATCGTGAATCTGAATAAATATATGAATCAAGAATTTACTGTTTAATGTTAAAAAGAATATTCTTAAATATTGATATATTTGTATCCAGACTATGTAATACAAAGTTATTTTTATTTAATGTAAATTTATAATTGATACTTTTGGAATAGGAAGTGTCTCAAAACCTTATCATTAAGGATTATAGGAATAATTTATTAGATAACTGGAAAGTATTCACAGTTCTTTGTTTTATAAGTCATTCTCTTTTTCTTTATAGTTAGTTATATATTTGTTGACACCTATAACATTGTCATCTGCTTAAACAGTATTAAAAGCTTTGTCTGCATAGATATTGCTAATCTTATAAAATTTTCATTGGCAGAGAAATACAGCAGAAGACCCTAAAAATGTGTATAATTTATTTTTTAAAATTTAGTACAGAGAATTTGCAATATGCCTTTTATAAGCTAATGCTAAAATTTAAGAAGAATATATGTGTTTGTAGTAAGTAAACTTGTAAAATTAGGTAGCTTGAAATCCTTGAATCATTGACTTTGGATCTGACAAATCAATAATATTGTTCTAATGATAAGAATGATAAAATCTTGTTCAAGAGACAAAGTTTCTTGGTTGTATGGAATAGGTTCACTGGATAATGGTCATACCGTTAGTATGCAAGGATTCCAAAATGAATGAATATAGAGCTACTCCTATAAATTTATACTTTCCAAGATAAAAAATATTAATTATTGTAATCATCTTGCTGCAAAAAAAGCTGAATTTATTATTTATTTTTCTTTCATTCTACAATATGTAATTATGACTGAATTTATAGATTTGTTCATAACTGACTTTATAAACATGTCTGAATTTTTTACCTTCTTTCTTAAAAAAAGTAAATTTAACTTCAGAAATATTTTTTTGGTATATTTAAAAACTGGAAAGTTATTTAAGATAACATTATTAAACATTTTATTTTTCTATTAAAATTGCTTGAAATACATACCTTATATACATAAATCATTCAAAATGGTAATTATATGAAATTACATTGGATAAGTAGTAATGTATTTAATATTTTAAATAGTTTTGTAGTCACTGCTGTAACAATCAATATTAAATTTTAAAATACCTAAGTTATATCAATTATATAATAATATAGGGAAGTAATTTTTTTCATGCATAATTCTGTGTTTTGTATTTTGAAATTAAAATTTTTTTTCAATGTTATTATTCAGTAATATTTAAATTCATTGTACTGGGATGTGTAAATATTTAATCACTTATTCCTATTTAAAACATTCATTTTAGTTGTTTTTTTAATTGCTTTGAAAACACAGAGATTAAATTTTAAAAATTTAGAAGTTGTTTAAAAAATTATTCAAAACTGATTTAAAAAAAACTTTTTGAAATATTTTCCTTTAGATCTATTTTAAAAGATTTTTAATTTATCATAAAACTATGAAATAAAGAATAAATTAAATTAAATTATTAAAATTAATAAAAAATAAATTGAAGTAATCTATTAAATTAAAATTTATTAATAGAGAAAAATTCAAAATAACATCATTGTGACTTCATAATTTAGATTAAGAATTTGACTTCCTATTTGGTATATGACAATTAAAATTACATAGTTATTTGAGGATACATTGACTTATCAAATAAACTTGGTTGAATCAGATAAGCGAAATGTGCTTGTTCTATAAATAAGATACTGAGAATTAGCAAGTGAAATAAAGAGAAGTAATAGAAATATTTTCCTGTCTACTATCATATCATGAGGTACTTTGGGATTATTCCATCGACCTGTCACCACTCGCAGAAATGCTCCAATCCTTAGGCACCATCATAATGAAAGCAATTTTTCTTTTATCTGCTCAAAGCTACCTTTTGACAGTAATATAGTGTTTGGTGTAAATGGTCAATGGAATAATCCCAAAGTACTGTTAGTAATCAGCTAGGCTTTAAAAAAAAAGAGAGAAAAAAATGAAGTATTCAGTTTAAAACCCTGTCAAGTCACATCCTTAGTATTTATTTCTTTTTTTGCTTTCCATATTTTTGCTAAGAAAATGTACTAGTTACATTATTTTTGCATTACCTAAAAAGTATTAAAATCTTTTATTCGAATATTTATTTATAAGTTAATATATAGCTTATTGGGAATGTATTTTAATAAATATTTTTCTCCCTTATTTTGAATTTTTATAGGACTACGCAGACTTTGAAATGGCAAATGATGATGATGAAATTATGAAATTCTTAAAACTAGAGACTGGTCCTTCAAAAGCTGAAACCTTAAAAAGTGCAGAATCATCTGGTGATGTAATTACGCAAAATGGTGTGGACAATCATGAAGCTAATGAGGTAATATAAAAAATTTCTTTAATTCATTTATAACTTTAAGACATTTTTTATTCTAATTTGAAGCATAAATTTCAGTAAATGTAAGAAAAGCTTTTTAACTATCTAGAAAATCAATTTAGAAATGCTTTTATTCCTAGAAATATAGTAAGGTTTTTTAAATATTAATTAAGTTTACTTTTAATGTTTTATATTATTTCTGAAATAAATCAGTGATGTGTGATTGAAATCATGATACTTTGATTTCAAAATTTTGTTGTAGAGTAGTATATAACAGCTGCAAATTGTATATGAATCTGGAAATGATTGCTTTTTAGACTACACAAAAACAAATAATATGGTATATTCACAGGTAATAAGGTCTAGTCACAGAATGTACATTAATGTAATTTATATACCTTACCTTGTAATTTTTATATCTTAATGTAATTATCTAAATTGTCCCATAAAGAAGAATGTAATGATAATATGGCAAAATGTAATTTTCACCATAGATTTTTTTTTAAAAAAAGCATAGTTTTTCAACATTAAAAGTATATAATTGAACTACATATAACAAAAGTATTTCTATTGTAAAATTGTATTGCATAAAAAAATTATACATATTAAAATTCAAATATAACTTTCAAGAATTTTATAATATTATGTTCATATAATAATATATTGTTATGTTGATATATTATGAATTTATGTTTTTAATATCTGTTTTTATATATTCTATGAGGCTTTCTCCTTACAACTTCAGTTAAAACTTAAAATTGACTTTTCTCAATTTTCTTTAAAATATATACACATTTTCAAAATGAACTATTGAAAAGTTATTATTTCTAACTTAAAAATTATCAAAATTATGTACAATTCAATTGTTAGAGTTTTATGCATATTCAATCTTTGGAGGTTTTAGTCGTAGATATTCATTATACCCAACATCTGGAGTTCATCTATGTGATTCACTTTGTTAAAACTCTCTTTTTTTTTTTTTAATGATTTATTACAGAACCTAAACACTTAAAGTCAAAAATTCTTTAGGATTATGATGTAAAAGTTTTGAAAAATATAATTCTAAGAATCTGAATTTAGCAAAAATTAATAATTTTTTTAGAGCCTAACAGTGATTAATTTTGTGCTGAATTATTTAGCAGTTCGCAAAACAAAGTTTATAATACCCAACATAAAAGGTGCTAAATGCTTTCTTGTAAAAAAAAAAAATGACTTATTAACAGCGTTTATTTGAAGTTATTTCAGAGTAAAAATGGAACTAAATGTCAGAATTAAAAAAGAAATTACCTATAACTTATAACTATGATTATGCTTAATATTGATTTTTAACAATATTAGAAAAAAAATGAAAGTATTTGCTCTTCTTGTTCTGTTTCTTTAATTCTCAGGCTAACGTACATAAATTTCAAGTGCAAATATTAAAGTTCTAATTTCATTAATTGGATTAGTTTCATAAGGGTTTTATAATTTATTTCATTAATGCTACTTGATTTAAGGAATAGATTTTAGTATTTCTTTAAATTATATTTTCGAAAAAAATGCAAAATTAACTTAAATTCAACCTTTAAAATTTTTTGATTAGATTTTTTTAATTATTGGAAAATTGGTAAATTATCATTTAAAAAATTAAATTATGTACAATAAAGACTTTTAAAAATTAAAAAATATAATATTTGCTATCAAATTTCTTGCATTATCTCAAAAATGAATCAAAATAAAGTATTTCAAAATTATTTTCCTTGGATTCAAAATTTAAATAATAATGGATGTATGCCATTTCAAAATTATTTCAAAACTTGACATAATATTAACATCTTTGATAAGGAAAAAACTACAGAATGTAATTAACTTACCCAGATGAGTAAATAGTGTAAAATGTCCTATAAATTCAATGGATAAATTTTTTTTAAAGATAGATGGAATTAATGCACCCATTAGTGCAAAGCACAGTTTGAACCATCATTAGTCTTCTTTTTCATTCTATTATTTTTTATCATCAATATCCCATTTTAGGAAACTGCGACAACATTAGAAGAACCAGTTTCTAATGGTATAAATCATGCAGATAATGAAATTAAAGAGCAGGAAAATGAATTAATTAATAATAAAGCAGATGAAGAGGAAAGCACAGTTAATGACAATCATGTTCCTGAAGAACCAGAAATAGCTGTAGAAGAAGCAAAAGAAACTGAAGCAGTAAATGAAGGTACAAATGAAGATGAAGCTAAGGAATCATCTGAAGAAGAAAGTGAGGAAGAATCTGAATAAAAAATATTGAGATGAAAGACTGAAATTTCAGGGGCATATCATTAAGTGATGAGACATTTAAATTCTGACAGTGTGAGTGGTTGGAAACAAAAATAATTTGAAGCATAAAGGGGTGGTTATGACTTCAAAGATTATTTTTGTCTGAATTTTCTTTTCCCATTAAATGTTGGAAAACTTTTCAGTGATCTACTTTTTTTAAAGAAACTTCATCATTTTTTTTCTTCGGAATTTTTCTCTTTTCTTTAATGATTCTTTCAGCCATTTTCTCTGCTAGTTTTCTTTTTAGTTTTTATAGTATTCTCTCTTCATTCTGTTTGTGTTTTGTACATTATCAAAAAACTTATTTAATTATCTCTGTGAATATGTACTCAAGAACAGAAGTTATTCTGTGTGTATGGAAATGCAACTGTAAAAATATTTTTTTGTTAATTCCGCTTGTATTTGTTAAAACAGTTGATTGAAAATTGTTTGTTTATTCGGTGAATCAAAAAACAATTCCTGTTTTACAAATTATTGTTATTACTGAATAAAGTATATTATTTCTTTTCTCACTTTTATTTAAAATTTGCCTGATTCTTCTTCATACTTATGCATTTAAGTAAAAGAATATGTTCTTTCCTATTATCACTAGTCAAATAATTCTGCTTAATATGTTGATTATTCTAAAAACAAATTAATTTAGTAATTAGGAGACTAATTCTCTTGCTATTAGAACACAGTGCATTTGCAGTATGCAAATATTTAAGTTTGCATGTTTTCTATACAGTTTATGTCATCTCCTGACAAGCATCAATCTAATGATTCAGAGTGAATTGTAATCAAATGAAAAGAAAATAACAAGTCTATCACACCTCCATTGAGTGGGTTGTAATAATGCTGTGTCTCATTACAGGTTTTGACTAGAAAATATTCCTTTATAACCATTACAATTTTGATTTTGCTCCCGTAGGTTTACACATGTTTTTATAACTAAGGTTTTCCTTTTTTGGTAAGAGGTTTCAAAAGCCTAAGATTGTTATCATCAATTTAAAATCATTCTGTGTTATGAAGATTCAAAGTTTTGTCTCTCATTAAGTAAAGTATCTCAATGCAAGTAATGGTTACAGTTCAGTGCAGCTCAAATCTTATTTCTGATAACAATAAAATGTTCTTTTCCATTGCTTATAATTATGTGTGCATGTATTGCTTATATATATCTAAGAGTGTATGTGTAAACCTGTTTTATCAAATGTATGACCAAATAGAAAATACTTTTGAAATTTTGAACTTTGACTTATTCCATCCTGTGTGGCATCATTTGTGCCAGAAACATTCGCAAAACGTGCATCAGTCTACAGCATGGCATAAGAGACTAAGGTTTTTCCCTTCAGTGGTTTTATAATGAGATTTTGCTAAAGATTTCTTGAACACATGTTGATTTAGACTAGGGAATTTTATGTATATTTAAAGAATGTTAAAAGTAATAAAGATTTTTATCCTTTTGCTCAGAATGTGGGAACCTGCTGATTTCTGCATACGGAGCTTCTGTTTCATTAATAAAAAAGATGTAATTGGACAAGGGAATAATGTAGAATGAATATGGACTAAATTAAGAATTATAAAAATTAATTAGAATTTAAATTAGATTAAGAGATATCATTACATACATACATATATATATATATATATTAGCTCTCAGATTTTATTTTCTTAATGGCCTAAATATTTTGTGTTCATTTTTAGCTCTTTTTGAAGTAAAGGAAAAATATCAAAATCCATAGCATGTCTATAATATTGAATGTTTGGTATTTTTACCTTATAAATAATTTAACATTTGTTTTTTTCTAATTTCAGCAATAAGAAATTCTTCCTGCCTGGCATTGTGCTTTCAGAACTGTGTCATAACATCTTCATTTGCATGCTTCCTTGGAATGACTATGAATTTTAATCTGTATGGCTTTTTGACTGCTGAAGCATATTGTGTGTATGCCGTAAATCTCATAACATACATGTCAATTCATTCTTCTGTCCTACATATAATTCTTAATTTTATTATTCCCTTATGAATGCACAAATTTCTATGCATTTTTTTGCATACATCTGTGATATATTGCAAATTTACTAACAGGTATAAACATTCACCCAGTGAAAATTTTGGAAATCAAAAATTGTCCATAAATGTTCATCTGAAATTCTTCTACTGCTGGCGGTAGTTGCATTCTTGTATATGAGTGTTGTCAATTAATTCAGAGATTACAAAATATATTTGCTCAGATCCACTCCATGTTTGATTTTGTTTCTAACTGCATGTTTTTAAAATGTTATGATTGTGTTTTGTGTTGTTGATAAAATTGTGTATGATTATTGTTATTTAGAGCACAGCTGGATAAAAATCATGCTGATTTAGATGATTTGAATTTTGTGTATGTGTGTCATTTTATTTATTCGTTATTTTTTAATTATATAAGTAAAAGCCTTGTACTTAAATCATTTACATAGACTGTATGCAAATCATACAAAATTAAAGAATATTATTAATATTTGCCAAATAAGTCACTTATGAAATTTTGTTCTCTAAATCTTAAAGTATAATGAAACTGTAATATATAGTGTGATGATAACTTATTATTTATTTTAGAATGCATTGTGATCTTTTGATCCTCTGCATATATACAGTATCATTTGATAATGTGAGATAGACTATTAAATACTAGCTCTTTGCTAATACATATACTTTTATTTCAAATACACACAAAATACAAAGTTGTATTTTAACTATCAAAATTAATTAAAGTTGTATTTTATTTAGTTTTGATACTTTTTGAGATACCTTTTCAAGTAATATCCAATTTTTCAATATAGGGAACTGAGGTTTCCGAACAAATTTGTCTTCATATGCAAAATATGCATGTTTTTTTTTCTTCCCATATTTGTTTAATGTTTAACTGAAAGATAAGTTATACATTAATATAAAACATATCATGCTGTTCATTTAGTTATAAGTCATTTGTAATTGTGATAACATTAAAATGCATTAAGAGTAGTTTTAATTTCAATTTCATTCAGTGAAATTCTTGTAAACATAAAGACCAGCTGTGTTCTAAAATTTGTATAATACTAACTACTTAGTATAGTGTATAGCAACTGTGTTGTGTTAACTAGCATGCCTGCACATTTTATTTTTTTACTAATGTCTTGTACAGCATTAGAAAATCAGTGTGCCAATTCTATTGGCAGTACTAGGAAATGCGAAACTATTTTGTACTTAAATGTTTGTAATTGCTTTATATTACCCTGGTAATGATTGATGATATGCTTTAAAATATTTCATGTTAGTAATCTTGCCAATTTAAACTTCTGAAACATTGATCCCCAGCTTAAATTTATCCTAGCATTTGATATATTCTAGTAATGATCATGCTACCGTAGACTGCTTGCGAAAAAAAGGTTGGAAAATTAAATCATTTTGACTTTCTTAAAAATGAATAAAATAAAAAGGGAATCAAATAGAAGTATAAATATTTGTGTTTAAACTTGATTCTAAGTTTTAATTTAAAATTATTTTAATTCTCATTTTTTTAAATTGTTTTAAATAAATAAATAAAAAACATTTGAATCTTTAAAATGAATTTGTTTGTTTCAAAGGAAAGAGCAATCGAATATTTTGAGAA
This sequence comes from Argiope trifasciata, assembly GCA_026543055.1. Taxonomy (NCBI): domain Eukaryota; kingdom Metazoa; phylum Arthropoda; class Arachnida; order Araneae; family Araneidae; genus Argiope; species Argiope trifasciata. The sequence continues at coordinate 391,765 of JAPMOQ010040581.1, forward strand.
GTATAAGAATGCTTGTTGAAATATATTCACAAGTATTAAAAGTCCATTTTATATACCGTCCCTTGAAAAAAAAATTAACCTAAAGAATTAAAATATTATTTAAAACAAATTATAAATAATGTTAAAAAAATATTGTTAAACAATGCAATAAAAAAAGTGGAATGAAAGCAAACCTAAATGTTATAGGCAATGGCTTTTGGAAAAAGCAAAGAATTGTCATTGTAAATATTTGTTATATTCTGTGAAGTTTTGGTTTATAAATGATTACTGAGTATTATTTCAAATAATCATCATATATATATAATGAAACCTCAAATGGACTGAATAAAGTAAAGGATTTAGATTTTAAAGACAAACGAATTATTAATAGTTAGTTTGTAATTAGTACCTTTGAGTATTTCTTTTTTTTTTTTTTTTTTTTTCTTTTTTTTATTAGTTGACGATTTCTGTTGTACAGAATTATCTCATTTAAAAACTGTTGACTGACTGCTTTCTAGGAATAGCATTTTTCATAACTAAATTTGATAATATTCCTGCTTTCTATCTGAATATTTTTTAGCATTAAAATTTGTTAAGTTGGATATAGGAAATACATAATATTTAGATTTTTATCCATGTACATAGAAAATAATTGAGATATGTTGCACAGACTTGCAGTTATGACCAAGCTTAATAAAGCAATTTTGAAAAATTGAAGTTTGTTTTGTGAAATATTTTAAATGAATTCCAAAAGTTAATTAATGCAACAAGTTTAGCAAATTAAATTAATATTATGAACTTTTATTTAATATATATGTTCTATTATATATTTCTTTCATGAAATCATTGGTTTGTCATTTTTTCTCTGAAATTGTGAAAGAATAAGAAATAGTTGAAAACAGACTGACAAATTATTGAAATTTTAGCTTATTTCATTTATCCCCCCCCCCTCTACCATTCTATATCCCTCCTTTTCTTCCCCAATATCTACCTTTTGGCTCGTTAATTAAAAAAACATTTTTTAATTGAAAATTTACTAATTATATGAAATGTGTTAACATATACTACCCTGTTTCTTTGAAAATATGATACAATCATATTAATTTTTGCTCCAAAAAATACATTTGGGTTCATTTTTAGAGAAGTTGACTAATTTTTTCATTTACTGTTTGCATTTAATCATGTAAAATAGTTCATATCTCTGAAGGAAATCATACATCTAGTATTGTATGCTGGACTTAGCTTTCGACTTATTGCTGGAATTCAAATTTCTATGGCTTGTTGCCTTTATCTGTGATCTTTATTACCAGATCTTTAACCAATACCAATTCAACAACTTCAAAATTATTCAAAAGCATGAAAGCAAAATTATAACTCTCATCCAATGGAACAATTTTTCTTTTTGTCTTAACTGAGGAACAAAATCTATTCCCTATATGCCAAAGATAGTAATTATTATTATTGCTCTAGTTATATGAGAACCAAATCTGTTTCCTGTAAATTCTTAAACTATTGAAGATTCTGATATTCTGATTCTGATATTCATTCATATTACCTAATGATTAAAATGTAATTCATTATAAATCCTTGAAATATTATAGATTCTAATTAATTGCAGCGATATCTATTATTTTTCAAATATATACTTGGATTATTTTTTTACATCTATTAGTTATTTGGCAGTTGTTATGTTGCTCTTAAAGCTGGTGATCTTGACTAGTGTTAACTTGCTAACATCCTGATAAAAAGTACTGTAATCATCAAACAATTAGATCTCACTATTTTTACAAATTTCCATGTTTTAGATCTACTTAAATTTTAATGTGAATGAAACAAATAATTTTCGCTGTTTCGTCAAATATTTGATCGCATGATTAAAAGCTAAAAAAAAAAAAGGTTAATATTTATTTAATTTACGAGATGAGTAAAAAAGTTGAGCTAGAGTACGGCTAAATTTTTAAAAAATAGATGACGGTCAGCCATTTAAGCTTTTGTGTGGTCATAGAACTGGTCTCCATAAGCAAAGTAATTGATGTTGAAATAAGTAGACTTTGGAGAACAAATAAGATAGTGCAAGTTTAATATCTATAATTTGCGAGATCATGAATTTTAAATTGCATCTAAATAATCTAACTGAAAATAAATATAACCAATATCTTTGGCAAACCAGTAGATTGTTGAAACCGACTGATAGATAATAAAATAAGATTTGGCTATTTAAATTATCTAAAAAAATTACAATTTTACTTTAGCTTCATTACGAAATAAATCAAGAATATGAATACCGTTGTTTTTAAGACATTTTGTGAATGTTATTGAATTCCAAAAAACCAAAAAAATCTGATACAAATATTTATTTTCTACTCCTTTTTTATACATCAAACATATTTCTTTAAAAAAAATTAGCCCATTGGTGATATTTTTTATTCCGAAACTTCATTTTAAATGTACGATTCATTTTCAAATTTTTGAAGGAAAAAAAAAGTTGATACCATACAATTTTAAATATCCAATTATTGCTATATCGTTTTCAAAAACAAAATATTATCACCCAATTTCTACGTATGAATTGGTTCCATATCTCCGAATTTAAGGTTAAACCTATTTCTTTTAATATGGTCATAGAATATAATATTTCGTGAGAGTTGAAATGAAAAAGTTAAATTACAAATATATACTCAAAATAATATTAAGTTGCATGCTTTCATGAGGATGTTTGAATACTTTGTTAGAGATGTCAGACAATTCTCAGATACTTGTAAAAGAAGGCATTACTTGAAATGCTTTAGATATTTTAGGTAATGCTGCTTTGTTACATTGAAAAAAAAAAATTCCTTCTAAAATGAAGTGTTTATATTATTCTTGTTATCATGTAAAACATGATGTTTATCAAATCACAAAACGCGTAGGCAACAAATTGGCGATTTATCGCTTTTGAAGCTTCGAATTTTTGCTTTTAGGGTTATTAGAAAATAATGCAGACGATTATCACATTTGGCGTTTATCGTCAACTAAAATTACAAATTTCCAAATTATTCATTTTCAGAATTCTTACGAATTGTATTAATTCAAGTCAGTAATCAATTTAAACCGGTTATATAGATATATATAAGGATAAAGGCCGATAAAACAGATTCGTGATTGTTTTAAACCAGTTCAAACTGGTTAATGACTTTATTTAATTAAAACAAATAATGATTTAAAAATAATAGTGTTTGTTCTCACGTGATAACCTGTAAATCGCAATTGTAAATTTCGTTTTTTTTTTACCAGTTTTATCTTTGTGTTTGTTGTTTTTCTTTAAGTGCTTGTTATTGTTCTTTCCATTTAGTAACGTCAGAAACGCCCACGAATTGCTATTTCGGATTGCAAACATACAATTTTCGAAAAGAAAGCGAAAGGGGAAACAAATCTTTTAAATGTTCCTCGATGCAACTGAAATAGCACTGGCAGCGTACAGTTGGAAGATGTACCTTATTTACTGAAGTTGTGTGTGAACTTAAACATTTCTTTCGTTTGAAACGGTTTACAAAATAATCATCATGAAAATTCTAATGCTAATATAAAAACTATATATCTAAAATTATTAGAGAAATTACCACCGTACTGATTTCCTGAGTTCTTATTTCAAACTCGTCGTCTTTGGCTATCAGCTGAATCTCCTGAATTAAGGTACGCTGTAACTTTCACCTAAATATTTTATGTAACTTGGTTATAATGGCTTCTTCAGCAAAACATTTCTGACACTTTCAACGCTACCGACGAGATATCTCTTCTTTCAGGTACTTCAAATTACAGGTTTCTGTGGGCTAAAATTTATCTTTAATGACAAGGTTAGATAGGTTGAATTTTCTGCTACATATCTGAAGAATGCCTTTATTTTTATCATTTATTTGTTTATAAAAAATCAACAGTATGAAGAATTGATATTTGTCTTTTCATGTCTTTCTTTTTTTTATCTCGTCGGTAGAGTTGAAAGTGTTTAAGTTTCAAATTTTGATAGATATATATTCATACTACTTTAGAGAAACTACCGCCACACCTTTTTTGTACGGTTTTTATTTCATACTAGTCATTTTTAGCAACCAACTGATTCTCCGGAATTAATATACGCCAAAACATTCGATTAAATATTTTATGTAGCTTGGTCATAATAGTTTCTTCAGTAAAATATTTTTTAAGTTTCAAATTTTGATAGATATATAATTCATATTACTTTACAGAAACTGTCATCATGCATATTTTGTACAATTTTTATTTCATACCAGCCATCTTTAATGATCAGCTGATTCTTCAGAATTAAGGTTCGCTGGATCTTTCAGTTAAATATTTTATGTAATTTGGTCATAATGGTATAGAAAATATTTTTAAGTTTCAAATTTTGATAGATATATATTCGTACTATTTTAGAGAAATTGCTACCATACCTATTTTGTACAGTTTTTTTTTTTTTTTCATATTAGCCATTTTTAGCAACCAGATGATTCACCGGAATCAATACATGCTTTCAATTAATTATTTCAATAATAATAGTAAAACTTTCAATTAAATACTGTGGCTTCTTCAGCAAAATATTTTTAAGTTCCAAATTTTGATAGATGTATAATTCATACTATTAAAAAGGCAGAAAAAATTGATAAATTTATCAATAGTTCTCACACTAAAATACTCAGTCTCTTTTGATATTGATCTTGGACTCTAGAGTCCAATTGTTTGCTGATTTGTACTTTTATATGTAGCTCTGGTAAAAGAGGTGTGATTACAAAATTGGTCAAGATTTTCAGTAGGTCTTATATTAAGTTTCATATTCAGTCTG
>JAPMOQ010040581.1:436559-447597 GCA_026543055.1 Argiope trifasciata
ATCCTTTGTTTCTTTCCCCAAAAAGATTGCGTGTTTTATTCCTAATATAATTATGAGTACATTTTCGAAATTCATTTCGAAATCTAATTTTAGTATGCATTATTTATGTGATTTTATAAGTTTTAAAATGCATTCAAAATTTTCCTTCTCTAAAGATTTATAAATAAAAATTAGACTAACTTGTATACTATCAAAAGTTACATTATTGTCGAATATTATCATAAAAAGCATTAAAATTTATTACAAATTTTAGTCTTTTTCAAGCATTTTAATCTAATTTCTTTAATATGCGGTTACCATCAGATTATCTGAAAGAAGATTTAAAATATTTGAGTAAGAAAAACAAATGAACCCTATAAAAGCAACTGCTAAAGTAAAGGAATAACTGAAAAATTAACTATCTTCTGTTCGATTTATTATTCACAACACATCAAAGAAGCATTCTAACCTATTCTAAGTAATGGAATAGATCATGTATTACAAGATTCGAAATGATGTCATTATATACAGAATGCAATTTATTTTTTTATCTAAATATTTAAATAACAGATTGAGAATACTTTCAGTTTTAATAAAACTATTCCAGTCTTATCTTTTATTCATGTTAACATTCTTTTTCATTCAGATGATATGCAAATAAAAAATAAATAAATACATGAAGTAATAACTGAAACAGTTCTTAAAGAGTCATGAGAGAGTATGTAAAATTCTATGTATTGCAATGCTGCTGAAAATTCATCTCTTTTCCAGCTTCTCTTGTATAACTCCTTGAATAGTAAAAAAGAATATATCGGGATAATAGAGTAAATACTTATGCTGAAAAAACTGAATCATTAGATTAATTTATTTAAGAGTTCATATATCTATTCAGAATGTAATAATTCATTTGTTACTATCTGATTTGCACAATTATCAAAAGTTTTTATTGTATAAAAGTGGCAACAAGGAATGTTTAGAAACAATAATGGTTTTTTTTATTGCTGCAATTATTCGTAATATATTCTTTTCATTTAAATATTCACATTGAATCCTTCGTTTGATATCTCAGTGTTATTCTCAAACTTTGTTCAACTTTTTTTTCAATTGAAATGGGTGCAATTATTAGTCATTATATGTTCAAGTTTAAATTAAAGTCATTATAAGTATAATTAACAGCATCTATAAAACATACAAATCGTATTTTCAAAATTCATACTGCATAAATTTATCACTGTTCTGCATAAACTGCGATTCGATTAGTCGAAATTCGGCATCCTTTTAGATAAAATAGGTAATATGGATTGTCCACCTGAAATCAGAGTCGCAACTGTACCGTCAAGGAATATGAGAGTGCATAAAAATGAAGATGGCAGCGTAGAATTTTCAGGATTTCAAGCTAAGATTCTGGAAATTATTTTGAAGGCAATGAAAGTGGAATATAAAATCGTCATAGCTGAGGATGGAGAATGGGGACGCCGTTTACCAAATGGGACTTGGACAGGTATGATAGGCAAAGTTCAAAAGAATGAGGCTGACATTGCCTTCAATGAGATCATTATCAATAAACAAAGAGCTAGCGTAGTCGATTTCAGCAAACCTTATTCTACAGACGAAATGGCATTTGCTCTCACTAAACCTGAAGCAGTTCCAACAGCACATGCCTTAATTCATCCTTTTGATTCAACCATATGGATTCTGACAATTATTACACTTTTGGTAATGCCGATTTTCATCAAATGTCTATGTAAGACAAAAGATACATATATCGATATCTTAGTAAACCTCTTTGGATCCATATTGGGACAAGGTGAAAGACAGAACATTAAAAAACACTACTCACTGAAATACAAGATAATAATGTACTTTTGGTGGATATTTGCTGTAGTTTGGTCATTCAGTTATTCAGCTGTATTGTTTTCTATTTTGTCAGTACCTTCAGAAATCATTACTGTGAAAAACTTCAAAGAACTTTCAACTGCTGTAGAAAAAGGCAAGTATAAGTGTTATGTGCCGAAAGGATCGGCTACTCTTGACGCTTTTCTCTACAGCGAGAAGGAATATTTGAAAAATCTGGGAAAAGCTGTTCTTTCTAATAGTTGGTACGTAAATAATCAATCTGTTACCCAAAATCGACAAATCGGCATAAAATCTGCATTAGTAGGCTCCAAAAATGAGTTGCAAATGGTGGCAGGACCAGAAGATTGGAAACATCACTATGTGTCCGAAGACAGCATATTGCAGTACCAAGCTGCCGTTGCAATGAAGAAAGGTTACTGTCATAAAGAAAAAATCAATGCGCTTATTAAACGTTACAATTATGCTGGATTGCATCTAAAGATTATCAGCGACAATCATTTCCTGTCGCTGTTGGCTGCTTCAGATCAGTTGAGAATTATTATTCAAGAAAGGAAGCCCCTTTCTCTAAGCATTCTTAAGGGGGCATTTGGACTACTTTCAATTGGATTGGGATTATCTCTTGTTGCATTTATTTGTGAAATTGCTTATGCATGGCTTCATAATTTTAAAAAGAAGTAATTAATTTATTATTCTATCTGTGTTGTGTTTAAAGGCCAAAAGAAAATTCATTTAAATATTTCGCACAAATCTAGTAGAATCCATGTCAAATTAATCGGCACAGCATAGAAAAATTACTTGCAACCACAACTCTTTTGAGTCATTATATAATCGGTTCCAAAGCAATTGGGAACTATAGAAAGTCAGGCTTTGTTAAACAACTTATGCCGAGATAGATTTAGATCATTTGACTATTGAATATAATTAACTTTATGTATTTTATAGTTACAATCTTCTTTTTTGACTTGGTTGGACACATTTTTTTCTTCTTAAATTTTCCATATACTAAATCTACCCATGCTAGAATCATACATATGTTTACATTTCCAACTTATTTTTGATTACAAATTAGGATCACAGCTCACAGCTTTGATCAAATTAGCTTCATGTTTTAAATAAAATGCACTGCTTGTCCTTAAAAACACTTTTACCAGAGATTTGTTACATGAAAACTTTTAGCTATGTATATATATTTAATATTCCGTTTTATTTGAACATGTATTCGATAAATATTTTAATTCCGCTGCTCCTTAGTTTTCACAAATCTCAGCTTTAAATTCATTAATTTTTATATTTCTTTTTAAATATGTTTTTAAGAAGGTGCATTAAAAAAGCTCATAATCAGTCATCAGAACTTCATTGTTTTATTTCTTCCAAAGTTTTATTCAATTTTGAGCTTCTAGTATGGTAAAAAAAAAGGAAATATGAATTTTGGATGCTATTTTTAAAATCCAAAATCATATTTCCACACAGAATAGCGATTTCAATGTAATAATCACATACCATCTGTCATATATCTCAGTCTCTGCGTTTTTGAGTTGTAGCATGCATGTGAAAGTGCGGATTGATTGTGCACCATTATTTATTCTCCTTTTTACATTTTGCAGTATTATTATGTTCCTTTGTACTCGAACAAACAGAAAAAAAAACTTTTTCAAATGTATTTAGTTTAAAATTTGATAGAAATTCACAAATTTGTGCAAAGATCACATATCGAATTTTAACCATCTGACTCAAACAGGTTTTGAGTTATCATGCTCAAAGACAGAAAAATAGAGAATTATAAATGTAATCCCAAAAATAAGATTTTTGAAATCGGGAAGGTCTAAAACTGAGGAATTCTATAAAATCTTTAGGTCCCATTTTTCCACTATTGGGATATTTTTTCTTTATGTACTGCGTATACAAAATAAAACTCCTATTTTTATAAAAATAAAATTGGCTTTTGGTTCTAGCAATCAGCATAAAAAGCGGGTTCATTTAAAATTCTTTTGTTTATTAAATGTGTGTAAGAAGTAATTTCAATAAACAATGATCTTTATCACAATAACTTTTCTATATAAACCTTTTTCTCTCCAAACTCTTTTACCAAAAAATAGCAATACTTTTGCCACAATCAAGATATATCATAAAGGAAAAGTTTAAGTCCATGTCCTCTTGCTATTTATAAATAATCGATAAAAAATTGATGAAGAAATTGTATTTGATAAAGGATGTCCCAAAATTAAGATTTCAGTTTGCTACCATGCATACGGCAAAGCGGTTGAACATGTGGCAACTCTGTTAAAAAAACCATTTGACAGTTTAGGGTTAGTAAAAAGGAAACTTTACACGATAGAAACACACGTTAACGCAAGATTTAAATTTAAACACACACGTACGCACACGCATTTTTCCTTTAAATTGTTATAATTTTATTGAATCATAAACTACACAGGATAGGGTTGTGTGGAATAATATATAGAGCAAATGGCCACCATAGAGTTATTGGAACATTCACATTCTTCCATCGAAATTTTCTATGATCATTTTGCATAAATGTGGCTGAATTTCGATGATGTAGCATTGAATATCCTCCTTCAATTTACATGGGCTTGCTGTCATAGAACTTTGACTTTAAATAACCCTATTAAAAGAAATTCAATGATATTAAGTCACACAATCTAGAAGGCCAATTCTCAGATTTTCGAACTATAGCGGCCAAACTTTCCTTATTTTTGAATATTGTTCAATAATGAAGACACATTGTTATATTGTGTAATTCTCCATTTTTATTAACCCTTAAGTTATCAGCTGTCAGTTGTTTTTTAATAAGGTTACCAACACTTTACTGCACGAATGGTGGCAAATTCAAATGTTGCGTTAATTTTGGGACACCATTTACAATCTAGATGAGAACTAGAGGAGAATCAATTGAATTTAGAATTAGAGAGAAATGATGATTGTAATTGTAGAGAAGACGTTATCAATACTCGTAATATCAATACTACATGTGCAATTTAACATCTTTTCTCTTTGTCATAGTTTTGGTGTGCACTTTCGTTTTTCAGAAATAAACGCTATATTTGCTTATCAGCGTCATTTCATTCATGATATTTATGATACAATTATTGTAATTTTAATAAATATGCAGTTATTATTAAAAAATGTATTCTTTTTTAATATAATTTTATTTTTGTATGAAATAAAATCAGTGATAGGTAGATTATCTTTTAATGAAGAATGAATAAACTAAAACAATATTTCATGTAATTATTCATTTCTCTTTGCGCATTTGCAAAGTGATCAATGACGGTTTTCGTATTGACACTACGAATTTGTAGACGAACTCCACCTACCCTTCAACTTTTGAGTATATTATTTTTACCACTAATTTATTTTTAATTAATTTAATTAATAAATTAATACACAACTTAATACTTTTTAGCACTTTCAATATTTAGGAAAAACGCAAAAAAATGGCTTTCATAGAATTGTAATAAAATAGAGACAAAAGATACTTGAATCGTTATTCAGAAATATCGTAAATGAATTCATCTGCATTCATATTGTAATTTAAATTTTCTCTTAATTCTGTAACAGCAATAATAAAAAAATCTATATTATAGTAACACGCATGTATATAATTCCTGTATATAAAACAATTTCAGATTAATTATACTAGTTATTGAGTTTGAGGGAATTATAGCTAGTATAATTTTAATATCTAGAAGGAAGAATAGCTAAAAGCTATTAGTTTTGAGGTAACATTTGGATACTTTGGAACATAAATGTTTTTGAAACGCGGTCAGAAAAATAGGGTGGCACCTTAGATGCTACCTTCCCAACGGTAAAGTATTTGGTTCAAATGGATTTGCAGGTACACTTCGCAATTTCGATGAAATCAAGTTTCGAACTGAGAAAATTCAGATCGCAATAAGTGAACCATCTCAAATATTAATTAGTACTCTTACATTACATATCTTAAATGTATTTAAAATTTATTAAAATTTGAGAAAAGGTTTTACGAAAATCAAACTGATATCACTGAAATTGCCATTTTTCAAATTTTAAAGTTATATAAAAATACTTTTTATACAATGGTATACTCCGAAATTATTAATGGTAAAACTGTTAAATTGCGATCAATTTTTAATTGAACATTTTTAAGATTCCTTCCAGTAAATATCTACAACCATAGAAGCTTCTAAGTAGAAAATTTCATTGTTAATTGCCAATAAATTGTATGGCATTTTCAGCCTTGCTTTTTTCAATCACGCATATTGCAGTATAGACATAGTTTTACAACATAATCCTGACTCCTGCCGGTTTGCAGTTTTCGCGGATATGTAAAGGTTTGGCGACAGAGTGTTGGCTGGAATTGTGCCAAGGTAGAGGTTGAATTCCAGCAAGGATCGAACCAGTAATGTTGGGGTTTGAAGTCGCGTAACTTAGCCCTTCGACAAAAACGATCGCTAATCTCTAGAGGTTGTTACTGGCTTATTAAGTTGTCACTTCAAAGGAAAGAAAAAACACCTAACTTCCAAAAAACAAGAACGCATGAAAAGTACAGAAATGCCCAAATAGTTGCTTTTCTATAACTATCCGACCATTGATTGGAAGACATTGAAGATATATAGTCAAGTGGGATATTGAATAATTTTTTACAAGATCAAATTAATTGGGATAAAAAAAGGATTTAATGTTGAGTAACAAAGATAATTCTTTATTACAGCATCTAAGGCTGGAGCAGGTGGTTAGGCTTTTGTCTTAACATAAAATACCAGGAAAAAAATGTTATATTTTCATGATAATTTACAGCATTTAGGATACTGGAAAACATTGCTAAAATATCATATATTATAATTATTGTTATTGAAATGGATAAATTCAGAATTTTAGCAGTAAAAGTTGTCATCCCTTAACGACAGTGAATCAAAGTTAGTAAAGATCAAAAACTTCAGTGAATGAAAAAAAATTCATAGATAATGCTTATGAAAAAAACGGGAGGTGGGGAGTGGTAAGATTTTAAGAGTCGACAATTCTTGGTGACTGAAAGTGACCCTGCAAGTTTTGAGTTGCGATTTTTAAACAATGTACAAGAATATATTCAATATCTTTTTTTTTTTGGTTACAGGAGAAACATCAGGGTTATAAAGTCAAATTTTTTCAGTGGATTTGAGGTAAAAACTATCAGGGTAATTTGATGAGTCATCATTACATTTTCTCATGTATCTTTTAGCCATGTGGGAAAGGAAAGAATGGATGGAATATCGACCTATAGCTTCTTGGTACTTGCTATTTTGATAAATTTGGTACATATTTTGATGAGAAGTTTTTCGATAGAAAGAAATTATATTAACAGCAATATAAGGGTACAACACTGTGATTACTTTTATGAGATAATCCACCTTTTCATCCACCCAAACAAGATTTGAATGCTCTGAAGACCATGCCAATACAATTTTTTTGTTGAGATTTGATATAAATAGAATTTTTTAAAGATATTCTATGAGTAACTTTTGGAGATTCAATAGATAAATTTTTTAAGATTTCGAGGACAAAATAATTATATATTAACAACAGAAGATCCTTTTCTGTTTTGTGAATCTATCATTTATTTGCAAGACAGATTATTAAGTTTCGGTTTTAAAAACAAAATTAATGGAATAAATTCGACACCCAAATAAATAAGTGGCCTGCGATAAAAGTTATAAATTGTAATTTAGATACACATTTGGTGATGGTAAAATAATCTTGAAATCTTGTATTGAGAGTTTCCTGAAAGAGAATGCTGGAGATAAATGATTATGATCTCTTTAGGAAATTGAACTCGGAAAAAAATATTTTTCAAATTTCATTCTGGCAAGATTGAGAATCAGAAAGGAAAATAATTTGGTTAGTAGAACAATAGAATTCTTGAAGCATGCTAGACAATATTTAATCTAATCTTTTTAAATCAATCAGATACCTACTTAAAATTTTGGATCATAAAAAGGTGATTCAGTCCCATTTTTGATTTCTTTAATAAAGAACTGAGACCCCAATCTCTTGATTTTATCTGAAAGAATTTCTTGGCCGGCAACTTTCACCAAGACAACGTTTGTAGTCCATTTAGGAAGATCAACAGCAATTCTTAAAGCCATTGTTTGAATAACAGACTTTGAGAAAGGGTCAGAAAAGTTATTAGTAGTTGCATAACTATAAAATTATAAACTGCATATGCAGTTATTGGTAAGATCCTTTTTTCTGAGTTCATATGTATTATAGGCAATGGTTTTAAAGCAGCCATTTTTCTAAGGGCTTTGGTCGGGAATTCTTTAAGTTATTCCCCAGTGTGGTTAGTTTGGAACAATTTAAATTTACATATTTAATACTTAGTTCTCAAAGCAGTGGAAAACCTTCAAAGGTGACCCAAGGCACATAATTGAGCTAATTGTATCATATTTTGTACTAATAAGATATCTTAAAGCCTTTTGAAAGAATGCCTTATCCTAAAGTGCGGGTTTCTATTTAGTAAGGATTGGAACAAATAATTGCATAGTGTGATAAATATTTTAAAGCCATAGACAGTAAGAAAAAAGTTTAAAGCCTTTTTACACCGTAAAAATTACTCAAGTAAAACAAATTGAAAAAATAAACATTAGAAAATTTATAGTGTCGATTATGTTGCGTTGTGGTAGTATCAAGTCAAATAATTTGATCACAAATTCACTGTTACTGAAATATAATGGAAGCTGTATATGTGTGGTAAAATTCAATCAATATAATTCAGATTTATTTCCAAATTATATTCTAATATTTTCAGCATATTTATAAATTCTTAAATTATTTAAGAAACAGTTTGTAAGAGAGCATTTAAAGCTGTGAAAGTGCGATTATATAGCACACAAAAAGGGATTAAAAACAAACATATGTTGTTTATTATTAAGGTGAGTTCACACGAAGCTAATTATTGCGCGCAATCGTTGCCTCTCTACTGCTGTCCAGGCATTGTCCCCGTGTGAACAGTTGAGACAATGGACAACGTTTGTTCCGACGGGACAATCATTTGCCATTGTCCCGTTCTGGTCACGTGATTTTCTGGAAGTAGGCGGGATCTATTGCGCGCAATAGTTAGTCTTGTGTGGTCCCATCTTATGAGTTCAAGAATCAAAGAATTATAAAGTCCGTGAACACCAAACGATATTCCCTCGATTCTTTTTGGGTGCGGCATTAATTAAACAAAAGTAAAAAACAAACGATAAATTAGTAGCGCTATTCTGAAGGTGACGTCATTTCATACAAACGTTGAACAAATTGTTAATAACAAAAAAATTAATTTGGAAGCAATGCTGTATAAACTTTTTATAGATAAATATATTCATGATTTTCCTGTATATGGATTTATTTTAGCCCTTAACTTCGTGGGGGGTTTTTTTTTTTCTTATTTTTTCGCAGCTTTTGAAAAATCCCACCAAAAAAAACCTTTTAAAATAGGGATGAAATAAATAAGATTTAAAAAATTAAAAGTTTAATTACAACTTGTTATAAATTAGTAATTGCTTTGTAAAAACTTATTAACATCAATTCAACAATCTACTCGTATTTGTAAATAAGAATTATTAAAATATTAAAAGTTTGTTGCAAAAGCAAAATGCAGATAAATATGGATAATTGCCTAATGCCGTGTTTATAAATTGTTGGAACCATTAATAACAAAGACGAATCCAATACCTTTAAGACTCTTCATAATATTTCACTTTAATAATGATTCACTAAAGCTTTATCTCCATGGAGACCTCATAAAGAACTAGAGACCAAAATGAGAACACATACCGTAACTTTTCCCCCGAATATTAGATGTTTTGTTACCAATACGATTATAAGAGCAATTTCGAAATTAATTTCAAAAGGACTAATTTTATTATGCATAATTGATATAATCTCATATTTTTAAAATGCATTTAAGTAATTTTTATGAAGATTAATTTAAAAAATTAAATTAACTAGCTTGTTATTACGAGTAAGTATATATTTGTAAAATATATTCATAAGAAACATTAAAATGTATTAAAAATTTCGTGAATTTTTTCAAATATTTAAATTAATATTTGATTGACATCAATAAAAAGATAAAAATAAGAAAAACATTTCAGTAAGAAAAGCAAATGAAGTTTACTATAACATAAGAAATTAAAATAAAAAGGATAACCGGAAAAAATTTAAACCCTTCTGTGTTTATTTTTAAATGTACAAAGTAAGTATTTTATCTTTATTCATAATAATGAAAAAGGTTTTTAATTATACTGATATTCAGCTATTATTATATACAGAATTTAATTAATATTTTTGTCTAAATATTTGAATTACTATCAGAACAAACAAGAAACATTCTGCTTTAAGAAAATAATTTTCATATTACCTTTTATTCTTGATGACAATCTTTTTCATTGATATAAAAAAATAGATTTTTAAATTAGAAATTGTTTGCGTTCGAAATGGAATATATCTAGATAATAGGGTAAAATATCTACATTGTAAACTCTAAATGATTAAACTTTAATTGATTTTGGAAAATTGATTGCATTCGTATAATTATTCATAGGGTATAATCTAATATGAAATCAATTTTTACTGTGTATGTACTTATGATCAGTATTCATTGGAGTTTTTGCTAAATGTTCAAAACTAGAAAATGGATAAGAGAAATTTTTAGAAATAGAAACAGTTTGAGTTATTATTAAAATTATTAATAATGCGAAAAAAATTGAAGTATTATTCATTTCATCTTTTTTTTCTAAACTTTTTTTCCTCTAACCTTTTTACCAAATGAAATGAAAGCATATTTCTTTTATGTCAATGTACGTTCAAATTACGAACAAACATCAATGCCTGCCTGTTTAGGAGCAGAATATATATATATTTTAAAAAAAGAAGAATATTTTGTGAAAATACACAAATACTATTTTTAAAGTTCTTAATACAGTGTTTTTACATTGCTCTGTACAAAATGAGATTCAGATATACAAAGTTACTTATGATATATATCGGTTGAAATACATAATATGGCCTGCCCATCTGTCATCAAAGTCGCAACTGTGCTCTCAAGAGATATGAGAGCGCATGAAAAAGAAGATGGTAGCATAGAATTTTTTGGTCTTCAAGGAAAAATTCTAGACACTATTTTGAAAGTATGAAAGTGGAATTTAAACTTCTCTGAAATATTTTGAGAAAATACACAAAT
>JAPMOQ010040581.1:449781-463089 GCA_026543055.1 Argiope trifasciata
AAAGATAGGTATCGTAAGGAAATGGTATTCGGTTTCGAAACAACAAATTGGAATTATTTTTCTTATTTGTTATTAATTATTATTATATGGTTTAATTTCTTTATCGTTTGATTTTCAAAGACTTAACAGTTTTACAATTTTTATTCTCAATTCCAGATTCTTGATTTAAAAAATTATATTAGATTTTTTAAGAAGATTTATAATGCGTAATTTCGCAAAAAAAAAAAAAAAAAAAAAATTTTTTAAAAAATAATTTTTTTTACAAATTTTTTTTAATTTTTTTAATAATTTTTTTTAATAAACATCATGAAATCAATTATTAAGTTGTATGTTTAAAAAAAAAATCGCTAAGCGATGTTTCTTATTATTTGGAAATCCAAATTTCTTTAAAATCAGAAATTGGTTCAAAATGAGATTCTCAAAATCACAAGATATGCTTAGAGTGCATTTTTAAACGATAATAATGAAAAATTTAGAGAAAAATTGAGATTAAATCTGTACAAAGAATTTAAAAACATTTTTTAAATATTTTGATTACATCTATTGGGAAATTATGTAATAATTAAATACTCAAATTATATACTTCTAAATTCTCATAATTATTGAGAAAAATCTAGGTAAAGTCTTGTTAGCGTTCACAGTCCTCTTATACAGAACAGATGAATTAAATTTAATAACCAACTACATTTAAAAAAGATAAAATTAACTGCTAATATATTTTTATTTAAGTTTTACTCATGATCTGCTTATTTTTCAGATGTGCGTTGCAGAATGCGCTTATAATAAATCCATAGAGCAGTGTAATTGCGTAGTTCCCGGAATTATGTTCCACCACGATGGCAGAATTTGTGACAACGGTAAGATAATTATATTACATAATTTTGGACACATGATGAAATTTCCATTATAAATCTAAAACATTGATTCCATATTATCATCGAAAGACGATACGATTCTTTGTATATTCTTTTACTATTATTTATATAAATATCTTATTAGATAGTGATGTTTAAATGCATTAATCTTCAATTAAATAAAAATTCTATGTACATGATTATTTTACAAATTAAATTGCCAACCATGAAATTTTGAGAATTAAAATGTTTGGCAATTGTTTCTGGGTTTTGATTAACTAACTTTTGTGTTCACTTATAAGAAGTATAGAGAAAATACTGTAATCGTCAAAAGTTTCGAATTCAAGGTTTTGACAAATGTTCATAATTCTTCTGGCTCGAAAAACACATTTATGGCTATTTTTTTATATATGAACACCGTAACTCAAAAATACTTTGAAGTAGACGAATGAAATTTGTTATATGCTTTTAACAACACATTTTTAGATCTCTGTCAAATTTTGAATGAAATATATTCACAGGTAATCTGTCTGTCCATATATACAGATAATTAACATGATAATTATAAAACAAAAAGAATTAGACGGATAAAATTCAGCATAGAGATTTGTTGATTTTCAAAATATAGAAAACTAACAAATTAATAGACAGATACAGATTTTTTTGACTTTCAAAGTTTTGATACCTTACAAAATTTGTAATCAAATCCGGTAACAAATTAACCATCTGTTGGTCTATACTTCACATGCATATCAATGCTATAACTCAACAGCGCATTGACTTCAATATATGAAATCTGATATACGATTTTATGATTCTATTTCAAATTTTGACTTGTTGTGTTGAACGTCAAAAATTGAATGTGAACTTGAACATTTTGAATTCTGTTATGGGAAGAAAAAAAAAAAACGTGTCTAAAATTCTAATTTGACATTTGGATTATATTACCCAAAAGTTGGGGACTAATCTACAAGGATTACATGACAGATTCATTAAATTTCCAGATTCACAACAATGATCCCTTCTTTGCAAATATTCTTCAATAATGCCATTCTGGTGGTAAGTTCATAAGCCATACTACGGGACATCAGAAATTGCTTTTGTCTAGTTTCTATGGTACGATGCTTCTAATTCAAATGCCCCGGGATCTATTCCGAGCCAACACAATCTACCACACCGTACAAGGCATACGAGGCTTCATCCAAGGTTCACAGTTTAAAGAGAGAGAGGGGGGGGGGATTACGATTTTATTTGAAAATATGCGAAAGGAAAATATGGGAGGACCATTCTCACTGGTTCTTAAAGTAGAGTATCATAGCTTGGGTCATCAGTTGTAATAACTCCATTAGAAATAGTATTTCTTTGCGAAAAGTTTTTGGAATAAACAAGTAGTTTAATCTTTCTAATATTGTATTGTTTATAGGCGTGCACATAAATCGCAACAAGGATAATATATATAAACAAACAAACATTCAAAACGTTGAGCAAAGGTAAACAGTTGAATGTAAAATTACTAAAATAGTTATAATAACAATATCTATGTGTAAATCGCGACGTGTATAAGCAAAAATCATTTGAGAGTTCGACATGCAGACAGTTGAATCAAATGCGGCATATCATATAGCTGTTTCCCAGATTCTTGGTACTCAATAAGGAGGGAAAAATTAAATGTGAGAATGTTTTGTTTTTCTTTTTCCGGTCTTTGAAAATAAACCAAAATTATTTTCTAATAAATCATACAGAGAAATGACGCTGGGGTTGAACATAGAGCTGATATATAAATGGAGGGAGCTAGTAGCTTGTTTCCTGTCTCAAAAAATGTACCCAACATGAGTCATGTGACTGTAGAAAAATCTGGGGGTAAGAACACATTTTTGGCGCCATATCGCAAATGTTGGCATACTCAAAAACTGCATCGCAACATTTTGCTTCTCGGCAATGGGTCCAGTCGGTTTTCATTTCCGGTTAAACCGACCGGAAATCCTATAAAAATAAATCCTATTTCATTTCCTAAACAGTTTATATTATATATATATATTACACAAGTATTCGAGTTAAATTATATTTAGATTTATTACTTTGTTTTTGTGCAATAATTAAAAGTGATTATTTTTCTTCTTTAAATAAACATTTTATTTCTTTTCTTTGATAAAAACATTTCAAGATTTTACATTAGATGCTCAAATGCTTTCTATCATTCTCTCAAACAGATAAAAACCAGCTTTTTAAAAACAGATTATTAAAGTGACGTAAGTCTTTTTTTTAAAAAAAATGTTTAAAAAATGTTTTCATTCATATTTGCAATATAAATTATAAATATTGAAAATTTTTTACAAAATGAATATCAACAATTAAACTAGTGCATATTAAAATCACCAAAACAACAACAAAAAATGATAAAAATTACAAATACTTTAATTATTAATTTATATTTGTAATTAAATATTGAGATTTTATTGCACGCTTTTATTAATAAAGCATTATTAAGGAAAATTGTTCTATAAGGTAAATATGCCATAAAAAATTGTTTTGCAAAAATTAGATTGGATTTAATATTGTTCACGATATAATACAATAATTGTGGTTAAAAAGAAACAACATATTAGAAATTTTAAAGAACTTTATTTGCATTAAAATAAACACTCAATTACTAATCGGTCAATAATGTTTATGTAAACACTTGTATTGGCGAGAAAAAATCCCGCCAAGCTTGTAGCCAAGCGCTTGCAACACATTCGAGATTAAAATAAAGCAAGTAACAAAATATAACGTAGTTACATCAGTTTAAACGAAGCCTAGTAACATGTTAAATAAATTCAATACAATAACTAAGCCAAACTATGAAATATTATTGAGTTATAACACCAAAATCACTGAGTGATCGATGTTAGGAAATTTTTAATTGACTTAAAATGGATATAAACAGAATATGTTGCCTGTAAATACCTATGAAATGATAAAGGACTATCCTTAGAAGCTTTTTCTTTGCATCCAATTGCACGGCAATAGGTAACCATGGTTTAAATAAGTTTTAAATTTCAACAGTTAAAAGCGGGAAAAAATCTGCCATTGAAATATAATGGGGAACGGAGAATGTGGTTACAGCTAACACAAATTCTGTCCCACAGTCACGTGATTTTATCTTGTCCTACACGAAAGTAGGGTTGCACTCCCTCTATCAGTATCCCAGCTCTATGGGGTTGAATTGTTGTTTTTGTTTCATCTGGGAGAAACGAAATTTAACTCCACTTTCGTGCTGACCAACAGGAAATTTTTTGTTATTGATACTAAATACTCAACGATGTGCTCAAAATAGCAAAAATCATGAATATGAACACAGGGAAAAATACATTTTTGAATGTAATATTTTATGCCAACGACTGCAACGATCTACAATGTTTTGACAGTCATTTCCGGTAATTGATACAAGAAAGTAAATATTAGATTTAGTAACTTATGAAAAAAGCAGCATAAATGTTTTTATGTATGTAGATTTGTTTCCTGTCACTGAAAAGACGGAAAGCAGCACATAATGACTGTAGTATTGTAAATGAAAATCGTAGCAAAGAATTGTTTTCTTGAAAACAGACGATTTTGTAATTAATACCACTAATATACTATATCAAAAACACAAAATGAAATCAATGGGAATGGTTACTTCGAATTTTTGTCGTGGCACGACAGCCTACATGAGTCAAGGCCTATAGTCCTCATATTTGCTTCCTTGATCGAGAATTCTGGGATGCGAGATAAATATCCCGGTTAGGTGTTCGGCCTAACTTGACCCACTGAAGGGTTGAAAGGCTGAGTCGACCGTGCCAAGCCAGTGGATATTCCTTATTAATTGTATTTATGAGTAACTAATTGCATGTCATTGTTGAAAAATGGCAAAGAAAGAATTTATTAGCTTGCGATCTTTAGCGATTAATCGCTGAGATGCGGTTTGCACAAAAACATCGAATGTGCACTTTGGACCCTTCCCCCTCTTATAGATTGAAACTGAAATTTAACACAGCGTAGCAATTACAATATAATATTAAATACTAAATTCCATAAATCTAATTTATTGCGTTTTTGAATTATCCAATGATTCCTTTAGTGGACTGGTCAGTCCTTTAATGGATTTAATTACAAACGTGATAGGTATCCAACTTTAGAATTGAAGCTGTACATCTGTAATTTGGCACACATGTGCTAAATTTTACGCATCTATCTTTTTTCGTTTTAAAGTTATTGTTCTAACTACAGGGTGATCAGAGAATAAGCCCTGATTTCGAAATTAAATATCTCTACAACAAAGATCTATAGAGCTATGCGGTAAACAGTACGTTTATTATCCAAACTGTAAAAATGCTAGACAAAAGTTTAGAAAATTTAGTTACAAAAATCGTTAACAGATGGCGCTCTAATCACAATGCCCATAGACGCTTTCAGTGTAACGTCAAAAATGAAAAATGACTCCCTATCTGACTCCTTGTGACTTATTTCTGTGGGGAGCATTGAAGGACACTGTCTATAGAAACAATCCCGCCACTCTAGATGAGCTTTTATCGTTGATTGGTGTTGCATGTGATTCTATTTCCGTTGAGACATTGCAAGACGTGATGTCAAATTTCATTGTTCGATTACGCCACCCCATTGTTTCAAACGGTGAACATTTTGAAAAAAATGTATTTTGATTGCGAAGACAGCATCACTTTATTGTTTTTTTTTTAAAGACTCCTTTCAGAGAAAGAGTTTTCAGCGCAGAGCGCCATCTGTTAATGATTTTTGTAGCTAAATTTTCTAACTTTTGTACACTATTTTTACAGTTTTACTAATAAACGTACAGTTCACCCCATAATTCTCTCGATCTTTGTTGTAGAGATATTTAATTTTGAAATCAGGGCTCATTCAATGATCACCCTGTAACTTTTGAACAGTCGGATACACGGTCTCACTTTGAATTGATTTTCAAATTTGATTGCAGAAAGATTTCAAAAGGCCATTCAAAGATTTAAAATTAAATTCATAATCCAATAAAATTCTCTATAGTCTGTAATTATACAGCACTCAGAGCAGACTTTGGAGACGCACGCATATATCTTAAAACTCTATTATCAGTAAATTATCGACTGCTTTCAATATCTATGATGTTTTAATTTTCCTTTTGATTTAAATTTGAATCAAGAATGCATTCATACTCCATCATCACATATTATAAAATATAACCCTTTGTTAGTCTTAATATATTTCCATAGATTTTGTATTAATAAAAAAAAGTTTAACTACAGAAATAGCATAAGACGTATTAAATAGAAATGTAATGGTGCTATTAGAGATTTGTTTGTAACTTCATTTTGGATATCTTTACAGAAACAAATGTATTAATCATAAATATTAAACTTTTTTATTTTTTGTTTTTATTTCATTTTATTTGCTTAAATTCGTAAATTAATCATCTACAGAGACCATCTTTTCGTCCGGCATATTAATATTATTTCATTACTGCCAATTATCTTCGATGAGCCCCATTTTAGCACATTAAATGAAATTATTATTTTTCATTATACTTGTATAATGAATGTATAATATCCTGATTGGTTGGCTGGCACGCAAAGTGGTGAATAAAATTATCGAGGTCTATCGTGCCGTCGAGGTTGGGGGAATGTAGAAAATTTTATTTTACGATATCTTTCCAAATTGTAAAGCTGTGCAGGAGACTATTAATTACATATCTAGGTATCATGAACTTTCAAATGAAATAAAAGTTAAATCGGTGAAATGATTAACACTCTATCATGGTGTTTTTCAATACGTAAAGTGGTACTTTTTAAATTTTTATTTGTAATGAAATAGTATTTTTAAAAATTTCTTTTGGAAAGGATAGTGAGAGACAGGCAACCAATGATGTCTTATTTAGAATCTATAAGATTTCATACTAAATAAAATTTGATAAATTTGACCTATGATTAGAAATAAAGGATTAGTTTGTTTATTTGTTTTTCTTTTAATATCATGTAAATGCATTTATTAATTTATTTTTAATTCTTTTTATTTATTTCTAAAAAAAATTCCAGATTCTTTTGAAAAGATTTTTTTTTTCTATTTCCATATAGCCAGTTTTTACCTGAACACATTTCACATAAAACAAATCAGAATCTAATTTTTTTTTTAATTAAATGTGAAATTTGACTCTTTTTTTAATAATATTTTGTGATTTCATTTCTTTTTTAGATAAACTAGATGAATGCTTCCATTTTAATTTGAGTGAATGTTATAAAATATGCCAACAGTCATGCGAGTATGTATTACAGTTTTTTAAATTCATTAATTAATTTTTATAAATAGGATTTAAATTATTAATTGACTTTCATAAATTAAAATTGTTTAAAAATATCAATCACTGATAATTTGTCTTCTATCGTTTTTTCCAAACAATGAAGTTAAATTTTAAAAGCCTATTGAAGGTTGAAGTCAATATGACCTCATTTTTATGATTTAAGTAGTTTTTTATCTAGTTTGACTTCATGATTTGATTTGTGAGATTATTGTCATTGTTTTTGCTCCAAAAGCAGTTGCATGAGATCCACTCTATCCTCAGAATTCTACCAAGGGTGATCCAAAAAAAGTTTACAAGCAACAGTATTTGGAAAGTAGAAATTGTGGATCGGAAAATTGTTACCCAGAGTGGGGAGACATAGTCTAGTTATCTTAGTCCAGTGGTGCAAGCAGATAATGTTAACACTGAGACCTGAAACAGCGACAATAATGACAAGATGTCTAGAGAAGTAGATTCGCACAGAGGTGCGAGCCGTGAAACGATTTCGATGTACCAAGAATGTGTCCCTATCGGACATTCACAGACAAATCGTTGCAGTGTACAGGGACGAAGCAAAGAGTAGACAACTGTTGGCAAAATGGTGTTGTTTTTTTGAAGCAAGCAGAGACTGCAGGAAACCTTTAGGTGGGATGTCTATAGCCACCTCCTATACAACATCTATTTGGATCCTAGTGACCATTTCCTTTTCCCGGCTCTGAATAAACACTTATCCGAAACAAGGTTTATATCAGACGATGCTGTTCACAAAGATCCCAAGAACGGACTGAATAGCCAGTGACCTAATTAATACCAAGGACCGATTTAAACAAATGGGTCCAGAGGTGTGATAAATGCCTAAACAGGTTTGGTGATTACGTAGAGAAGGGATCTCCGCATATGCCTCTTAATTGCCATTTTTATCCTGTGTCTGTTGTTAATAAAGCATTTTTACTTTGCCTAGTAAACTTTTTTGGATCATCCCTCGTATATAATATTTACCCCATAAATCATAATTAATGAAACATTCAAAAGTGGACACAACTTTCTATACATTTCTTCGCTTCCACTTTGCAGTTCAACTCCCAGATTCACGCTGGTCATTCATTCATACATGATTTTGTTTTCAACGTCACACATAATAAATGATATACTATTAAAAATATAGTGGTCAGTCAGTAATACTCAACACTTTTGTTCGAATTCCATATCTTATATCTGTAAATGAGGAATTCTTGTGTGGTGTTTGTAAATACAGTAAAAGCTCCTTATTCGAGCTTTCTTCATTTGCGTTTTCACTATTCGCAGATTTAAAAAATGCTACCCAATTCCTATATTCGCGACTAAAAATTTCTTTATTCGCGGATCTAATAAGTACATACATAATAATAAAAGGATTCCAATAGGTATCCAACCAAATATCCTTTGTAAATGCCGTCAAATGGACAAGTAAAAAAAAAGTAAAATAGATCTTATTTCAACTTTGCCCAAAGTATGCTGTTAAATGATATCGCCGAGGTCTTTGACATAAGTCGCCTTCTCCGCGATCTGTGTTTTTGAAAATGTAAACAAAATTCTCAGCCCATTGTAGAAGAGGCTTCAACAAGCACTGGAAACGTGACATTTAATTTGAAAAATCTTAGTGAAGGTTTAAGAATGGCAAATGAGCTTTGTGATTTCTTTATGAACATTGATTCGTCTATGGAACGAAGATTTATTTTTATGAGGCAAATTGCTAATGCGACTGCCGCGTATTAGTCTGAATTGAAGGAGCTTTTGAAAACTGCCAAGCAAGAGAAAATAACAAAATTCTTCAAACCATTGCCTAAGCCTTAAGATAATTGCTCAAAATGTTCAGAAACTTCAATTAAATTTATATATATATATATATATATATATATATATCCTATAATCCCCTATAAATTACCATTCCGTATTCACGGTTTCTGTATTAGCGGGATATTTATGGAACAGATACCCCGCGTATAAAGATCTTTTGCTGTATATATTTCGCTTATCCCAGAAACTGCTCTTATGATTCGGATCAAATTTTATATTTAGATAAGGTTTTCCTTTTTTAGTTTATCTATATAGGCGTGTTTCCTGAAAATATGTGATTTTACACCAAAAAATTATTATTATATATTATAATAATTGAAGGATTTGCTGCAAAATGGATGTAGCTCCAATTAGGGGAATTTAGAGTTACATGTGCTATCATGTTGTAAAATAAAAATCTATTCGTTTAGTGCCACAAACATATAGTTCTAATCATTAGATCCCGGGTTAATAAAAGCGATGGAGCTGTTTGTCGCATTAGTTTGTTGCAATATAATGGTAGCTCTTGGTACTACCGATGTTTTTCTGCAAACTTGAATAGTTGGAACTATCTTGTTTTTGTAGCAAACTTTTCAATTATATTTTGCATCTCTTAGAGAAAGTGAATTTTCAAAAAATAATGTATTGTTGTATTTAAAATTCTACTTGCCTGTTCATTTAACTTTGCAACGTCTGTAACAGTGTCATGAATTTTAAAGGATTATTAGCGGGGTTAAACATCAACACTGCAATTACGGCAATCGGCAACTTTTCGAAATGTCGCTTTTGCGAATTTTTTTATTACCTATTGCCTAATCAATCCCCTTTCCAAATATCCCTATTAGCTCCAAATCGCTTAGCATATATTCACAATGTTTTCGTGATATTAGTTCTTCAGAATATCGAGCATTATGAAAGATTACCATAAAGATCGAATACCACGGAAGATCTTGTGCTAATAAAGATGGCGGTTTTCTTGTCGATTGATCTACATTTGACTCCGAACTGAGTCAGTTAAAAAAAGAAGAAAAATCCCGAGAATAATTGAAAAGTTCAGACGTTGCAATCAGAACTTATGATGATGAATGCTATACATTGATCAGTAAAAACCCATTGTTTTATGATATATCATGGATAATGCTTAATTAATGAAATCAACTTTTCAGATTCACTGATTTTGAATATGATGTGCAAGAAAGGAAGTTGGAAGTTAAAAAAGTAAGTATTCCTGAATATCTTAATTTTCTGAAATGAAAGAGGGTTTCTGTTGACTTTTTTAGACGTGATTGATTATTCAACTTAGTGTTTACATATTTGAAAATAATATTGATTTTGCGACTCATCGATTTATTTATCTGTGAGATATATTGCAGACTTCAAAAGCAGCGTTTTCATACCTTCATTGACACTGTATTTTGTGGATCTTTACACTGTAGCACTGTTCTGAATTTCATAAATCAGCTCCGAATCTAAAATTATAAACATTTTCAATTTTCTATTTGGCAAGCGAATGCGTTCAATGTAAAGGTTAAAACATTTCGTGTTGAATTTTTTCAGAACAATATGGAATCATTGCCTCTTTTAACATCAGCCCTTCTTAAGCTTAAATATTAGGAAAGAAAAATAGAACATTGATCTTAGTGTGTAATATTTTTACAGGAATTTATTTATGTTTTATTTTAATTTAGCCCATATTAACTTCATTCTAAAATATTTCCTTTTTCTATTTAATTAATTCAACTGAAGCTTTATAAAAATGTTTAGTTCGGTGGTTCCAAAAAAGGGATAAAAATTGTAACCGAAGCAAATTGCTTTTAAAAGATTCCTATGATCACCTACTTAATTCGACACGTGTAAAGAACAGAAACCTACATATATAAGCACTAGGGGAAATATTTCCCCTCTCTCTTTTCAGCTTTTACTCACACACGCATTCATAAATCATTCCTCCCGGATTGTAATAAAACGAAGTTAAAAATTCAAGGCGAAAATTCACGAAGCTGCCTTACACGCGAGCTTGCGCGCGAAAACAGCTAGATGGATAAATTTATGTGCACAGATTTAATATCTATATCGAAGAAATTTATCAAATTTTGTGCCAAAACCAAGGAGGGATTGACTGCCTGTTTCAGAAACACGTAATCTCGATAAATGAAAATAAAATTTGTTTGAAATATGGTTTTGTGATTACAATTGTATAGCTTTAAATTACAAATTCGGTTTTCGGTTATTATTAATCTAATATCGAGGATTAATCACCAAAAAACTCGCCAAGGAGTACACGAAAGATTCAGTGAGAATGTCAGTTTCGTGTCAAAAGTTAATATAAAATGACATTTAAATTTCAGTTTAGTATAGTTATATTAACGTCCCGTTTAAAGCAACACGAGGGCTATTTTGGGACGGACCTCGTCATTTTGAACCACGGTCAGATGACGAGGACGACAACTGAAGTGGCACCCCCCTTTCCACACCACGCCACACCAGCGGGGGGACTTTGGCCTGATAGATTTAACGTGCAAGAGACCCCCTCAGACGACAGTTCTTCGGTGGAATCGAGTCTCGAACCTGAAACCCTCCGGTTCCGAAGCCGAGACCTTACCACCAGGCCACCGCGGCCCCATATACATTTCAGAACATTATTATAAGATATGTGTCATGTTATCTAAATTCGTTTGCGAATATTTTTTTAGTTGGTTGATTAATTCACAAGTCAATAACTATAGTATGTATTAAAGCATTTTGATTATACTAAGAAAGTTATTTTCAGTTTGTTTATTGTTTTACTTAAATTTATGCTCAAGGTGTCGAAACTATTATCTTGAATGTGACATTAAATCAAATGTTCTGTTATTTAGAGTTGAGTATAATATTTGGTGGTGGTGGGTCTAATGCCACTTGGTCATACCAAGCCCGAATGAGCGATGCTCTTTCGAATTAAGGCAGAGGTGTGCGCTTTTCGTTTTTAACGAGCACCGCCGTTCAGGTGAAAGTACGACTTTGCTCGAACACACACGACACAACCCTTTTTAGGGGACGGTCGAATTCATTCATACACTCATTTATCCAACCATAAATCAGAATTTAGATCCAAATCAGATACCGACTCATCCTTGATTCAGTATCCCCAGAGGTATAATTTGTTATGGGAACTTGGAGGATTTTGCAGTCACGACCTATTTAACGTGCCCCAACTGCCATTAGCCAACACGGCGATCTTTGGCCAAGACGAGGACAGAACCCGCGACCTTTCGGTTACGAGACTGACACTCTACCAACCAGGCTACCGCGGCCATAATATTTAGTTTGGCATATTATCCCTTTTGGTATATTAAAAAAAATCTATAAAATATGTTTACTTTTAGAATTGAGGGCGCGGTTGCCTGGTTGGTAGAGCGTCAGTCTCGTAACCGAAAGATCGCGGGTTCTGCCCTGGTCTCGCCAAAGACCGCCGTGTTGGCTAATAGCAGTTGGGGCACGTTAAGTTCCTTGTGACTGCAAAGTCCTCCAAGTTCCCATAACAAAACGATACCTCTGGGGGTACTGAATCAGGGATGAGTCGGTCTCTGATTTGGATCTAAATTCCGACTTGCTGATGGATGAATGCGTGTATGAATGAATTCGACCACCCCCTAAAAAGGGTTGTGTCGTGTGTATGAGCTAGAAGTCGGACTTCTGCCCTCTGGGTGCTCAGGGGTCTTTACTCTCAGAAGCTACTGCACCCCCTTTCCGTGAAAAACACAGACACAGCAACTTTTAGAATTTGAGAAAAGGAAGGGCTTCGCGAAACTCGTAATGCCTCTCCTGTTTGCTTTTAATACCTCCCTCCCCCCCCTTTAAATTCCGAAACTACTTGTTCTACTGTGCCCGAATTTTGTTTAATCCACTATTCATTGTAGCTGTACTTTATTTTTTGAGTAAGTACATAAATACAAACTAGAAATTTGAAGTAGAAAAAAAAAAAAAAAATACAAATTTTAGATCAAAATTTCCTTACAAAGTTTCATTGATTGTTATCAGAGGAGTAATTTACATTGTCTGAATTTTCAGTGTTCGCTTAACAAAACTATAAATAAATAAATAAATATTAAAGTGGTATTTTTAAGGCAAGTAAAAGCATTTCAATAAATCCATTTTTAAACCTATATATGTTTCAAATTTTAAGAGTTAATACATTTTACATAATATGATTGGTTTTTAAATGTGGTTAAGAAAATGTAAAAAAAAAATTAAATTTTTTCACTTAGAAAAATAAATAATAATTACCATTTTCTTATAATTAAATATCTACTTTTTTAGATGAATTCTGTGGAAGATCTATATTCAGAAGATCCAGTT
>JAPMOQ010040581.1:463099-495540 GCA_026543055.1 Argiope trifasciata
TTTTTTAGATGAATTCTGTGGAAGATCTATATTCAGAAGATCCAGTTTTGTATGTACTAAAAAAAAATGAAGAAAAAAATTAATGTGCACCTTTCAATTCATTCTTTAGTTTTAAAAATTAAGATCGCCTGAAAACGATATCTATTTTTTTCCAGGAAGACTAAGGCTGTGATGCTTGTATTTTTAAAACGACCGGAAATAATCATCTATTCTCACAGACCTCAGTATGAAGTAAGTGTTAATTATCTTTAAAAATAAAATATCTTTAGTAAATGACAATTCAAAATGGCAGCATGGGAAAAGTTGTGACGTGCCCAACGATTGGCGCAGTTCAGCCAAGATTGGCTCTTGCGCCACTAAAACTCACAAACAACCACAACCGGAAATTAATCCAAAAGTTACTGATATATTTTAACATAATCCAAATTATATGACTATCGATATTTTGCACATGAAAACACGATTAAAAAGTGGAATATTTTTCTTCCAAGAATTTTCCTAGGGTTCTAAGAAACTTGAATATACCTACAGTAATATTTGCATTTGATAATTTTTTTTTTAAGTTTTCAACGACATTTAGGTGTTACTCATTCACCTTATTATAAAAGATAATTTTTACCTACCTACATACAAAGAACAGATGAAGTTTAGTAAATCAAAAAATTCGAAATCGTTATTTTGACAACTCTTCGCGCTTTAAAAGAAAGTACAAAAAAACACATTTTTGGAATATGTTCTTCTATATATCTGCAACAAAGCTCTCAAAATCATTTTCAACAAGACAGTTGAAATCTGGTATACAGTTTTTACATCAAGTTTTCTGATTTCTATCAGATTTTGAGTAATATCTATTCAGAAAAAGTTCGTCTGTCTGGTTTTTTGCATAGAATTTAATACGATAACTACAAAACGAAGAGAGCTAAGCATATAAAATTCGGTACCCATATTTAAATTTATACGGCAGACGTCTGTCGAAATTTCAGCCAAATTTAACTGTGGGTTTACTGTCTGTCTGTTTGTACCCTAAGAAAATGTAAACGCGATAATTCGAAAACGCATTGACTTATATGTATTGAATTTGGTATGGAATTTTGTTACAAGTGCAGGTAGTGTCATTTTTTTTTCTTTCAATCGGATGAAAAAAACGTGTCTTAAACACAAAATCGATTTGTGAATACTATTAACCCATGTTGCCATTAATCGCCAAAAAATTCACCAGAGATAATACAATAGATTCAATAAAAATTCTAAAATCAAGTCAAAAGGTAATATTTCTTAACCATAATATGCCAAGGACATGTAAGACGTTCTCTGGAATGACAAGTTTATTAGAGATCTTTAATAAACCAAATAGTACGCGACAATTTCGGGAAGATCATTTTAAAGCAATATATAAAGCAATATTTCCGCTTAGTTTACTTTTGCTTTTGAAATTTTTTGTCTTTTCACAACGTCACGAAACTTTTCAGTTGTCGACATTCTAATCAAATCACAATGATGAAAAAATGGCAACATCTGAAGTATAGCTGTTGAAAGAAGTACATAACAATATAATTATTTCTATTTCGATAATAATCTATACTTATAATAAAGCTCAATGTGTGTGTGTGTGTGTGTGTGTGTGTGTTGGCGCTCTACAGGCCAGACCGTTGGACCTACAGCTACCAAATTTGGTACATGCATACCTTGGAGGTCCGAAATATGCACCTCGGAGCCCTTTTTTCGAATTTTTAATTAGAATTTGAATTAATTAAAATTTAAGCGAAATTTCGACCTTTTTCCGCTATAACTTCCAAAAATATTATCGTACAAACATGATTTTTACATCATTGTAAAGATTAAAAAATTAGCTTTCTAATGGTATCAGTGTTTTAATATATAACTTAAGCCTCTATTTTTAACGAATTTTTAAAGAAATATTTTAACCATGTTTTTTTGAGCACGTGACTGGATAAAATAAAATAAAACAATGCCGGAAGTTCAAATAAAAAAACAACTACCATCGTAAATCAAGTCTAAAGAAATACAACTTTCAGCACGTGACTGGATAAAATAGAAGAAATATAAACTGTGATATTTTCTTTAAAAAATGCAAGGCAAAGGAATCTATGATCGTTTGCAATATCTATATCATTAATTCAATAAATCTTCTTTATTTACGATAAACCTAATTGAATTTATGTGGCGTTTTATGTTGTTGAATCCAATTATGCACTGATGAATTATGAATTTTAGATTTCTTTGTACTTTGCTCTGTGAGCCATATTTTACAAAATATTTTTATTAATATTTTAAATAAAAGTTGCTACTTCAATCAGTCTTCTAAGTCATTCATTAAAACTGACTGATTTATAAAATTGAAGAATATTATTAGGAAAACGTGTTCTTTTAGAACTTTACGTCCATCGTCTTAAAGAAATCAATGCTCGGAATTACTTCAAGGCTAATGAATATGTGATTTAATTGAAAATTTTAGAACGCATTACTCATGGCGAACCAGCTAGTCGCCAAAGGCGGCTAGTAATAAAAAAAACATTGTTACTGTTGAAATAATGCATATAGCAAAATGTTATGAATTATAATGAAAATACTATAGTGAATGGTGATGATAACGAGGTCATTAACAAACTTCAGCAAGAAAAAAATTGCTTGAGACAGTTCATTTAGAGTTTTAAAGAAATACCGATGGTATGGGACTATCATTACAAAAAGGAAGAAAGGTTTTATGAAAAATGTGATCCTTATAATAAATCTACACTAATCAGATTAAATGATTATTTTATAATTGAAATATGTTGGAATGTCAATGGAACAGATAATAGTCAAATTTAACTAATTTTCATTATAATATAGTTTTCAAATGAAACGATGAACTTAGCATTATGTAGAGGTTCTATTGTATTATACTACGATCTGAGGATGTGATCGTAGTTAACTTTCTGTACGCAGTCAAATTTTTACTGTTAATATTTTTAAAAATTATAAATCGCAAATTTTATATTCGCAAACACGTAAAGACTAGAAAATGTAATTTGTACATAAAAAACGAGAATTAAAAAAAAATTTCTCTTGCAGACAGAACAACGGTTTTTTATTTTGTAAATTAACTACCAATAATTTTAAAATTCGTGGAGATGATAGGTCATTCAAGATGGGCAGAATAATTTGCATTCAGTGAGTCATCATCCATTCAGAAATTCAGTTGCCAAAAGGGCATATTTTTTTGCAGAAATTATTAACATTTCCAATAATTCGATCAAAATCATTCATTAATCATTTCACAATTCAGCAACAGAAATTGCTTTCAACAATTGTAGAAGATACTGATTTTGGATGAATGAAAATGCTTAAAAGGGAACGGAAAAGAATGTGTATGTAAAGCTTTCATCATCATATATACTACAAATATTTCATAATTATATAGTATTTCAAGATTAAAAGTGAAATTAATATAACTAACAAACTAATCACCTAATTTTAACTATATAACTAATTTTAATTAATTTTACTAAAAAATAGCAAACCAGTTTAAACTTATAATAGTTAAGTTGCTATCCAGTAGATCGATTTTTACAGTCACTATATTGCTCATCTCGTTTCCTTATATATACTTCTGTTAAACATATTTCAAGGTAGTTTTAATATTATTTACTCCACCCTTATAAATCATATTAACATGTTCAATCCAACCTAAAGAGTCACATTGACGTCTTTTTTCTATCCTCATAAGTCACACTGGCACCTTTAATCCATCCTTAAGAGCCACTTTTATGTCTTTAATCCATCGTTATGAATCACATTAACGTCCTTAATCCACTCTTATGAGTCATTTTAACATCTTTACAGACAAATTTTAGTCCATCATTATACATCACTTTGATGTCTTTACAATCTTGTTGTCATTTTTCAATCCAGGCTTACTTTAGTGTCTTTCACTATAGTGTCTTTAGTTCATGCTTATGAATCACACTGGAGCTTTAATTCCTTCTGATGAGTCACTTTAATGTTTTTATTCCATTCTTACTTGAGTAACATTAATGTCTTTATTCATCTTTATAAAACACTTGAATGCCACAGAATCGGTGAATATTTTTCATTGTAAGAATTCTTCCTTTCATTATAATATAGTCTTAAAGGAAAAGAACCACTATTTGTGGTAAATACAGAAGCATATAATAGGATGTCAAAACTCAAATGTTAACATTTCAGTTTTCATGGGAACATGGATTCAGCAAGGTTTCCACAATTACAATTTAAATTTGGTTTATAAGCGATAGAGAATTTTAAAAAACTATTTATAAAATAAATCTTCATTAAAAATTTTGTTTAATATTGCTATTTTTCTCGAACATGAGTTTGATTTTTTGCTTTATAAATATGGAAAAAGAAATTGATGGAATTAAAAAGAAACTCTGGTTGCCTTTTTAGATTTATAATTTTTAATTACTTCAAAATTCAAGCAGGGGATATTATGTTAAATAAAGAATATTTACTTCATATGTAAAAGTTTTTTTTCTTTTTTAGGATATAGAAATTTTCAGCTTTATGGGAGGCTACATAGGAATGTGGCTTGGAATTTCCCTCATAGCTGTATTCGATTTTTTCGAGAGCATATCACTTGTTGCTTATTTCTGGATAAAAAGGAGACTTAAAATGAATTAGCTCTAAGTCAGTTATGAATGAATAAAAAATGAATTAAATACATAAAAAATGATGATAAAGGTATATTTTTAAAAACTATATATATATTTTTATAACATATATATTATGTAATTTATAAAAATAAAACATATTTCTTTTTTGAAAGGTAGTTATGTTAGAAATTTTGTCAAGATAAAAAAACATTACATGTACACAAATATATACATACTTTTAATTTTTTTTTTTCGTTTACAGCACGATTTATGTAAAAATACATTTGAATTACATGCATAAATCTGAAAAATATATCTGCAAGCCATGAGCTAATTACAGTCTCAAATGATAATTAATGGATTTTCTTCAGAATGGCTATTAGAATTATCCAACATGGCGATACTTAAAGCACCCTAACTTGATTAGTTTAATCCTTTAAGATATTGAGCTTTCTTGTTTGCAATGACAGAGCATTAAGACAATTTTATTAAATATGATCAAAAGTTCCAAGTGTTTATATAAAAGCTTATATTTTATAATTTAGTGCACAGAAACATTTATAGATTCAAAAAGTATAATTATTTACTTTATTTAATTGGATCAATATCTGAAGGCAGCAGCTTCTTAAGAATTTTTTTTTCATTTGGCAAATGTCGTACACTAGAGATAAAAATTTCAGATAAACATAAGTCTCTTTTACAAGTGAGAAGGGCTTCATTTATGTGTTATTTGGTTATCTTAATTCAGAAGAAAAAAAAAAGCACTTTATACACACACACATATATATTGTCTATTAAGTATGATATTACTAGGGATATTAAAAGTGTAAAAATGTAATATAAAAATAATGTTAGAAGTTGTAGGAAATGTGAACCTTCAACTTATCCATCTATATCTCCACATATATTTTTAATTATTATTATTTTCCCGAAATCCATTAAAATCAACAGGAAAAATAAAAGTATAAAATCTTTTTATAATAAAAAAGTTGACAGCTTTATTTATTTTTTTTATCAATAAACGAATTTAACAGAACATGCTACATTGTCTAAAACAACCACAATGCTTATTACTAACATAGTGTTGATATGGCTTTCACATGTTACTAGTATATACACAAACTTCACACGAACAAAACTACAAGGTAATTACAGAACTCGCTTCTTTTTTAGAGACTAACACTATTTTCTGAATCTGATTAGTCACTGTGAGCAATAAAAAAATGTAAGATTAAAAAAAATATTCAGACATCATTTTGTACATAGATCGTTGCAAATTTTTATATCTATACACAAAAGCTTGTTTCACAATTTATTTTACAAGCTTCAAGATTTTCAAAAGCATGCCTATTTAATTATTGAATTTTAAAGTCTACACTAATAATGCTCGATGTAATTGAGAACAAATAAACAGGCAACAGTCAATGGCTTACACATGAGACAAAAAACTAAAATTAAATTACTGGCAGTTGAACAAAAAATATTACAGTTAGTTAACCAGAATCCCTGTTATTTATTGAGAAACTGGTAGTTGTCTATGCTTACAGTCTCAGTAATAAATCCCCAAGAATTGCAAACCAATGCCATAACATGCCAAGCCAACAGCCATTTGGCAATATCTTGGCATCTTATGAATGACGAAGCTGAGCAATCTTGGTATAATCTTAATATTGCCAAGTAAACAATATAAGGAGCTACTATGGCATTTAATTTATAATAAAGGATGGCATAGTTTGAAAATTGCCAAGCCCAAAGCTGTAAAAATAAACAAGTACCAAAAAATTGTTAGAATTACGAATACATGAGTAGTGAAGTAAAGAAAATTAATTTGTAAGTTTTAAATAATTGTTATATTCACAACCATTCTAGAACAAGGAAATAGTCAAATCTTATTGGACAATGCATGTTAGATTTGGAGACTTTTCATCACAAATGGCTGTTAAAACATAATTTGTAAGTGGATGGTCCCACATAAAGTGCTTAACTTTGCACTGTCAAATAAGA
This sequence comes from Argiope trifasciata, assembly GCA_026543055.1. Taxonomy (NCBI): domain Eukaryota; kingdom Metazoa; phylum Arthropoda; class Arachnida; order Araneae; family Araneidae; genus Argiope; species Argiope trifasciata. The sequence goes on from JAPMOQ010040581.1 coordinate 469,738, forward strand.
TTTTACTTAAACAAAACTTAAACAACTAATAAAGTAACTGAAATATGAATGGAAAAAAAAATAATACAAATAATTAACAGATACGGAATGCATCATTTTAGGATAACATTAGGAACAAATCCCCACTCTTCTTACAACAGTAAATACAGTGTTGAATAACAATTATTGTGAAAAGTTAAATAAAACTCCTAAGCGATCTTTTTTACATATTATTATGCAATTATTTCTTAAAAACACCAAGCTGGGAAAAATTTGTAGCTAAGATTTTTTTAAATATGAACACATGCAAACAGAATATAAAACATGTAATTTGTAGTAATATTCATAGTAAAATTTTCAAAAGTATGTCATAATATATACATAATAAAATCATTAATTTTTTCAAAAGTCAAAAAGACAGCAATTGGAAAATGATACAAAATAGATTTAACAAATTGGATATCACGTTGTTTTAAATTACAATAAAAGAAACAAAATTCACTCAAAATGACCAAGAATTTTTCTTTTCACTATTGTTTAAAAAATAAGGCACATTAGTAATAAATTAGATACCATATATTCAAATTCATTTATAAATTCTGTCAATTCAAATATAAAGAAAATAATAAAATTTCACCGAGATATAATTTCAATGATAAAACTCTACAAAAACAAAAATGTACAGATTGCTTCAGAAGTCTTTTATAAATTTCAAGTATAATTTTTTGCAGACTGATAAAATTTTCAATGAAATGTAGATAGTAATCAGCAATATAAACTAAATGCAGGCAAAGCCTGGTCTTTAATATACAGAAACAATAAAAACAGACATTTAAACAAAGAAAAAACAGACACAAAATACTGAAAACACAACAAACAAGCAATAACATAAAATAATTTAATCAGTTTTTATTAATTTTTTCATGATTCTCTACAAATGTCATTCAATAAATATGATTCAATGAACTTATAGAACAAAAACAAGAATAGATAGAAAAATACAAGAATTTTGAGTATACATTTCCTTGCATTCTGAATTTATTAAAACAAGAAACATAATCCCCTGTTAATATCACCGTCATAAACAGAACAACATCATTCAATATTGAAATATTTTGTGCATAATTGAAAGTTCATTAATGACAATACCAAACAACAATTAACATCTTTAGAAAAATATAAGAATGATACACTATTTTGCATGTTTACCTTGAATACATTATATACAATTTCAATCAGAGTCAATATACATCTAAAAATGGTTGAACATTGCATAAAAATAGATTTATGAATGTTAAGTTTTGGTTGTTTTCTTAAACCTGCAACATAACACTAAAAAAGTGCTCAACATTAGAATGCTCCAAGAGTTTTAATAGTAATTAAGCTAATCTAATTAACTAATATGCACTATTAATGCAAGTATCGCTAATTTATCTTTAATTTCTATTATTTGTTACATTTTAATTTACAGCCAGGATTTCGATCAAGTAATCAAAATTATTTTTTACTGAAATAAAGTTTGAAAACTACAATAAATATTTAAGAGAAAATATTCTTGAGTTTCCTAACAATATGAAGGGGATAAATAAAAGACTTGGGGGAAAAAAAAAAGAATGAGAATAATTTTTCCTCAACAGAATTTTCTTGCATTTATATCCAAAAGTCAAGATCCTCTCACTGGTGCTTTCATATGCTTCTCCAATATTAATATTATTATACCTTCCACATTGAAAAAAGCATTAAATAAAAGTCAACCTACCTTCACTTACACAAAAACACCTTTAGCAATCTAATATATAAAACTCACAGAGCAAAGCAAATTCATCTTTCATAATGCACTTTTTCGATGCCAAACTACTTACACTAATGTTAATGGATATTAACATAAATGTAAGCTATCGTTCATCCCAAATGCAATGAAAACACTATTGAGGGATAAGTTTTAAGAATCTAAATAAAGCAAGTGAAGTTCTTTTTTCTTAAAAAAAACAACTTGTTAATCAATAACACATAACAGATACACAATTAGAAACAATAGACACATGTGGTGTTTAAAATGCACCTACAGGCAAACGATTACCTGAAATATATTTCATCCACACTTCAACTTTACATGTGAACTTCAAAAGCCTTCACAGAGTTTTCAACAAACGGATTTGTGCTACTTTTTCGATTCTTGTCCAGTTCCACCCATTCGACATTGAACGGGTCTACGTATGGGTTGACTGGTTTTTCAGGTTCTTTCTCAGTTCTTTGAATATCTAATATATTACTATTTGCATTCGTGGTAGCGGCAACTTGGGTTGAGGCTTTCCAATTAACCCCACTAAGGAAATTTTCAGCAGATCCCAAAGAACTGCTTCGCAAGTGGGCAAAATTGGGACTGGCTCGTCGCACAGGAGGCTGAATGGTTTTGGGGGATGGTGGCTTGGGAAGGTTAGGAACTCCTATTGGTACTTGACTTGTCTGCATTCCAATCCCAGGTGTCACATTGGAGAAAGGGGGTGTTACACCTCTGTCCAAAGAATTCCTTCGTACGATGTCTGTGCTGCTGGCCAACCATTCTTCTGCTCTGGAAGATCCTATAAAGTGCATTTTATATATTATTTACACCTTCATTTATTTCATCTACATATAACATGAGACATATGGAGGCCAGTGGTAAAAATTTGCAATCACAAATTCAAAATAGAAAAAGCAAAAGAAACGATGAGACTACAATAGACAAGTTATTGGTGTGCCCATACTTAATAAGAAAAAGAAATACAATTGTACCTTTTTTATTATTGTCTTATATATACAGTACAAGCCACTGAACAAAAATGACCAACACGGATGTTAATATTCTAGAACCAACAAAGCATGCACAAAGACAATGGTAAAAAATAGATGCAAAACATACAAAAAAAAAAAAAAAAAGAAAAGTAATCTTAAACATATAAACTTATAACAAATGCACTTATATAAGGAAATTTAAATGTTTTCTAGAATTTATCTTAGAATTAGTTCAAGAAAATTAAGATAGGTGAACATACTTATGGTTAAAGAATAAGTAATTATTTAATAACATGAATGAAACTAAAATTGTTCAATTCTCAGCAAATTTTCAAATTTTAACACTAAAATTATTTTTACATAAAAAATAAATAACAAATTTAATAAACAAAATATATTGTAATTATTTAGTTGAAACTTAAATTATTGTTGGTAATCGAAAAGAATGGCTCGATAAAAAAAATTTTAAAAACAAAATTGAGGTGTTTTGATAAAGCATTTACCAATTTGTAGTATTGATACAAATAGTAATTTGGATAACAAACATAAAATGGTGCAGACTAAAGGCATCATAATAATAGTTAAAAACCAACTAATAATCAATGGATACATTTTATACAAAGAAAATTTATTTTCTAACTACTCAGCTTGAAAAAGAAAATTCAGCAAATTTAGCAGTACACTATCTCACAAAATAAATAAACCGTTAAAAATACAAAGTCTATGATTTTGCATTTTTAAAATAGAAGCATTTTGAGGGGAAATACATAATTGCAAAAAAGAAATAGCAAAATTGACATACAATGTAATGATATAAAGTGATAAAATTTTATATCAATTACTTTCATAAAATCATATTAAAAAGAAAATTATGTATCAAAGATTGTGTTAAAAGCAAACAATATAGCACATTCCAGCATCAAAATTGATGTTGGAATTCGATTTTCAATTCTCAAATTTGAAAATTAACTACCTCATGAATAAGGAAAAGCTGAAAAGAAAATTGTTATGCAATGGTTCTATTAAAACATGAAACATTTCTTTAAAATCAATAAGATCATGATAAAATATGGCTGGAAATCATGTAACTATGACATTTCAAACAATAGATTTTAGAGCAACATTCAGTTTAGCAAAATTGCTTTAATAATATCAACTTTACTTTAAAATGGCATGAAAAATCAATTATTATGAAAGAGAATGTTGATTATTCCATTATAGTTAACATAAATGAAATAAATCAAGATAATTTTGAATGGTAACAGATGAAGATTTTTTTAAAAATCTAGATAAAGAAATATCATAAAAAAAGCAATACTTAATAACAGTTATGTATTACATTACTGGGACTTTTACTTCAATAATAGAACTGGTGCAGATAATTTTTACAACCCCCCCCCCCCCCAAAAAAAAAGAGTTAATGCTATAGAAACATTTTTCTTGCAAAAATTGTATTATTTATAAGATATTTCACATATTCATATTTATTTTTAAATTTCCATTTTTTTAATAATAAAATAAAGAATATGCAAAACATATTAATCTTACCATCGTTCTTTTGTGTCTTGGATATATCTAGATCAAATGGATCTCCACTATTATGGCTAGACGAAAGAAATGATAAACCTTGGGAAAGCTGCTGGCACATGTTACTAATAGTATCCTGTCTTTCAACAAGCGGCGACGATTCAGGGATGGGGGTTACTGAAATAAGTTACCACCAATGAAATACAGATTTTATATAACAGAATACAAACAAAAAATGAAAAAGTAACAATCAGATCCAAGTAATTATATTTTTAAATTTAAATTCGATAATTCAACCAACCAAAAAAGTACAGCCGAAAATTATAAAATAATCTTTCCTAATAAAATTTAACTTGGATTAAATGCTATTTTAAAGTTATATTATGAGACATTTTAAACATGAAACTCATTATTTTAAATTGTCCTCGTTTCGGCCAAAGACAGCCGTGTTGGCTAATGGCAGTTGGGGCACGTTAAATATGTCGAGACTGCAAAGTCCTCCAAGTTCCCATAACAAAATGATACCTCTTGGGTTACTGAAACAGGGATGAGTCGGTCTCTGATTTGGATCTAAATTCTGACTTGCGAATGGATGAATGAGTGTATGAATGAGTTCAACCGCCCCCTAAAAAGGATTGTGTCATGTGTGTGAGCTACAAGTCAGACTTCTGCCCTCTGGGTGCTCAGGGGTCTTTACCCTAAGAAGCTACTGCACCCCCTTTCCATGAAAACACGGACACAACAAAAAAAATTATTTTAAATTATGGTTAGAATAGTGACATGAAAACGGTGCATTTTTATTCAAACTTCTACACCAAGCCAACTGAAATATATATAATTTAAGACAGCTTAAATGTGCTTGTTCAAAAAATACTTTTGTAAAATGGGGAAAGAGGAGCAAGAACTATTACATTCTTTGTTCTTCTTGACATAAGATAAATAGTAATCTTATAAAACCATTATTATATTCTTTTATAAATTAATCAACCAATTTTTCACTTAAGTAATACAGCAAAAGAATAAATAGTAATTGTTAGATGGCAGATTGATAAATTATAACATTTATTGTTATTAAATTCAACTGAAATATTTTAGTATTAATGCAAAAAATTCTAACAATTAAATTGATCTCTTTTTTTACTTAAAAATAACTAGTGATCCATCATATCATCCTAAGGTAGGCACCAAATCAGTAGACTGTGTCCAATACTGTCATACCCAAAACACTATGATGTAGCTAACAAAAACATCTAACCTTGTAAAACATTATATCAATAAATATATATATATAAAAGTTTTTTAAACCACTGAGTGAACAACATGCATAATACAATAATATAGGTGTTAAAATAGTTTGATTATTAGCATATAAAAATTAAACATAATTAGCATTTGTTAATAGTAAATAAAAATTAAATAAACATAATTAGCCTTTGTTAATAGTAAATTTTTAAAAAGGAATAAAGAGAAAAATTATAACTCATTCTCCTTAAAAGAAATCACCCCAGCATATACCATTGACAAAAAAAAGGCAGGGTTATCAACTAGTTAGCAACCTAGAGGGTCTCAAAATTTTAATATATTATATTCTGGGCACATTAAATTTTTCATTCAATTTAAAAAGGCTCATTAAAATTAAGTGAATTCTAAAAGTTAAGAACATTATTCCAATATTTCTAATAAACTATCATTTATCAATTTTATATTATAAAAAATTAAGAAATATATTGTTCTATAATTAAACAGAATTTAGATTGTGTTCAAAGGTGTGTGTTTTTTTTTTCTTTAAAAATTTTAATGTCTGTATAACTGATTAATAAAATATTTTTTGAAAATTAAACACAGAAACCAACTGCTTTGAAAGTGCTTAATTATTTTAATAGTTTAACCGATTTTATTATAATAAAAATTTATATATAAAATAATTTTTAAAAAAACTGTTGTTAAACATTACTTCCAATATTTGCATTGCTTGAAGATTTAATCTAGCCCTAACAATCAATCTTATCAATAAATCACAATTAACCCAACCAAAATAATATACAAAATAATGAACAAAAAAAATGTTCTAACATTTGATAATACAAAACATTTTAAGACTGAAAGATAATTATAATTGAATTTGAAATTTTGTAGCATACCTGTAATTCCATTTTGATGTGCAGCCATGTCAGATGAGCCTACAGACATGGATCGTTGTCTTTCTTGGGTGGAAGGCAAATCACCTATTCGTAGAGACAACTGTCGCTTGAAAGGCGATGCTTGATTAAGTGAGCTAAATCCTCGGAATGAATTTTGTCGCTGTAGCATCGTAGGTGGAGCGTGAGGTCTTTCTATTGCATATGGATTGTGCACTTGTTTTGCAGGCGGAGGATCTACAACAAACGTCACAAATCATTTCAAAATGTACTGATTGACAGAAAAATGTGTTTTAAATTACATCATTTTTATATACATATAATTATTTTTAGTTTTTCTAGTTTTTCAATTAAAATGTCAGAAACTCTTGGAAATGGAAAGTTTATGGAAAATTGATAATATTATATGGCAATTCAAGAAAATAATAATAATTGGAAAATCCAGTAAAATATATGATACACATACACAGTCTAAACTTTATCTAATGCAATTTTGATATTTATTAATTGAATTTTTATGGTGATTAATCAAAATAAAAATTAATTAAAGATACTAGTTATTATCATTACCAATTGCTTTTCACTATCTATTATTTTCAGCAACAGTCACTACATCTAATTTTAACTAACCTCTTATGCATATTTCATTTTTTTTTCAATAGTGTATTTTTATATATCAAATTGAGATAGTCATTAAAATCATTTATTTTTATAATCTTTAGCACTTTTTTTGTTTCAAAGAAAAGCCTTTTTTATAGAGCCAAATTACATAATATCATAGTGACATTTAAACATAAAAGTTTAGGTAATTTATTATTTAATTTCATAATGCTTTTTTCTACAATTAGAAGATACATTAATACAAATTACTGAGCATTCTTGATTTGATCAGCTAATAAACATAATAATTCTTCTAAAACTGTCAACAAGAAAGGAAGCCACACAATTAAATATTTGATCAAGCAATGAAAAAGATTTGAATTTAATTACAGCAATGGAAAGTATTTTTGAAACTTACATAAAAGTGAGGTATTTTTTAAATGATTAAAATCTAGAAAAACAATGCAAAACTAAATTGTCATCATTAAAAATAAAGTTATGGATTATTTAAATGGCTTAAAAATTAATTTATCAATTATTATTTTGAAGATTAATTGAAGAAAGTAAGAAAGAAGCCAAAATCTTATTTAATATATAATAAATTAAAATTTCAAAAAAAAAAAAAAAACTATTCAAAGTTCTAATTTATATTTCAAAATATATTTGCATCAAATTTGTTAATTTTAAGTTAAACAATCTGATCTATGAAGCATCAAAAGCACATATTATTTTCAATTATTAGTATAGAGGAGTATCATTTTAAATAAAAGTAAAAAGAAAAAGCTTAAAATTTTGAAACTGTAGAATTAAAAGTAACTCCAAGAATATATATATATATATATATATAAAAAATAATAAAATTATATAATGGAATTATTTGTATTTGTATGCATTCTAATACCTTTTTTAGCATTGTCATGAGCAACAAGCAGTTTTAAGAAAATTACACATACACTCAAAATTGTATTTTACAAGTTATTACAATAATAACTAAAAAGGCTATTATAATAACTCTAAAAGGGTATTAGAATGCATACAAATACAAACAAAAATGTACAAAGAATTTATTTATATGTAATAAATAGTACACTTTGCATTATATGTACATATAAATCATGTCAAGATTCAGGATATACAAGATAATTAAATTACATGATAGTATGCTGAGCTTTGCTACTTTTACTTCTCAATAAATCCACATAAAATGCAAAGGATGAAAAAATTGGAAGACAATCAAATTCATATTTTCATTTTGAGATAAAATAATGACTAAAGTCACACAAAGAAACTAAGTGTAGAAAATATTATAATTCAACAAATTTAGCATTTTTTAAATACTAAAAAAAATTTCTGCTATGCATTTTTCAGATGATAATCAAATATAAAAGAAAGGTATCGATTATTTGAAATGACTGTAATGCATAAAAAAACTGATATATAAAACAGGGTATCCAGATTAAATCATCCATAATAATAATTCATATTGTAAAAATGACACATAATAAGATAATGCTAGGAGGTCAATAAAATATTGTTCCATATATGTTTCAATACAAGTTCACAATACAACCCTGGTTGCATATAAGTATCATTAAATGTTATGCTGGATAACTTTAAACAGAAATCATATATTGATTGTCAGTCAATGTTTAATCATGAGATGCAAAATTCAGTGGCTTCTTTAATTATCTCAATTTAATTAGTTATTAAACATTGAATAAAGCTTAATCCATTCACATCCACTAAGCAGTAAGAATTAACACAGAAAATTAATTACTGGAAAGAGTAAGAAAACGTTTATTTTTGGACAATAGCAGAAACATTACAATATTCACAATCAACTTCATAAAATTATAGAGAAACGTTGCATGGTTCTCTCAGTGAAAATATTTCTTAATATTTTAGACAGGAAACCTTACATTATTCTAAGAAAAAAAATTTCTAATCCTAAGTAGAATAATTTTGCTAAAATTGGAAAATTACCTGCTACTTTACATTCCTGTGGATCCTGCAGCCTTTCAGTTAAAGAGCCTTGGCGAAATGATCCGGTGCGTGTAAAAGTTGCATTTGTTGGATCATAATTCACACTCACTGCTTCTTTATCTCTTTTCTGCTTCCTTTCCAAGCAGACAGCAAACGCACATCCAACAGCATGACTTAGCCTCTCACCCTAGGATCCAATACAAATCAAGCATCAATCAACAACACGAGATTTTCTTCATTCCATACAAAATAAATAAATAAATATTGTTATACATTTTACTAATACTTTTTGCCAAGCACATTCTCTTGAATATTTTATAAAAATTATTTTTTTAAAATCAATTCTTGTAAAATTTAATTATTAAATAATTTTTCAGTCAAATTAATTACAATATGTTTCAGAAATTGATCAATCAATTGTTTCATGAAGCAATGAAGCTAATGAAATAGCTTCATTGAATTGATTTTCAGAGATCCATTAATTCAATTAACATTTAATACTTCTATTTTTGTTGTTTTTTTTGGGGGGAAGGGGGGATCAAAGGATCAATAAGAATACATTTCATCTTGTCAAATACACGCAAAATTTTGCACACACCAAAATATTATATACAGAAACATCAGTACAAGTAGCTTAGAAAAGATTTAAAGATTAAAAATTCATCAAAAAGAATATTATATAACTTTTTAATATATAATGAAATTAACAATATAAAAATAAAATTCAAAAGTACATTTTATTTCCAGGTATTTTTGTTTTAATATTAAATTTATAATCAAGGTGTTAAAAAATAAGCATTTGGTAAAATCAATTAACAGTGTTGACACTAAGCATTAATGTTAATTAAAGCACTAATGTTTCCTTTTTAGAAAAATATCAGAATTTATGTAAATTTTTCAAACTCTTTGCATTCCCAAATGTAATAAGCTGCTGCTCAGGACAATGCTCAGGAAGCTCAAAAATAGTTAAAAGTGTGCTATAATTTCTAAAAATAAACACCAAGCACTTTGTGGCAGTTTTATGACAATAAAATAAAAAATTAAAAATGTCTCCTTTAGAATGGAGCATCAGAATCAACACAAGTGTGCAAAGGATAAAAAATCAACCAATAAAGTCTTTTTCCTTCCTTAACTACAACAGCTTCACAAAAAAGGGAAACAAAAGCAATAAAGATAGTTAGCAGATTTGAAAAGATAGGCATAATTTATAATCGAGTAATTTGGTATATGGATATATATCTACATAAGAAGCCCATAAAATTAAAAAATGCTAATACATTAAAGATTTTTAAAGAGATAAAACTAAAAATGTTCAATTTCAGAAATCATTTTCAGTACTTCTTACTGAATCAAAACAATTTTCGATGAAAGAAGACTTTAATGATTCAATATAAATCTATGAATTATATTACAAACAACAACAATTTTAATTACAAACAATATAATTAAAACAATATAGATTTTAATTTACTGCCATATTTAAGAACATAAAATACAACTGGCAATACGATCTATATAAATAATCATTATAACAAATTTGAACCCTTATAGCTAGACAGAAAAGTAACTATAGTTTTAAAAACAATATGGATGTTTTTCAAACTTGAATAAAATATATGTTTCATTCTATTTGCTCAAAGATAAAGAGCCATAAACAAATGAACCCAAAAAATATAAAAAAACTGTAAGAGAACCATAAATTAATGACAAGGCATTTTTTTTTTTTAATCCAAGAATTTGAAAACAAGTACAGCAGGTTAAAATCAATAGTAAGAAAATTCAAACAGAAATGAATTTGGAGTTGTTCTAATTCATCATTTCTGCTATAATCTAGTAGTATGAATAACTATGTAGACATGAAAATAACCAGTGCAGTAAGCAAGGTACTTTGTCAAAATAGACATTAAGTAAATGATTATACAAAGTAAGTAGATGATACAATTAAATACTTGTATATACAGTGCCAGACAATGATTAAAATTATCTCTAATTTTATTTTAAATTTGAACCCATGCCATATAGACCTGTATCATGTATCTTAATGTAAAAATTGTGTCGTTAAACATATTTGAATCAGAAAATGTGCGATTCATAAAGATGATTTCATCATTATCTACTATAATACACTAATTCCATTCATGCATTTTACAAAATGTGCTTTCCTTAATTTGTCTTTAAATCAGTGCCAAGAATTTTAAAATCATCCTGTTTTCCGTACTTAAGTATATTATATGCACATGTATATGATAAACTATTCATCATGTATGTTTAAAAAAAAAAAAAAAAGATGTAGAAAGATTGTTCAACAAAAAATATTTTAATTAACAACAGGCATATTTAAAAGACAGTTTTAATATTTAGTCCTTTCAACAACAAATATTCCCTTTTAAATTACCTAATTTTTTTTTTAATCAGGCATCAGTCTTTTGATTACTTAGAAAGAGATACATTTCTATTGTTTAATGAAAATAACAAAAGGTACCATTAAATTCAAAATTTTCTTTGATGAAATCTATATACCTATTAACAACTTTATAGAGATTACATAAGAGTAATAAAGAGAAAAACGAAACGATTAAAAACATTTTGAAATCTTACCGTATCCTTCAGAGACAGAAATCCATGGCACATCCATCTACGTGTAGTACCATCACGACAGATATATGAAAAGCCTCTTTCGTGGTTGCGATCAGGTGCACAAAATGACACCTTTTCAATAGTTTGATCCACTAAGAGACCCTAAAAAAATCATTAATTAGGGAAAACATATAAAATTTAAACTCATAGTATTTCTTTGTATGAAGAAATAATTTTATAGGCTTACTTTTGTCTCATCATCCACAACACGCAATCCATCTCCAGTAACATATAAAGTGCCTTTGATAACTCTTCTTCTTGAATTCTACAATTTTGATATTTTAAAATTATCAGAATATTATTTATATCTATTTAAATAAAAGTGTTGGATAATATTTATATCATATCCGATAAGCAAAGAATGAATATATTGAAACTTGCATTCCAAATAATAGGGTTTCCAAATTGCATGAAAAATATATTTAGATATCACATGCATTATATTCATATGATATCATGTAAAACATATTTAATTATTATTTCTAATATATATATATATATATATATATATATAAGTTGCATTGAAAACTTTAAGAATCAATACACAGTTACTCAATTATTTTGTGATACAATCAAAAATTATAATAGCCCAATAAACAAAATTATAAACATATTGTGATCATTGAATTTATATGCTATCTGGTTGATAGCTAAGACTGTCAATAAGAATTAGTGATATAAAAAATTACACAGATTCTTCTTCAATATATTTAATTTTAAAATATAATTTTAAAGACATTTAAAAAAAATCTGGAAGATTTATTTATTCATTTTAGAAATACTTTTATGTTTTATAATACTAATATATTGCTATTTTATTATAAATACTTTTAATTTTAATAAAATAAACTAATAAATAATAACTTTTCTAAAAATAATTTATTTTTAGAAAAAAGTTAGAGAATAACATCATTTCATTTTCACTAATTGAAATACCTTATTCCATTAATGACTAATATGAAATAAAATTAATGAGCTAAAAATGCAAGCTAATACAAAAAAATTTTTTAATAAAAATAAACATTGCATTTTTTTAAATGAAATTCTAAAAAGGAAATTTCCACAAATTCCAAAATAATATTGCTATTTTTGAACTATGCCCCCCTCCCTTGGAAAAAGATCCCAGAACACAGATATTTTCTTAAAATATAAATATTTCATTCAGAAAAACATTGAATATTAAATTGCAAAATTGTAAAAATGCTTTCTATTAGTCATATCATATGTGTATCAATATTTAATATTATTCTAATTAATTTGAATGATAAGTGTTAAAACAATGAAATATTCTATCATTTTCAACTAAAATACAGCATATATATTTCTCTTTTACTTCTACATCTTTAAAAATAATACAGTTCACATGACATAAGTAATAAAAATGAATAATTACCCTCAAAACTCTCAGTGCCTCTTCGCAAATTTGCATGCCTCTAGATTCAAACACTTCTACACATCCAAGGTACTGAAATATTCATTTGGAATAAGTACATTTAGGATGCAATGATAATAAATGAAATATAATAAAGTATTCAGTAACTTCCACTTAACAAAATTAAATCCTTTGCTTAAAAGATCAGACTAGATGAATACATGACTTATGATAATAGCGGATGCCATTTCAATATACACAAATATTTATATAAGATCTAACAGATTAATAAATTGTTTCATATTAATTTATTTAATAGTCAATTTTATTCTAAAATGAAATTGGTTGCTTGGTAATAAATGCTAAACATATTTTCTCTTTTTTTTAAAAAAAAAAAAAAAAAAAACATTTTCACTAAAGAGCACAAAAATGTTCAGTTAAAAAAATATGGAATAATGTAAACTTAAGATAAATTAAGATTTATTTGTTGAACATTCAAAAAATTTGGTTATACTATAAATTCTAATGATATGTCGGTAGAATTTTAGTAAATCCATGCTCATAACAAAACTCTCATAGACTTAAGGAAAGCAAGATAATAAATTTTTGTAACAGAGCTAAGTTGCAATGGCAGCCATAAATTTAAAAAAGATAACATTTCCATCAACTCTTTTGACATTATCAGGACAAACAAAGAGCACATTTCACAGATAGTTCTGAAACTTTTCTAAACAGTCAATGGGATATTTTAAGATACCTATCAGAATACATATTAAGTAATAATGTTTTGAAGATAAATCCTTATCTTATCAAGAGTGTTAAAAAGTCCAAGAAGTTGGAAAAGATTCTGAAGTTGCTGAGGAAATAAATTTGCATCCACACATAACATATATAACAAAATTCATTGTGGAATGCAGGATTCCATATTTTAAAGAGGAATTTTACAGCCGAATTAATAGAATGAAAATATAAATTTAATCACAAAATCATGCTGCAAATTAAAACAAGATTACAAATATTTGTTTAATGCAATAGTATTTAATTTATTTTGTAGGATTTAAGTCTCTTTTTGTGAATTGTAAAATATATATCATATCCTTTCTCACAAAAAATACATTTTATAGCATTATTATTATTAATAATAATTAGTGTATTTACAAATATATGTGTAAATGATAAAATAAATGTGACTCATTCATACAACAACACTGTATCAATCTATTTAACTTTGATTGCAAAAAATTAATTTTTAAAAACCCAAGCAAATCTTGCTGTTTTAAGGTTTTATTTTATTTATTTGCAAAAATTTCAGAATTTCTACCAATCATTTTTGTGAATATTTTAGACTGCATTTACTAGTCCACATATTTACATTTAAATGAAATTTTATCAATAAAAAAACATGTTAAAAATTGCATCTGAATTACTTTTTATTAAGTTTTGTATAAATAATTCCATTTTCAAGTTCATCTTAATCTAATTTTGTTTTTTCTTGCACATAAAATGTTATTTTTTCATTATCACCCAAATAATTTTTTAGTTTGCTGTACTGAATCCTTCAAATCTAAATCCAATCATAAATAATATTAAGACATATAATCTAGCTCAAAATTTTGAATGCACAAAACTTTTTCCCTTTGAAAAGGAAGGAAAAGTTCAGATTAAACTTCTACATTGGCAGTAGAAATAACAGAAAGAGAAGAAACTTTATAAATGATGGTTTTCACATAACAGGTCATGTTTTAAAGGTACCATGTACTTGTTTCACTATCACAAAACAAGAACACGAATATAGTGCAAGAATATAGTAACTATAAAGTACTTTGCCAAAAAAATGTTGCAAGAATACATACAATAGACTAAAAGCATGGTAAAACAGAAATTGTTTCATCAATAATAATTTTAAATACTATGTAAAAAATTAAATAAATCATATACTGAATTTATATCTTATGAAATGAAAAAAAAAAAAAAAAAAAAGGGAGAGAAGTAATTCTGCAGTGACCATTGGCATATAAAAATGTCTTTTTTTTTCTCTTTTTTCCCAAATCAAAGAAACCATGTAACTTATATTTACATTATAAATTGCATTGAGCTGTATATTTTAAGCAAACAGAGCTAATAGGCATATTTATTTTAGTATAATGTTGTAACAATGATGCAAAGTGAAATTCAAGAAAATTAAAGAAAAATAGATTGCCATGATTTGATTTTCATTCTACATTCTATCAATCATTCTATGTGTTCATGGAAGTGTGCATCATCAATCTTTGAAAATAGAAGTTTAATTTTTGAAGTAAATTTAATATTATGAATAAATGATGGGAAAAAAAAACTTACTCAATATAAAGGAAACAAAGCCCTGGTTAGTTCAAGGGCAAATTTTAACTATTTTATATAGCTTAAGTAATGAATCTGTAATAATCTTTGTTAAATACTTTTGATTAACATATCAGTAAAATATGCAGTTAATGAATGAGCATATTCTACAAAAATAATAACACTTGTAATCCCCAATATAACAATTTTCCCACTTTTCCAATAAAAAATTTATTTTCTTTGTGTTGCATTGATTGCTTTAGATTAAAAAAAATATGGAATTAATAAATTAGAAGATCTGTAAAAAACATATAAACATGATATCATTTTTGCCACTAAACATTCCCCTCACCCCAAAATATGTATAAAATTACAGTCAACCAAGGTAAACTCAATTTATATCAGATTAAAAAATAATATTAGTTTAGAAAGTAATTATATTTTAATTAACGAATAAAAACATTTTTTTTTTACTTTAACAGGAAAGCTGCATGTGCCAGCCCGCACTGCAGCTTCGTCAGCCTGCCACTGGTGGGGTTTACTACATTCTGGAATATGATCTTTTTTACGACGAAAACTATCACGTAAACTTCTCCTAAGACGATCCATAACTAAAGAAGGAAAAAAAAGTATATCAATTTTGAATTAAAGTAGCAATCTTAATTTAAAATTAATATCAATAAGACAATTTTTACATAATACCTTTGTTTCCTAGAAAAAATGCAATCACGTGCATTAAATAAATTTACAGCTTATATACCATGTTGCATTTCAAGTATTTTACATAACTACAGGTACATATGTAAATCTTAATAGAGAGAAAGACTTAAACATCACTGCAAGGAAATAATTGCCATACAAAAAAGTGAAAATAAATCATTATGAAACTATGGTAAATAATGAAAAGAAATTTCAAATTAATTTTATAAAAGAAAACATTTGATGTTTTTTTAATATAATAAGAAAATAGAAATAATGATGAAATAAGGAAAGATTACTTTTATCTCATTTTAAGCTAAATATGATTAGTTCATAGTTAATTAAATTTATAAGATAAATACAATATGATTTTTTTTAAATATTGTATTTTATTTTATTGTATTAAATTTTTTAAAATTATTATATAGACATATATATCATAATAAAAAGGATTTTTTTAAAAATTCTAATTACAAATGCAATGTAACAGCAAACAAATGTTCCTTAAAATACAATTATACATGAATAATTAATGCAGCAGTTATTATATTCACTTAATGACCATTATATGAAGTACATAAAAAATAATTATTTAAAAAAATGTTAAGAAAAAAATTTCTATAAAACTTATTAATTATCATGAAAACATTGAATCTGTTTTTAATACAAATAACACCTGATGCCAAATAAATTTTAATACATAAAAGAATCAAAACAATCTTTACAAATTCCATTTCTTCTAACTGCCCTAACAGTCATAATAATAATAAAAAAATGTTAATGATAATGAATGAAATTTGAAAGCCAAAAAAGGAAACAGAAATTCATTCATTCCTCTCATGTTCACTTGAAAATATTAATTTAATTATTTAAAAAAAATTACTGAGATTTCAGTTTTCATTTAATTTTGATCGTGGCCTTACAAAATTCAAGAATGAATTTGTTTTTGTTTATAACAGAAGTCAAAAGCAAATTTTAAAAGAATTGTATACATCAAATCAGTTAATTTCTTAGTGAACAATAAATAGCAAAAATCTAGTCTTGAGTATGGGCAAAATGCTCAATTTAAAATAAGTAATTTTACTAATTTTTTTTTCTTTCAAAAATATTATCACAACAGAAAGCCATCATTAATCTAATAATACCTTGTAAAATAAATACAAATAACTTAAAATTTTAACTATTCCAAATATTTAAAAAAGAATAGATCAAATATTATTAAATTACTCCTCTGAAAATGAAGGAAAAAAATCCATTTATTAAAATTAATAATTTTTATTTATTATTAAAATTAAATTACTTCAAATAAATTAAAATGAATAACCTGATACTTAATATAAATTTTAATGGAGGAAAAAAAAAACAGACAAAAATTACACTTAATTAAAACAAAAAACAAAACATGCATATATAGTATACGGTTAATTAAATACATCAATACATAAAATTCAAAATAAATTGCAAGCACATGACATATTAAACAAATTTTAAAAACTATAGAAACAGAAAATACTATTTATGGGTGTGTCTGAAAATTCCAATACAAGGAATGTGCCTAGGTATAAATCTTAAATGATTTGTGACAAATTCTTAGCCAAAAAATCATTTAAAAAATACTTTACATTTTTCTCTCTTAAGAATTCTTTCGTTGGTAAAAAAAATATTTAATATTTCAATACTTAGTATAAACTGTGTAATTTACACCAGAAACAAACAAATAAATGTTAAGAACAGAATTATTGTATTAGTTTTGAAATTAGTGCTCTCTTTTTGTATACAAATAAAATATTTTGATTCACTTTGTAAAACAATATATTATACACACACAAAAAAAAATTTCACGAAGTAACAATTTTAATTAAAATTTAAATGCAAATAAAAAATAATTATATAATTTTAATAATTAAAATTCTTTTAGTAAGTTCAAACAATTCTTTAAGCTGCAGATGACTTTCTATGGGTGTATAAATAAAAAATAACTTACTTAGAGGCAAACAAGCAAAATAAATTTTAATCCAATTTCGGAACTGTTATCAAAACATGACAAGTGGGAAAATGTATCCAATTCAAGAAAATCCAAAACTTGGATTCACATATATCCAAAGGAAATTCCAAAAGCACAGTGAAGAAGATATCACTTCTTTGCTCATTTCACACATTCAACAGCACAATCAACTTATTCCCAAAAGACGAGAAAATTAGGCGATGAAATCCGCTTGTCATTTAATTGGCGTGCAAAATGTCCCAATAAGCGAAGAAGCTTCGAGTAAACACGAAATTTTTTTAAATATATTTTTTATCCTCTTAAAAAATATCTTTTGATAATATTTTCTTTTTCTTTCCTTCATTCCGTGGTATTTCCATCAACACCATGGGCCGACCGACCTTCGTTAAAAAAACTGGCATAGCAATCGACCTACGCTCAAGGTTCAGCCTTCATTAAATATTCACGTCGCTAAACCCCTGCCGCTTGTTTACGATATATATTAAAAGCTCACGGAGATGGAACCAAATTAAAATGGTGTGTGAGGATCCAATTTCTTCAATCAATCCGGACGAATGCGGAAAGAGGAAAAAAAAAATAAATAAAAGCAAAAACAAAACTGCAAGGGTGGGAAGGAAAAAAAAAGAAAACAGAAAAGAATGTTTCGGTACCAGGTACCAGTAGGCAGAAGACTCACCCATTCTTTTCCTAGCCGATTTCTCCCGCAATTCAGAATGGTGATTTCCCATTACTGACTACAATCAACTTCTCGAACAAGTGGAGCGAAGCAGCAAAACGGCAATTAAGTTCGAGTCAGTCCAGTCCCCCTAAAGTTGGACTTTTTAGGGCGGCCTAGCTCCCCATCGCGACGGTCGAAGACCGGGCTCGATTCCGGGGCTGGAAAATATTCGTTTCAAATTACAGCCGTTTTTGTGAAACGGGTGTCCCAGTATAACAACGCTGGGCTGCCTTGCATCACACACATTCCTGCTCCTAGAAGCCTTGATGTACAGGTAAAACGCAATGAGCGGACAAACCAGTTTCTGGCGTTGAACGGTAGAAGGTCTGTCAGCTGAGATGCGAGACGTCTTCTGCCTAAGCTGTTTTATCGCAGCAACATCGGAGAGAGAAGCTATGTTTTTCTTAAAAAGGCCACGTCGGATTTGAGGAAACACACCAGCGAACGAACGGATCGTGCGTTTTCTTTTAGTCAAGTGACATTCAATGGTCGGGGGTACGTCGAGAATGAAATCTCACGCTGCAGTGGCGTGTTTCCGCGACTCACACAATTGGTAGGTGAAACTGTCAGGGCTATAAAAGTCACTCATCCGTTCTGGATACATAAAAGAGATAGGAATAAGTATATTCAGCTTGGTCAGAAACCGAGGCATTAATAAACATTCTAAAAGTTTTTTTTCTTCGCTTTTTTTATTATTCGCATGCTATAAATCATTTTGAGGTGTAACAATTCTTTCCAGAATAAGTTTCTTAAAATTTTCCAACTCGTGGCCTCTTTTTCAGAATGAGAAAACTGAAAACAATTCTGCAATCCAGCATCCATTCTTTTATTTCTTTTTTCCGAAATCTTAGGAATAAATTTATTTTTTAAAAAAACATGAATTACACATTTATGAATGTGAAACATAGAAAGAGGCATAATTCTATTTCGAAAAAATATTAAATTCTCATATTTACGACAGCTTTTTCGAACGAAAAAATAAAATATAAATTTTGCAATCAAATACTTATTCCATTTTTGTTTTCAAAAATAACAAGAATAATTTAAAAAAAATAAAACATGCATTTATAAACTATGAAAGAGAAGGGAAGGTTGGCTGAAACTTTCAAACTTAATGTAGAATTCTTATTATTAAATCATTTTCAGCATTTATTATTCAATTCAGAATAACTACAAAATTCTCATATTTAAACCTTTTTTGAACGAAAAAGCAAAACTAAATTCTGCAACCAAATATTTGTTTCATCCCCCCACGAAAGAAAAAGAATGATTTTTTATAAAGTATGAAAGAAAATAAAATAAAGTGTGCTTTTATGAACTACGAAAGATAAGTAAAGGGGGGGAGTGAAAACTTCAAAGTCAATGCAGATCTTGAAACTAAAGCAAAATTATTCTTTTATGTTTTTTATATTTATTAAACCTCCTTTATTTAAAGAATAGTTTTTTAGTAGATAATACGATTCTGACCTACCATACTTCAGGGAAGTCTAGAATTATTTATCCAGAATAATTCAACAATAAAGTTATTTATGATGGGTGTATTTGGCGAAGAATCAAGATAAAAATGACTTCATATCGCTTATTCAAAGGAAAATATTTAATTTCAGTTTTAAAATGTTTCATACAATCCCTTTGATTTGATTTTCTGGAATATTTCTTGTTCTCTATAATTACAATTGCAATGCTTTAATCTATAAAATCAATTTCACTTTGATACGTTTTGCTAGTTACAAAGGAAAGAGCATTAAAAATGTGACGGATTCTTTCACCTCGGCATAGTTAAAAGTCAGACGTAATTTTTTCCATCAGCTAGTCTAAAATTGAAATTGTGGTAGTGCTGTTTTACGAATGACTATAAATAACGGATACGAAAGTCAATTTATTGAATTTCTTTTGATTCTTAGAATAATTCTTCTGCTTATTAAAAACAATTCCTCTAAACTTAGACGTTCTTTTTTAAAAAAATAAGTGACTTAATGTTTCCAAAATATAAATGTTGATTAAGAATATAGAAAATTACTTACTATTAATGGACGAAATAAAATAATACATTAAATTATTTTGTTCGTTTTGTATTAAAAATGAGCTTCGTTCATAAATCATTTATAACTAATAAATAATCTACAATAAATTGAAAAAAAAACACCAGATTTTAAAGGCATTATTTTATCAAATGTACTTTATAATTTGGATAAAGATTTAAACAAAAAACATGAATGCTTGCAGCATGAGAAAATTTTATAAGAACAGACTGGAAATTTTATATTCTGAACATAACTCATTTCACAAAATAAATGATACTTCATAAATAATATAGCATGATCTCCCGTTCTATACATTCTTTTCATTATGATTTACAAAGCATTTCGGAAAATTGCCACAGTATTTTTTTAATAGTTCAGTTTAGATACACCATACCAACTTTATTTTTACTATAAATATGAAGTTCCTTTTTGAGTTAATAATATGCTACTTGGGATTATTAATTAATAATAAATTACTTGGCGATTTTCAGATAAAACTAAAATAGCCCTCGTCATTATATATACAGCAACTGTCTAGGCGGTATTTCTCGTTGATTTGACGATAAAACTCACAAGGTATAAATACCCATACCTGTATTTTCTAACGATACATTCAATATTCTGCATGATAAAAATTACGTTTATAATTTTGATTAATATCATAGTTAAACTTAACATCTCGCTGCAAGTCTTACGATTAACATTTTACTATTATGATAATTGTTAGTGTTCTAGCCGGGTTAATTTAGGGTCACCGGTATCTCCTTTTAAAAATGTTATTAGCCTAATTGCCAAATAAATAAATTAGTAAGAAAATATTATGTATTATCAATTATAGTTGTAACTTTAACACCTTATAAAGTACAGCTTAACAGATTCCTATCTGTATCATTAAGTATCCTTGATTATTACAATATTTAAAACAGCTATAAAACTACTTGTCGATTTTAACGACGAACAAAAAGAGACTAAAATATACTCAAGCCTATATTATATGTATAATATGCGCATAAATATAGATCAAATCACGTGCGAATCACATGCTGCCAATTTAAATAGCCAAATAGGCGAATTTTTTTCTTGGCTCTTTTTGGTCGCCGTTACAACCGACAAGTACTAAAACTAAAATTATTACAATAAAATAATACTTTGTAGAAAAATTATAATTTCGAGCTGATATGATGGCTTTATACTATCAACAAATTAGCATTTCAACGAAATAAAAATGATAATAATAAGCAAGAAACTACCCCCCCCCCTTTCCCCCCTCCCAATCCTTTCTTCGGAGGTAATCGCAACTTCCTACTTCTCTCATTACTGAAGAATTTCCTCCGCTCAGCGGAAACCTTCCTGCCTACATGCATTCGGTACAGCGGCATCATCCACCATTTGCAATTTGTGAAGCAAGCAAGATCAATGGCATTTCTTCAGAAATTTCCTTCAGCAGCAAATGTAATTACACCGGCACGAAAATTTTGGGCATTGGAATGATAGCTAATCACGCCCATTTTGGAAGAATAAATTTCGGCATGCCAACTAGTAAAACAAAAGTGAAAATTCAATCAAACATCAACCTTTAAAATGCTTTTACTGGCGCAAAATAAGATTTCGTATATTTCATTCAATATGAACCTTAATCAGTCATTAAATTTTTTATTGATACTAGGATATTTTATTGAATGATTTTTTTATTGATTGAATAGTGATATTGTCGGCCATAAAGACGACCAAAATATGCCAATAAAAAATTTCGCCAATTTGGCGATTTCAATTGTCAAATTATTATTATTAAAATGCGATTTGCGAGTTCAAAATTTTTCATAATAAATAATAATGGTTAACCTTTATGATCCCCTTGATAATAAAGTGCCAAGTTGTGATCGTGGTCAAACAAATTTCATTATACTTTGGCCCCCTATTCCTGCTTGCACGGTGTACCGCGCGTACAAGCATTGCACCAAACAAAAATCGCCAATTTGGCGAAAGGGGCACCCTCAAATATATTTTTACCATAATAATGAATTTGAGTATAATTTAATCATTACTCAAAATTTTTTCTTGACATTTTTTGATCGCTGTTAAAACTGACAAGTACCCATTAATTTTAAGAGGTTATTAAAATTAGAGAAAAAAATGAATAGAAATAGTACTAAAATGAATAACAGACTAACATACATTTTATGGAATGTAAAAATGTTTTTTAAGTAATGATATACTCCGAAGTTAGAGATAAAAATTCTTAATTTTTATTTGTTTTAATGAAATAAATTTAGTTAATTTTTTTTAAAAAAATCCTTTTAAAGTGAACATTTTAGAGATAACTACTTATTAAATTTAGTTGCATTTAGTTGCTAGACCAATAATATGTTAAGGCATTTTTTACAATATGATTTTTGCATGAAGCAATGTATAGAAAAAGTGCCAACCTATAAAAAATTATCATGCTAAAATTAAATAACGATTTCACTTTGTAAAATTCAAAATACTTTTCAGAAAATAGAGCATAAATAATTAAAATATAAAAACAGACTCTCAAGACACACTAAGACTCCCATCTCAATATATCAAAAGAAATCAGCAAGTTTAGCACGATTCCAAGGATTTCAAGCAGCTATATTCGAATTTTCACACGCGGTTATTATTATAGGCATTTTCAAAACAAAAAGTCACATTAAAATAGTTGAATACTTCAAATTTATATTTGCCAAGAGCACAAACTATCGTAAAAGAAGCTTTTAAGGGCAAGTTTTGGGCGTGCATTAAGTTAAAATACATAAAAAATACACAAATTCAACTTTTTAATAAATTATGGAATAGTTCTGGTTGCATGAAGAAATATGATATGGAGTTAATTTAATAAATTGCATCATTTGAAAGTAACATTACAAATAACTAAAAAATTTATATAATATCAAATTATTTAATTGAACAAATGTTTTAAATGGCTTATAAGTGAAAAAGTGGTACCAAACAAGTGGCAAGTGGTTTTCTAAATACCAAAATTTTTATTGAATTGTTCAGTTTTTCGCCAATGATGGGGTGGAAATAAATTCCACTATTGAGAATTATCGATAGAAATAGTTCAAACCTTTTTCTCATTTGTTAGAATTCTAAAATTTTCTTTTAAAAAAATAGAAACTATAATAAAGTAACAATTCTCTAATTCTAAACAAGAAGGATTGATATATAGCGCGTTAAAGAAATTTAATTTGCCATATATTACCAGCTTCTAACTAGGGTTTGTTACAGTAAATACCAAATGACAGTTTTCATCACATGGTGTTCATTTCTGTACTTTCAACAGTAAAATCATTATATTATATACATATGTAAAGCTTCATATATAAAGCAATTATACCAATAAGCAAATTATAAAATCATGAGGATCATTAAACAAATCTTTGCAAACACCATTAAATCAGCTTTTACCTCTTAAAGAATATCCTTTTCTACCACACAATCATATTCACGCGTTCAAAAACAAGCACACATTTCTTTTCTTAATGAAAACAGTTATCATATCTTGAACTAACAAAACACACAACCACTGTAAGCGAAATGCATTCACAAATAAGGCGTCATCCGACTGGAGACTTTCCCGCCCACGTAGAGACAGCCAACTACTTGACTTTCATAAATATCGACACTCCTGTCATCGATGGATCTATCAGGAACACGAATAAAAGTGTCAGAATCTCTCTTGCAAAAGTTACCCCAAAGAATATTCACTTCAGGATACCACCTCGGCATGGAATACGTAGGTGGACAGAGAGCGGCGAGTCCAACTGGCGTCCAGTCACCTCCCAAAATCATTGACTTTTTTTTTTCTTTCAAGAATCCAATTACGTATTTACTCTGTCCATTCTTACAGCACCTGTTCTCGCCCACAAGGGTAATCTGAGCAAATAAGAAATCCACTAACTTACCTGCTCAGTTTCAACAAAATTCACATGGTAACCGATTGGCAGGGTCAGTTCATCGCCAAGTTCTTCTCTTTCATTTTTGTGAACGAGTGGTTTTTTTGCCGCTTTCGATCAACAGGATAACACCGGGTCATACACAGTTTCAGGACTTTCTCCTCCTTTGCTTTCTTTTTAATGGAATACAAGATCAGTGGCGGGAAACCAGTTCGACTTTGAATTAGAAAAATAAGGTCGCAATGACGTGCTTTTAATTCCAGAGCAGCCTCCCAAATATTAAATTCAATGGCAGATAAACATGTTTGAAAAATATCATTGTATACTCCAGTCACGAGCTATTGGATGATTTTTAAGAGGATAAAAATAGGAAGACAACCGTCGTTGTTTTGATTAGAAGCTAGAATATTTGAATCAAAAAACGCGCACATTAATAAAACTTTAAAAAAATATTTTTTATCTTGAATTTTAAAGGAAAAAAGGCACTCCCAAAGTACCTTTTGCATTAAACCTATCTCCGACATTATCACAATGATTTTTTTTTTAACTTTCAGATATGATTTTTCTTCAAAAAGCATTTATAAAATGCAGAGATAAACAATTTGAATGAGCTCACGAGATATATTGTATAATAGTTTTTACTGGAGATAAACCATACCTGCATATGAATGAGATTTTCTTTTTTCGCCAACGAAAAACGCCACTCTAATCAATTAAATTTATCAAAATTATTATGGCTGTTTTGACAATAAATTAAGCTGTGATAAGCTAAATGCGATTTTATCAGTGAACTAACACCACAAAAATAAACATTTCTAATTCAATAAACAGAAAGAAGAGGTATTGAACAAAGATAATGCTACTATATGCTAATTATTTCTCTTAAATTTTTTAACTTCACTTTTAAATAATTATAATTAAAGTGAACCATAAACCGAATTTCAACAACCTAAATCTTATATAACTAAACGAAAACGGTAAAATATAAATAAAATGAAAAAATTAATGTCTAATTTCTTCTTAAGCAGGATATATCGTGCCAAAGTACACCATCTTGGATTGGTACAACAAATAATTTGCAAGATTGTAATAAAAATCGTTTGAATAATA
>JAPMOQ010040581.1:495550-521308 GCA_026543055.1 Argiope trifasciata
TTTTTTTTCTCCCAATTCGTTCTACGTAATCCCAAGGACACGCGTATCATAGATTGGGAATTCCTGATATAGATCAACAGAGCAGATTTATCGAAAAACCAAAACATAAAATCATGAACTGGAATTGGAATGCTATCAGATCCAATCACTTGTTACAATAAAACATCAGTAATAACTGTATAAAACTTTAAAAAAAATCAAAAAAAAATTTCAAAAACAGGAATGAAATAAACTAAAAATAGTGCAAGCAATCAAAAAAAAAGATTTCACTGGAAAGCAATTATGATAAGGAGAAAATAGGACAAAAGTGTAATAACAAATATTATTCAAGAAAAAAAAAATATATAATGACGAAATAAATTAGATTCGGCAGTTGATAAATCTGTATATTTCCAGGCGAAGAAAGTCATTTTAAACCTCACAGCAACAATTTTTTAAACTATTAGATATAATTTATTTTAAAAAAAAGGCTATGTTAAGAGGATTATCGAGATAAAATGGGATTCTTAAACTAATTATCGTTAAATTTTTTTTAAAAAAACACGTTTAAAATATGCAGCTAAAACTGATTTCTACTTTTGAATCAATCCATCTTATCAGCAATTAAAAAAAATCACTGGTATCGAACTAACCATAAGCAGTTATGATTCGTCAATGTTAATTTTTTTATTCTGTTATTTTGAAATTTTTTCAGAAAATAACTTTTAAATTTGATAACAACATTTAAAATTTTTTAAAAATATTTTTTATTGTACTAGCTTGAATACCAGATCAAAATCCCTAAACAGTCCAATTGGAATAAAAATTATTTATAAAGGTTGCATTTCGCCCAGACAAATATACAGTATTAATCAAATATATGTAAATAAAACGAGGAGAAATACCGAAAGTAGCGAATTAAAAAATTCCTTTGACTCATAAGAATTTCACACTTCCAAATAGCGTTGATTAAACTGGAATATAAAATGTTATAGTCATACAAATCAGCAAGATAAACATCTCCACAGTTTCAAAAAATTACTTCATATAAAACAAATTATTAAGATGGTACTAAATTAAGAAATTTTTCATTGAAAACCGCAGTATCCCAAATTTTTCCAAAAAAAAAATAGAAAAACAATATTTGAAGGACGTGACATTAAAAACCAGCGGGAGTGGTCTCCCCGAAACTTTCTCGGATACTTTCTAATAAATTTTCCGTGCAAGAGAGTGTCTTTCGTGATATTGGTGTAAATAATTGCGAAATATTAACCCTTAGCACTCCGGTGTCTTCTCTCTGGGGCGCCATTCAAGGCAATACATCATTTTGTTGCTTTATTTAAATATTGTCTTAAATTTTCACTGGTAAAATTATTTAAGAGTGGTCAAAATACGTAAATTAATTTTCCGGGAAAATTCAACTTAAAAAAAAAATTTATATATTAATTTTTTGGAGTAATAAGCAAGTCCTTTTATTCGGCAAATATTTATGCATCGAATTCTTTTCAGAAACCTAGATGTTAACTTTTTGTCTGAATTTTGCATTTTTATTAAATCTATCATGTCATCATTGGCGAGTATTTTTGGCGTTAATACACCTATCCCCCGATTTACACTGAAGATAGGTTCCTTAGAAAACCGTGTAAATCGAAATCGTTGATTCTTATACGTAAAACCGTGTAAATCGAAAACAAACTAAAATGTGCTTAATTCAGTCATTTATTTCAACGTAAAATAAAACTAAATATATCTTAAAAACATAAAAATAACTGTCTATTTATAAAATAACAAAAATATAAGGTATATTTATGTAATTCATTTTACATATAGAAACGTGTAAAAGTGAACCGTGAAACCGTTTAAAAGTGAAATCGTGTAAATCGGGGGATAGGTGTATTACCCAAAAATCGAAATGTGTTTCACACACATTTTTCCGAAAAGTCTGAATCAGTATTTAACACCAAACTAAACTTGTAGTCCTACAATTTCAAATCAAATTTGATATATTTAAGTCAATGCAAGTTTGAAGGATAATATTTACATGTTTCTAAAATTACAGAGCGACAGACACACAACCTTTAGTTGGATTGAACTTAAAATTTGACAAATGTCCCTATCAAAGAAGTTCAATCAGTGCACCAAATTTTATGTATCTAGCTTTCTTCGGTTTGAAATTATAATGCTAACATTTCAAACAGATGGTCTGACAGATTTCCTCTGAACAGAATTTATACAAAATCTGTCTGAAATCTGCAAATTTAGAGCAAAAACGATATTATGAGTTTCAACCATCTAGCTCAAATCGTTTTTGAGTTATCTTTGTCACACACAAATACTTCACAAAAATGTGCTTTTCGAGCTCAATGAAATCTAAAACGTAGAGATTCATCAAAATCTCGAGTTTTATTTTTTCGGCGATTACTATTTCTATACTAAGTATACGA
This sequence comes from Argiope trifasciata, assembly GCA_026543055.1. Classification (NCBI taxonomy): domain Eukaryota; kingdom Metazoa; phylum Arthropoda; class Arachnida; order Araneae; family Araneidae; genus Argiope; species Argiope trifasciata. The sequence continues at coordinate 497,974 of JAPMOQ010040581.1, forward strand.
GAAAACAAGTAGTATATATTTTTAAAAAATTTAATACAATTCCTACTTTTTTTCCTTTATTATTTATGGTCGAATGTCGCGTCAGACAAACTTAGAGACCATTTGGCGACGGTTTTGAAGACTTTGGCGATCAAAAAAAAAAAAAAATTACTGGAAAAATTGAATTAATTTTTTTTAAAAAAAAAAAAGGTATTAACATCAAGTGTCATCTACTACAAGTTTAAAAAAATGTATTTGAATTTGATTGAATGAATAAAAGTATTTTATTAACAACTTAAAGTTTGAATTTATGAAAATTTTATTTCACAATGAAAAGAAGAAGATAAAACTATAAAAATCTTTCTAAGAAACGGTAACCAATCTTTCTAGAAAACCAAAGAGACTCAAATACTATAATTTTGTTACGGAAGAAATATTATCTAATTTCGAGATGTTAAGAGCGTAGAAGCATATTTTCTCCATTCGCACCAGGACTATTTTCTTGAAGATTAAGATGCAGTCAGATACAGAGAAGAAAAAAAAAAGCTTCCATCTTTTGCCAAAAGACATAAAGGAATCAAAGACGGTGGGATACCACAAATGGCAGGCGCCTGCTGTCGGATTTTGAAAAGAAATGATCGCCATCAAGTATCGCCGAAAGAAAAGTTGAAGAAAGAAGCTTTCAGAAAAAAAAAGAAAAAACACTTCCATAAGGATTTGTAACTTTTTCCAAAAACCCATATATCATTTAAATCGTGGCAGGGCTAGGATATAAATGTTAGACATGATTTATAATATAATAAAATGAAAATGTCAGTATGTTTTGATTTGAGTCATTTCTCCAGGAATTTGAAATCGTTTATGTGACAGATTTCTATTTTGGAATCAGCAATGGTAAAAAGCATTTATCGAAAACTAACTTTTTCGCAGACTTGCAGCTATAATAGCATGCACACAAATGAATACATTTAATATTTTCAATACGCAGAATAAACATGCTAATATTAATGTACTCAATAACAAAAAGTGTTTTTAATAAAGACACCAAGTGAAAACACGGGAGAATGTAAATAAAATATTGTGGCGAGAGTTTTTCCTAAGTATGTTAAAAAAGAAACATTCGAGAAAGAAAAACATAGCAAAGTTTTGTAATTTAGCCTCTCATAACAGTAAAAAAAAATTGTGCAAAATATATCTACGAGAAGATATACTTTTAGAAGTATATCTTCTTGTAGATATATTTTTCCAGGTTTACATTTGGCCAGTTATACGACAGCCAGTAGCAATAGGCAGCGCATGCGTAGAAAAATTGAAAAATACTGCAGTAACTATCTCGGCAGGACGACAACATGCCATTGTTTTGTATTTTTTTCTTATTGTGCATGCGTTTGTAGCATTTGGCGGGGTTTTATTGGTGTGAAAAAACTGATCACTTATAAATTAATTCCGACACATTTTTTAACAAACATTGAATTAACTCTTTTGGCATTAGAGAGTTGTTGTTGTTGCCAAAAGTCCCATTCTCTTCCCATTTCAATAAATCAGCAATCCCGACATTTTTTGCTCTTAGTTCTTTCTAATGAAAGGTTTTTTTTTTCTTTTTTTCATTTTATTAGGTTTTTTTCAAGATATTTTCTCATATTAAAGCATGTTCCCCACTCCTCTTTTTTATTGCACCATATTTCTTTGTGCTAATATATATTCTTTTAATACGATGCGCAGTGGGTAAGAAAAATTCAGCAATGCCAAAATGCAATTTGAGGCCAAGCATGGAATGCCTGAATCTATCATATGAAATTGAGCCAACATAAAGCAGTACCTTTCTGAGCATAGGCTGCTTACTGGCCATCCTATAACTAGACAAGTATATACCAGGCAAAAATCTAAAGTTTGACAGCTACACAGTTGAGATGCAAGCTATTGTTCATTTGGCCGACAACGGTTATGTATTATTACATTCATATTCACAAGGACAGTCAGCCTTCCCGTTGACGGTTTTGACTTAAAATTGGGTAATTGTTAACGATTTTTATGTAAAAACACCAGTTTCAACCATCCGTTTATTCGTTTTATGAGTTAATAAACATCCTATTAAAAATCACAAGAAGGACTAATTTCACACGACCACACAATTTGAACCTGGTCAATTTGATATCATTCCCTCTCCTCTTGGATACCGTATTTTTACAACTTCGATTGAAGCAAATAAAATACACTTTACAAAATGAATAATTCGAATCCAGAATTACATTCAACACCATTAAGTAAAGGTCACAATAGAATTGAAGAAAATATTTATAACACTTTGCGTATGGCGCTCTGGGCACTGACAGGGCCCTTTTTGAACATTCTAGAAATATGCTTGTCAAGTAATAGGAAACGAATATGCACATTTTAAATTTGCATTTGGTATTATATTCATATGAAATATTCTTAAATATTACTATATATTTTGTACATGTATTTATTAACTAAGACTTTTTTATATTTTAACAACTATTTATTTCAGACGTATAATGCTTTAGAGTACGATATTTGGTAAAGCATAATCCATTGAGCAATGGTGATCGACATGATCTGCAGAAGTATTTTGTTTTTTAAATCATTAAGGACCGCTCACGAGTTTTCCCGTGCTTCGCATCCCATTTGTTACAGACAACACATTTTTCTCGTGTTGCGTGTCCTGTCTGTTATTGCTTCATAAACAACAAAGTTATGATAATTTCAGAACGTACAAGTTTGCTTCAAAACGTACTTTCCCAGACGTATGCCTTTTTGATCTGCCTAACAGATTTCTTTGCGGTCCCCAATATATTAAATATTTGCCACCAATTGGTTATGCACCGAAAAAACATGAAAACGAGATATCTCGTAACCCGGCCACAATGTTAAACCTTCTATAAACGAGAAATCTCGGGATCTGTAACGTAATGTACTGACTCGAAGGTAGACGATATCTCCACAGAAATAATTACATAAAATAATCAAGATCCTAACTGAAATATATGTGCCTTAGGGTAAGTGATACATATTTTTCTTTGAAGGTTGTAGGGAATAAATACATCCTAAGTGCTTAAAAAGTCGTCAAACTCGTTTATTAGGGATCATCTTATTACATTCATAGAGTTCTATTCACTTTTCTTTTTAATCTTTTACCAACAAATAAATCTCTGGAAAAATTGATAATCAGAAACCTGTCTTGTGTGACTCACTTCGAAGTATTTTTTTTTTTAATAACTGAAGGTATTTAACCACAGCTTGCATAATGACTACATTGACATTTCTAGGAATACTAGCACAAATATTTGAGGAGCACTGCACTGAAAAAGACAAAATATCAAAAAAATTCCTATGTACCTAAACAAGTTAAGTTATAAGTCCTGATCTGAAGCAGATGTCGTTCCAGGATGGAGTACACTCAACAGATTTTTACTTTCTTTAGAAAGAGAAAGTATTGAATTTGCCAGAAAATTGAATCTCCATATCAGGCACTCCTGAATCAGATATAAATGAATAAATAAATAAAGATTTGAACTTTTTATCTATCATATGATGATACAGCTACGATTCAAATCGCTTTAATTAATTTATTTATTTAAATTACACGCTATTTAATGTAAAAAAACCATAATTAATTCACACAATATGTGTCTAACATTGCAGAAATATGCAGATGTATAATTGTAATACTAAAACAATGAAAAGAGTTGCTGTAAATTATACTAAAAATACCATTAAAATTTATTAAAATAGGAGAAAAAAAATTACGGAATTAAAATGGTTAAGTTGAAAAGCTAATTTTTTTTTAAATTTTAAAATGGCATAAAAATGATTTATACAAGATGTTAAATATGAGCTTATTGAAGAGACACTTTAACAGTGCGTTTTATTTTTAATTAAAAATCAAATTAAAATTCTGAAAACTACTTCTTAGTGAGCACAAGAGTGCTGTATATCAACGAACTATATATCAAACTTGATATACGAACAAAACAACGTTTCGCAAAGCAGTTTGAATGACTTCTTGCATTAGGCATGTCACAACAACTACTAAGTTATAATAACCTATTAATTGGATCTGACGAAATATTTCAATGCTTAACGAGTAGAATATAAGTTAATTCCCAGATTATTAGGTTAAAAAACACTTAAGGAATTTATCATTAAAGAAATTATCTCTATTGAGGAAATTATCTTTAATTAAAAAATGGAATGAGTCAAGCAGATAAAATTCAATAAGCGACACTTTCACACAAAAATGACACATTTGGATCAAATTCGGATAATGTAAAGATATGAGGAGTCTGTAAGCTTTTCCGCTTGATCAGAACATAATTCCAAAATGTAATATTTTAAATGAATGAATCAGGAAACAGGAGAATAGAGATACAAAAAATAAAATATTTATGTTATATTTTATATCAAATCCTTAAATGATTTGTCACTCTGTTAATTTGAGTGTATGAAAAAAAGATGTTAAAAATGCAGCAAGGTAAAGGATGAATTTCAGTAAAAAATCCTCATAGCAATATTGTGAATGTGTAAAATTTTGGATCATATCTTATCAATGGATAGACTGCGTGTTCTCTTTATGTTTATGCAGCCACGATTCAGAAACAATTCAACAAATTCCATAAGCAATCCATCTACGATATAGATCCAAATGCATGCTCTCATCACTATAGTATATAAAACATGTTAAATAGTGACAGTGTATTAGCAAGTGCATTTGAGAATACGTCATTTAGTTTAATGCCAGCAAGCTGAATGTACAGTATAAATGGCATTAAGTTCAGTAGAATTTTATAAATTATTAAAATTTCATTAACATCATATAATGCTTTTTTCAAATACGCCAACTAATTATAATCAAAATTTTATATTAAAAGATTCCTAGTAAAAAAAAAATATTCGAAATACTGAAATACATACTAAAATTTTTCATTAATTAAACATTTATATAATAATCAATAAATATATGTTTAATTTCTTAAGATTAAAGAAAATGTAAAAGAATAAAACTGTCAAAGTGTTCATTTCACAATATTCACAATTTTTCAAAATTACTGACCTAGTCGAAATTAGTACATTTTTTGCCGTTTTCTTTTTCATTCCTTTATTTTTCGTCCCATTTTCTGTGTCTCTATTTAAAGAGAAACTTCTCTTTAAACGTAAGTAACTAAATTAAAAATAAATACATCGCTCTAAATTAGAAAAGAGATTCGTTAAACAAGTTAAGAATAATGTCACACCGGTAAGTGTTTGTTGTTGTTGTTGTTATTATTATTTGTTAAGGTATGTGCCTACCTTCGGAGACTTTTTTTTGAAATATTTAAATTTTTCAGAAACAAAAGATGCTTTTATTTAAAATGGGGCAAAAAACTTTAAATCTAAATGTAATTTTTTAAAAAGTATTATTAATTTTGGAAATATTGGCAATTTTTAGTCAAATTTTAGTGAAAAATTGCACTTACGGTAAACTTCCTACCAAAAATTCTTTTTTATATAGCTCAATAATATTTATACACGACATAAATGATACCCTTATCTGTGTTATGAAGTAAAAACTTTGCAAAATTTTGAAAACTTTTTGAAATATTGGAAATTTTGTGTGAAAACTCATTTTTTTTAAGGAAAAAGACATGTTTTTATCACAAAAAGAGCAATGAAATTTTAAAAAATGAAAATAGAGATTAGATTTTTAGTTCATAACACAGATAATACATATTTAAACATTTCCTCAAAATTTCAATTCAAAATCTTAAAAAGAATTCTTTTGGTAATGTTTAGCGGAAAGTAAAATATTGAAAAACACAGTTTTCCAGAAAACACATTTAAAGATTTTAATGCACCATAAAAACTTTTTTACTCCTTTATTATTCTTAAAATTCACCATATTTGTATGTTAAGCCCTTTTTAACTTCATTTTTAACTAATTTTGATTTTTTTTTTTAGCTTTCAGCTTTTTTTAGTCAGTTTAGGGATGGGCAATGATTGACGCTTTGATTTTTCAATAAGCTCATCATCGATTCCCGTCTAGAGTTTTAAAGTCAGAGGATTAATTGGAATTTTCAAATGTTTAAAAATAAGCAATAGTCCTCTATATCCAGAATTGAATAATATTGCTGCCATATAAACCCCTAAAAACAAAGTTTCCTTCTCCACTAAATGCTCTTTAGGTAAAATTGATCACAACATGTTATTGAAACTCTTATCATTGTTCTGTGTTATACATGCAAGCAGTTTTTTAGTAATTCTCTGTCACAGTGCTCTAAATATGTGGATTTCACAACTTTCATGACAGAACTAGGAATACCTGGTGATTTCTCTGATTATTTTGTTCCGTTGCTCATAGCTTGCTGATATAGACACCAACTATCACGACCTTCTGGTCACTGCCCATACACTAAATTTCTACTGCTTGAACAGCAGTGAAAGAAAGCAGCTATAACAGCTGATTGCATTTTTGCAATAATTCTAATATTACTACGGATAGCAATTCCTTAGTAATTTTAAAGTTAATCGATGAATTTATATGTTAATTTTCATTTTCCTTCGAGTCTTTAGATTTTCTTTTTAAGTTTCCTCTGTCTAGATCCCACTCTTTTTTGCCCTATACATTCGAGTTTGGTAACAGTGTCCTTTCCATAGACATCATTCACTTTCAAAAAAGTCTTAGAGTTATTATTACCAAAATATTCATTGTATTGCAATTCTCGTTTAAATACTGAATGTTCAAAAACTCGACATTCCCCAACAGCTTCCATATTTTCTGAAGACCCTTGTAGTTAGAGCATTCATGGTCACTAGTTATTTTCCTTTCACACACTCTACAGTACTGCGTCATCACTTTCAAATCCAATATTTTCCCAGTATCTATGGATATACGAGGACAAGCTACAAACGATAATAGTATTCCAGTTCAGCTACTAAAACTTGAATTAAAAAACTGCTGCCAGATAATAAAAAAATAATTAAAAATGAAAAAAAAGAAATGTTTATTTATATTTTAAAAACAGATTTTGGCCTTTTTACCGCTTAAAAGTTACAAAATAATCGCGTAAATGTTTTGTTTACATTTTTACGCCCCTTTAAATTCCCACTTCCGGTTTCAAAAAGTCAACTTCCGGTTTATTAATTAGGCGGTAACTTCGCTTCTAATTAACGCAAGAACAAAAATGAAACAGTTTTGGAATCTAAAATGTATGGGCTGTAAAATGCGCGTGTAATAAAAAATTCGACAACTTTCACGAAAACGTGTATTTTAGGGTAGGCACATACCTTAACAGCCTCTGGTTTTCTGAGAATTTCTATTGTAATAATCGGTGAATTATTCTCTTTTTCTCTTGTTTAAAATTTATTCATCCTCATAAAAAAAAAATAATCGTTTTCTGAGCGCAAAAAATGTACAATACAATTTTATACAGAAATTCTTGTTCAACGAGGGTAAATTTTATTTGATATACAGAAAAATATGGGTAAATTTTATTTGATATTCATTAATTATTTTACAATTAAAAAAACAAAAATTCCTTAGTAAACATACATGTTATATTTACAGAAATATGTAATATAAAATACCTAATGTAAATATAAATAACAACCTTCGTTACATACACAGTAAAAATACTATTATATAATATATATATATATATATATATAATCTGTCTGGCAGAGCACATTGAAATATTTCTATTTGCCAAGTAACTTTGCCAGTGAAAAAAGTCTAAGAAACAGTCACTAAACCTCAATTTTTTTTCCTCCTCTGAAAATTAAGAAAGAAACAATCCTTATCGATTCAATCGAATTTTCATTTAGGTATAATACTTAACCTGTTATTAAATTTACGTAATAGTTAACTTTTTTATTTAACGATCACATTCTTTGAAATGTCTCTGACTACCGTGAAATGATCAAGTTAATTGAGGTTAATTTCACACTACCATTGAATAATAAAAATGCAATACGATTCAGCCTTAATAAGAAAAACCTCTTTCTGAGTTGCAAAAACAATTTAATTAGTTGAAGCTTAGAAACTTTCGAGGAACATTCTTGCAGAGTTTAAGAATTTGAATTAGAAAGAGAAACTTATTTCTTTAGGAATATTGTCATTTTTTTTTTCTTTCGAAAGAATGAATATAATTAATTTTTTAATCCAAAAGGCATTTCGGTACACAAAATATTCTAGTTAATCAACAGAGATTTAAGAATTTTATAATGTTCATTGTAATCTTAAGACAGCATTCATTTTATGATTTTTACGGGATTATATGAAATAAAAAGCTGTGAAGATGAAAGTTTACAAAAATCTTCTATCAACTTGAATTAATATTGTATATTCTATGTACAACAAGAAGTATAAAAAATTGCTTTTTAATTCAATTAATACTTCGGTCAACAAAGAATTCATTTTAATTAGTTTTTATTAAAAAATTATCAAATATTTATTGGTTTTCGCAGGAATTGAGCTAGCACTCTTCCCTTTCACGTGATAATACCAAATTCTTTGCATTTTACCGATTCAGATACTGCCTGTTGATATCAATTTTCATTACAAACTGCTAAAACTCTATTTAAAATATTAAAAACTAATTAAATTTAATAAATGAATAAGTATTATCTTTAAAAAAACTGTATTCACATAAAGTACCACCCACTACAAGTTTAAAAAACTGTATTTGAACTCGAGTGGATGAATAAAAAGTATTTTATTAACGATTGAAAATTTGAACAAGATATATAAATATATATAGAAAGAGTGTGAACTAATAGTAGGAATTGAAAAAGTACAGCAAATGAAGGCGGCAATCAATAATAAATAATTTATACACAGTATTTAATGATCTAAATGCTGTTGCCAAAAATATTTACTGAAAACTAAGAAAACAATTCATAATTTTAAAATTCTCTTCCCCCTCCCCCCCTTTTAAATAAAAGACACATTAAAATGTGCACTTATTTTTATTAATATATATTGTAATCGAATATTATAACAACATCTAGATAAACAAATTCAAGCAATTCAAAAAGGAATTTTTACAAAAATAAATTTATTTAAGAAACTTATGATATTCCATTAAAATATATTACTCTATTAGTATACATGAATGTTACTCTATTATTCTATACAATATTACTTTATTCCATAAACTATTAAAATTCGTAAGGGTGAAAGACTAATTTGGTTTCCTTCAGTTTATGATTTTAAATAATTCATTAATTCAATTAATATTTTCACAGCACCATAAGAAATAATCAGCTTCAGGAACTAAAAGTGCTACATGTAATAATTTCAAATAAATCTATCTCATATACCGAATCTAAGAGTTAAACTAAAAATCCAAGTCAAGCAAGATCAAACAGCACCAGGAAATCACCTGCCAACAAGACAGCTCAGACATTGGAAAGAACTTCACCAAGCATTAGTACACAGACCTTATCTCCTAAACGTCAATTCCTTTTTACAACTTTTTTAAAACTTTAAAGAAACTCAGCGAGCGCAAGAAAAACAAAACCGGCGTGAAAACTCTTCACTGCCTTATACTCGTCATTAAAAAGGCAAGAATGTCCCCGCCCCGGGCTGTTTCGCAGGTAGGTAAAGCAATAAAAATTCTACGCATCCATCTCGCGTTCACGTTAATTGCTGCATAAGTGGTGGGGGGTTCAGCTCATCTTTCCAGGCATACCACATAGTGTGACCTTCGCCATTGCAACACGGACCAAATAAAGGCGTTAACGCGGCCTCTCTTTGCAAAAGACATACATCAGCGCAGCTACTGAAACAGTAGTATGTTGAACTTGTTTCTACGAAGAGTACCTCACTCTCGCACCCCACACCTATTCCTGGGACTACCTGAATTGATTAATTATCTTTTGCAGAATAGCTCTAAACAACCCTCAGCTTGCTGCAGAAATATTCAATAAAACATCAAGACAGTTCGTCTGTCGAAGATGTATCATTACATCCAAACGAAAGATTATAGGACAACCAGATTCCGTGGTAAAATCGATTAAAATTTACATAGCTTGTATCGAATGGAAGTATAAAAGCCAATGGCCAAGAAAGCTTATAGGGCAAGTAAAATTCTGCGGCAAAATCGATCAAAATTTACATAACTTGCATCGAATGGCTACACAGACAGTACACTAGTCCATACAATAAGCATTATTGTATTCATCCTTCGTGACTAGCAAGTTTCAGTTTAGTTTAGTTATATTAACGTCCCGTTTAAAGCAACACGAGGGCTATTTTGGGACGGACCTCGTAATTTTGAATCAAGAGCAGATGACGAGGACCCCACCTGAACTGGCACCCCCCCCCCTCTCCACACTATGCCACACCAGCGGGAGGACATTTGGCCTGACAGATTTAACGTGCAAGAGACCCCCTCACACGTCGGTTCTTCGGTGGAATCGAGTCTCGAACCTGAAACCCTTCGGTTCCGAAGCCGAGACCTTACCACCAGGCCACCGCGACCCCCTAGCAAGTTTCAGAGTACAGTTATTGGTATAGGAACATATATATACAACGGTTGACTTTTTTTTTTACACTCTCTGTAATGTAGTATAGAGTATATAGTTTGTAGTACAGATCGTAGTGTACCGTAGTATAAATTTTGACAAATCTCCATGTTTTAGATCGCCCTAGATTCGAAAAACACAGTTATTGCAAAATGTCCATCTGTTTGCCTCACTGTGATAGAGGTAGCTCAAAAATGCTTTGAGCTAGACGGCTACTTTCATTTATGGTATTATCAATTAATTTGCAAATTATAATCAAATTTTAAGTAAAATCTTTCAGAGGTTCATTTGTTCGGAACTTCAAATGTAAATTAACACGATAAATACAACGCAGAGACTCAAATGTAACATTTATAACGTATACACTTCCAAAATCAGTTCAGAGGAAGTCTGGCGATTCGAATATAAATTAATACGAGAGCAGAATCGATAAAATTCGGTGTAAAGATTTAATATCTATAATATAGATAAATTTTGAGTCATATTCAAAAAGGGGTTGACCGGTTGTCGGTTTGTGCTTTCATGAATATTTAAACTCAATAATTCAAAAGAGCGCTGATTTAAATATATCGAATTTGATTTTAGATTTTGTAACAACAAATTGTAGTTTTGTGTTAACTTTTTTTTATTTTAATCGGTTGGAAAACACCTTTTTAAAACACAAATTTCATTTACAGATACGCCAAAAATCATACAATAGATTCAATAAAAATAATTTCATGCCAAAGGTTAATATCTCGTAAAGTAAGTTTTCATTATCTCACCAATTATTAGTTACAGAACACAAAATCTAATATCCATTTAATCGATAAACTACAGGAGAAGTTAAGTTTTTAATCGTCGTATAATATCACGAGACTTATATCCCAAGAAAGATTCATGTACATAATAAACAGAGCATGTGTAAGACTGCTAATATCTACCAGAACCTGCTGTTTAAAATGATTTCGTTGAGGTTCTTGAAAAAATAGCTATAAATAAAATATGGTACTAAATTTAAACAAGAACAAAATTTCTGAGAAATAATTGATAGCGAAAGATGGCTAGTAAAAAATAATGTAATCATTAATATTATTTGTATATAATATTAACCACATTTGTATTAAAAAACAGAGTTGTCGCAGAGGAGTTTAATACGCATGTCCACAGACAGAAAAAAACAAAAAAACTGACGTAATTATTAACGTATATCCGTTTTCAAGAATGATTAACTTTCGAACGGTAGGAGTACATGTCCTTGAAACGCCCTAACTATTCAATCCAATGAGCTAAAATAACAGAAACGAAACTTTTGAAAAAGTACGAAATGTAATTCAAGAGATTCGATCCAGAACTACCAATTTAATTATACGAGTGTTTAAATCTGATGAATAAAATTTAATTCGACGTCTGGATTCAAATTAGCATTATATCTATAAAATTTTCTAAACGTTACTAAATGGAATTTAATGCAATCTGATCAGTAATAAAAACAACCCCCTCAGCTAGATTTTTCGAAATTTACTTTATTAACAGTTTTTGATAGAAATGCTATAATTATTTAGTGGATCAATACTGAGCTCCAGGCTTTGGAACATAAATTTTTAAAGCATAGAATAATTTATCTGAAAAATATCACGAAACAGGCTCTTTGATTAACAGACACTAAGCCTGTTAAATCCTAGTAAAGTCATTTCTGAATAATGTGGATTTTATAAAAAAAAAGTAGTCTTTTTCTCCATCACTGAGGAAGTGAAATGCTTCAGAAAATGCGGGGGAGTTTTGTAACTTATTAGTCCAGTCTATCAAGAACTTGTCAATTCTAATGAAAATATTTCTCCCAATTTATTTTCGAAACATCGCACATTCAATGTTTATCAAAATCGTCTGCGTTCGGCATTTATTTCTATTTATTTTTTAACTGAGCTTTTATTTCTATTTATTGTGCTTCTCTTATTTTCGACAATAACTGTTTTCACAACCAAGAATTGTTTTTACTGCTATTCACAAAAGGAAAAAGAAAATGATTATTTCTATTTAAATTAATTTTAACACTTTTATTATACTATTTTGTTAGGGTTAGCTAAAAGGATTTTTAAAAAATGGTTTAAATTTTTTATCATCTTAAAGGATTATTATTTTAAACAATAATTATTTTATTTGCACATTCTCCTCAAAAATACAAATTACCGAGACATTTATTGCTAACAATGAACTTGTACAACTTAAATCATAATCTATATCTATGTATACTTATAATAAAGCTCAATGATTGTGCATGTGTGTTTTGGCGCTCTACAGGCCAGACAGTTGAACCTACAGCAACCAAATTTGGTACGTGTATACCTTGGAGGTCGGGAATGTGCACCACGGAGCTCTTTTTTCGAATTTTTAATTAGAATTTGAATTAATAAAAAATCGAGCGAAAATTCGATGTTTTTCCGTTATAGCTTCCGAAAATATTATAGCACAAAATTTATTTTTACTTCATATTAAAGATAAAAAAATTACCTTATTTGTGATACTAATATTTTAATCAACAAATTAATTTTCTATTTTTAATTATTTTTTAAAAAATAATTCAATCGTATATTTTAACAATAGAAATAAAATTCAAGCGGCACGCGCACGTAACGAGTGAAAGGGAAAAAATTATCTTTTATCAATAAGTTGCCATCAGATTGGAAAAAAAAAAAAAAAAAATAAAACTCAAAATAAAAAATACACTGTTATTGCTAATTAAACATATAAAAATGCAATTTTCAGCACGTGTCCGAAAATATATGTCAGAGAGACATATTTCATCATAGTACATTCTGAGCTTAATACCTTTATAAATGCAGGAATGAATTATATGAGAATCAAAATTTGAACCTTAAAAATATTTTGATGAAGTAGCAATTAAAAGACAATTTACATAAAGTATTTAATTGACAATGACAAGTCACAAAGTATTTAATTGGAAATGAAGCTACATAAAGTATTTAATTGACAATTTTAAAGAGTAGTAAGATTGGCGAAGGCAGCTATTATAAACACGAGCCAAAATACTAGCAGCTCCGTCAGCATTTATTTGTTTTATATAGGCGAAAAAACAAGTTGCATATAATTTTACGTAAGGTTTCTAAATTTTAATTCCAATTCTTTAAAATGTTTTAGAACCCTGAAAATTTTATTAACCAGTATCAATGAAAAGAAAAAAGAAAGACAGTCCTACAGACATAAAGTTTATGGCATTGGAAAAGTAACTTTAGAAGGCGAAAAAATAACAACTTTTAGATATTGTAGAGCTTTTAAGCAATAGTGGTGGTTCCGCAATTATGGAGAAAAGCAAAATCATTTCATATTCTTTAGGATAACATTAAAAAAAAGTTTTTTTTAAGAAACCTTCATGATGATAAGATACTTGTGCGTCAAATTTTATTCGATTATATAAAGAGGTGTGGAATTATAAAAAATAAATAAATAAAATAGGATATTAAGTAGGGCAGGGTTAAAAAAAATCACTGCATATACTACTGCACATTTTTTACAATGGAATATTCGTGTTCTTAATTTTTTTTAATCCAACAGATAGCATAATTTATGCAGAAATAGTGATTTTACATTCGACTGTTATCAAGATGGCCACAACGAATGGAAAAAATTCAATGAGTCCTTTGGTTACATAGATTCAAATCAGTGATTATCGTTCAATGTTAAATTTTTGTGTTACATAAAATAATAAGGTATTTGCAACGCTAATTAAACATGCCTATACATTCACAGTCAGAATAACATATAACATGCCAAGTGAAACAGCAGTCTTGTTGGACAACAGAAAGAATTAAATTACGAAATCAGTATTTTCGAGTTACCATGGGTGTGCGTATAAAAATTTACCAACATAAGAGGCTTTATTAAAAACTTAATATCTTTACAATCCATTGAAACAGCATGCCATATTTTTATAGCTTTGAAAACGCCGAATTTAAGAAAGCCAAATTATTATTTCATTAGTATATTCGTATAATGTTCTGCCTTTTAATTTGTAGACATGTTTCGAAATTTCTTAAGAAACGGGCAGGATTGATTCCTTAGATAATATTTTCAAGTATAAAATTTAAGTACACTGCTATTCAGCCATATTATATAAAAGCATTTGAAAATGAATGTTTTATTGTAATAATGGAGAAAACAGATGTTAATAAAAGCGGAAAACATACAGAAAGCAGTCATAAGCAAAAGATTACACATTAAATTATTATAAACAATATCATAGCAAAAATATAAATATTTACCAATGGAAATTTCAAATGCTTATCAACTAAGTGGAAGAATCTTTCTCCACCGTACCGACCTAAATAATAAACACTCTGAAATGAAGTTGTTGGCAGACAACCAGATAAGTAATTTCATTTTATTATCAAATTTACCAATAGATCTCCTACTTAACTATTTCATCAACTACTATAAAAGATCAAGTAATCGATTACGACGGCCAGAAATTTATTATTTGCCACATAAAAACATCTTCTCTAAAGAATTTTCATATAAAAAAGCTTTTAAAAGCATTCCATCGCAAAAAAGTAATATAAATGGAATAAGAGAGCGTGCTGGATTTAACGAACAAAGTTTTACAACAATATAGAAAGAAAAAATACAATTAATTTTATTCCAAAAATACTTTTACTCCGCTGAAAGATTGATGGAGTTTTAAAAATACAACTTTGTTTTTTATCGAGTAAATCAATTAATATCATTTTTACACGAAGATTAAGGGTGAGAAATCGATAAATAACTTTTGACCTTCCTTCTTATTACTTGAAAAGAAACGTGACATGGTAGTTGTAGAACATCTAAGATTTAAGGAGATGATCCTTTTGAATAAACCGTTTTACAAGAGTAAATCAAATCGCAGTAATTTTTTTTTATCCACATTCGTCGAGAAGTATGCTTTATCTTTTTCAAATATTTTTTTTTTAAGATAAGTTTTTAATCAAAGCCTTACAATTTCCCAAAACTATATTTTTATTACAAATTTTGACGAGTTCCGTGGATGAAACTTTACTTTAATTAAATTAATTTAATTTAATTTACTCAATTAAATAAATTAATTAACCGTTTGGTCAATTAAATAAATACATTAATCGAATAGTCAAAATTGAACACATTCTAAACAAATTAAATAAAAATATAAATGTTTTTGATTAGATCTCTCTTAATATTAATTATAACCTCATAATACAAAAACTCATCATAAATTCTAAAGCTTTTTCATTCACGGAACTACTATTAATTAGAAATTAAATCTATTAATCATTTGATCAATTCTAATAAATGTTAAGTAAAAAAGTTTAAAAACATGCAGTTTTTGATTATATTTCCAATAATACAAATTGTAAGAGAATTTAATAATAATTTCAAAAAAATGCAGGAGAAATTTTTAAAAAAATGGCACCACTACAATATTAAAAAGAATTTCTGAACATGGAATGATGAATTAAGAACACTTTTCAAAAAGCAGTAAGAATAATAATAATAAAAAGTCAGCGTTCCATTGCGTGACCTTCAGTTTCAAGTTTCATACTGCATACGAACATTGTTCTCAATGAATATATGAAAATGCTGGTTAGAACAAAACGAACACGGTTAACTTATAAAGAATTCATTCGGAAAGCGGGAAAAATTTGCGGAATCTAACAGGAAAATGAAACAAAAGGCAACAGGAAATAAATTAAAGGATGGGAGATGTTTGACGAATAAGTTTTTAATTTTTACATTAGTATTATTTCTTGTATTGAACATTTTTTTGTTTTTTTATCGGAATATAAAAGTTAAAAAAACATCTTTACTAGTTAAACAGAGTCGAATAAAGAAGTAAATTTAAAATATATGCAGATGATAACTATTAGTAAATTTTTAAAAAAATACTATGTACTTCCTTGTATTATTAATACTATTGCAGGAATTTGAGAATTTTTCAGAATGACGCACAGACCTTTTACTGAGTAGCAAATATATTACAAATTATTCACTAATTATTTCACAAATTTATTTTATTTTCTAACAACTTCACAAATTATTCACTTTAAAGAAGAGCGCAACTGTACAAGATGGAAAAGAATTCAGTTAGTGATTATAAAGAATTGGCAATTACAGTGTAATTCCGCCTAATTTTATATACAGTGAGAGAATTATTTGTTATTTACTTGGTTATTTTATTGGTTGGTGTTATTTTGTCATTTCATTTTGCAATTATTTATTATTTGCAAAAGCAAAGTACCGACATTGATGCGCGTAATAATCTATATCTATACTTATAATAAAGCTCAATGTGTGTGTGTGTGTTGGCGCTCTACAGATCAGACCGTGAGACCTACAGCTACCAAATTTGGTACATGTATACCTTGAAGGTTGGGAATGTGCACCTCGGGGCCCTTTTTTCGAAATTTTAATTAGAATTTGAATTAATTAAAATTTAAGCGAAATTTCGACGTTTTTCCGCTATAACTTCCGAAAATATTATTTCACAAGCATGATTTTTATATCCATTTAAAGATTAAAAAAAATTAGCTTTCTAACGGTATCAGATTTTTTAATTTATAACGTAGGCTTCTATTTTTAACGAATTTTTAAAGAAATATTTTAACCATGTTTTTAACACGTGACTGGATAAAATAAAAGAATGCCGGAAGTTCAAATAAAAAATAACTATCATCGTAAAATAAATCTAAAGAAATGATACTTTTAGCACGTGACTGGATAAAATAAAAGAAACAAAAAATGTGATATTTTCGAAAAAAATAAATGCAACGCAAAGGTTTCTATAATCTTTTGCAATATCTAAATCATTTTATTCAACAAATCTTCTTTATTTATGGTAAACCTGATTGAATTTAGACAGGATATGCATTGAAATCCCGACTTAATGGCATATTTCTATAATCGCTTACAATATCTGTATCATTAATTCAATAATTTTTTTTTTTTCTTTTTCGCTTTCTTTAAAAAAACATATTTAATATTTTGGCAGCATCACGAAAAAAACATTTTTAATTTCAGGCCAATCAATGCCCGGAATTGCTTCAAGGCTAATGAATATGTGACTTAATTGAAAATTTTAGAACGCATTACTCATGGCGAACCAACTGGTCGCCAAAGGCGGCTAGTATAGTATAAAGGCGTTAACCCCCTACCCTCTTTCCACAGTAGTTACGGACTTTCGGCAAGGCTGTGAACGCCATGAGTGTTCAGATTTTTATTTTCAGAATCTCCCAGATGAGCTTTTTTCTTTATAGTATAGAAAAGAAAGCCAAATATACATTTTGGACACATTTTTCTCGATAGATTGAAATCAAATTTTGATACAGATACAATATATAAGCAAAATATAAACTACATTATCTAAATTAGCCCGTTTGTATACATGTTAATATACAAATCTACAGATGGTTAATCGTTCAACGGATTTGTACCAAAATCTGACACAGATCAAAAGTTATAATATAGTATCCATGTTAAAAGAGTGTATCAAATTGTATTTATATAGTGTTTTAGGTTAAATTATAGCATTCACTTGTACTCGGATAGACCAGAAATACATTTTCTGAATAGTTTTCGTTCAAAATTTGATAAAAGTATTTCATAAAACAGCGATAAATAACTAATCAATAAAAAACGACTTCCGTCGAAACTTTAGTATGCAGATCTATTTTCTTCTGCCTACACCAAGCCTGAAAAGTAGGCTGAGAAAAAGTAAAAAAGAACTGAAATGAAAAGCTTATCATTGCTATTGTTGGACTATATTCACTTCTAAAAGGAAGACACTACTAACAGGAAGATGGCAATCACTTCGGAAATTTTACATCTTTCCAGCTTCTAACACATAGTAAAGTATACATTAAAAAAATTCAAGGGAAAAAATATTTTTTAGAGTTACTTGGAGGTAAAAGAAAAAAATTTTCTAGAAAATAGTCAAGTGCTAATGTAGCAATTGTTATCATGCAGCACATTAGGTGCATGTCTGCATTTCGTTA
This sequence comes from Argiope trifasciata, assembly GCA_026543055.1. Classification (NCBI taxonomy): domain Eukaryota; kingdom Metazoa; phylum Arthropoda; class Arachnida; order Araneae; family Araneidae; genus Argiope; species Argiope trifasciata. Next base: position 516,471 of record JAPMOQ010040581.1, read on the forward strand.
AAAAGAATATATGGAATGGTGACAGATATTCGCAGGTGTTAAGTCTCGAACACATGATTCTCCCTACCCCAAGAGCAAAGACACACTTGGCAACAGCCCACTAAATAAAACATGTCATTATTAAAATAAAAACCAGAGGGAGTAGTCTAACAAAAGTGCTATAGGAGTAAACACTTGGCTTTAACTTTCAATAGTTAAGAAATATCAACTTTTAGTACTATACAGCAATTTTACATACAATATGTCATGTCATGTCATGTCAAAGATCGTCTTACATGGCATAGACGCAAAATAGATATAAAATATTAACTTTTAGCTTTAGTTAATTGGCATTAATATCCATGCCATCCATGGCAAGTTATTTGGCGATTGTTCCCTGGCATGCTGTTAATAGTAACTGAAAATCGAAGACACCTTACGTGGCATTAGCTTTCAATAATTAAGAAATATCAGCCTTTAGAGTGAATATAGCATTTTTAAATGTCGCTAAATATACTAAACAGCATCTTACAATAGCTAAGCTACAAATTATTTTTGGGCGTTTATCTGCCATGCCATCCTTTGCAAATTATTTGGCGATTTATGCGGTTAACAGTAACTGAAAATCGAAAGTGTGCTTTAGGCACGTTTTTCATAACAGACTGAAACAAAAATTTGACGCAAAATTGCACTTGTAGTCACAAAATCATATACCTAATTTGATGTATTTATGTCCTTGTATCTTTGGGCTATCTCGTTTATATGTTTCTGAAAATAGTCTGACAGGCAGTCAATCCTTTAACGCATATGGCTGAAAATTTGAAAGGTATCTAAATAATAGATGTTAATTCCGTGTATCGGATTTTATCTATTTAGTTCTCTTCGTTTGTAGTTATAGTGTTAAATTATATTCGAAAAACCGATCCAATATTAAAATTACGCATAAAATTAAAAAAAAAAAAAAAAAAAAACTTCCAACTGCATAAAAAAACAACCCAGAGGTCTTTTAAGGTTTTAAAACTAAACATATATTTCATTTAAAACTGTAATCCAAATGCACAAAAACAAATGCGACTAATGAGAATCGTTTCCAGGTTTCAATCAGTGGATGATTTGTTCAATTATTCAAAAAAGCTATTTACTGTTCCACTAGACTGCTCTCTGTTTATTACGAACACAAACACAGTGTACAATAACTGACAATCAAGATATTTACAACATCATGCATCCTTAGTTTTCACGTTTAAAGCTTCAGCGTTTTCAATTTTAGAACTTATTTTCCAACACGAATTAGAAACTACGTGAATTTCTGCAAACATTGAACATTAAAGTAAACAAGTCAATAATTTAAATTTCTGACGAATAATCTTGCCAAATATAACATAAATCATTCCATTTTGCCCTTTTCTACACATTTAGGAGTAAGGGACTCATTAAATAACGATTAATGATAATAAATATACATAAAACATTGTATAAAATAAAGCGAAATATTTTTATCTATATCTATACTTATAAATAAAGCTTAATGCGTGTGTGTGATCGCGCGCGTTGCCAGACCGTTGGACAGGCTAGATTGTTGGACCTACAGCTATTAAATTTGGCATATACATACTTTAGGGGTCGGGAATGTGCATCTCTGAGCCATTTTTTCGAATTTTTAATTAGAATTTGAATTAATTAAATTTGAAGCAAAATTTTGACGTTTTCCCGCTATAACATCCCAAAATATTATTACCCTAACATAATTTTTACATCAAGTTAACGATAAAAAAAAAATTGTTTTCTAATGGTACCAGTATTTTAACATACAGCTTAACACGCCTATTTTTAACGAAATATTTTAACCACATTTTACAACGATATATTTCGGACAAAACAATAAAATTTTACAACAAACGAAAAATGATAAACGAGCAATGGGATAAAATAGCTTATTTTAAAGTGTTGCCATCATATTGATATAAAAGTTCAAATTAAAATATAAATCAACTATTACTGCACATTAAATCTAAGCAAATGTAACTTTCAGCGTAATAAGATGAAATTAAATAAATATTAAATGTTATGTTTTCTAGGAAAATAAATGCAAGGCAAAGGTTTCTGTAATCGTTTGCAATATCTATATCGTTAATTCAAAAAATCAGTTTACGGTAAACATGATTGAATTTATACAGTATATGCATTCAAATTTGGGCCCAATGGCTAATTTGTAAATCATAAATAATAGACATACATATTGTTTAGTACTGTTAACTTGGTCTAAATAATTACATAATAATAATAATTATAATTACATGTAAATAATAATAACATGTTATGCAACTTGAGTGAAAAAAAAATGCATTGATGAATAACATTTAGATATTTTCATACTTTGCTCTGTCCTATTTAAATAATTAATATTTTAAGCAAAAGTTGTTACATCAATCATCAAAATTGATTTATAAAAAAAGGAATATAATTATTCAAAAGTGATCTTTTAGATCTTTTCGTCCGCCACCTTAAAAAATGTATATCAGTTTCAGGTTAATCAATGCCCAGAATTACTCCAAAGCTGATAATCAAATGAATATGTGTTCGCATATATGAATGAATGTGTGTGTGCGAGTGTGTTTTAGTGATCTACATACTAGACCATATGATCTAGACATACCGCACTTGGTATGTACATATTTTCTTTGAAGGATGAAAACCGGGGGAAATGTGATGCTCAGCACGTGTTTAAAAAGAAGCGTAATGTTTTAGAACAAATATAAAATGCGATATTTTCCACAGAATTCCAAGACAGTTTATTGTGAATCAGAGAGATATATAGTGCAAGGAACAAATAAACATAAGGCTTTTATAATAATATGAGTTATGTGACTATTGAAATTTAAATATATTTGGCTGAGAAGTTATAAAGAGAGCAATGCACATAAGTATTTAATTGACAATTTTAGAACGCATTACTTCTGGCGAACCAATTGGTCGCCAAAGGTGGCTAGTTTTATATAAGCAGACCTTTTTATTAATAAACTGTCCCAATCAAGTATAACTTATTAGCATGTACGTTTCTTCAGACTTTTTACATACATCAGAATTCCATTTCTTTTAATGACAAAAAAGAAAAATAGTTCAATATTCTACTTTAAAAAAAAAGAAAAGAAGAAAAAAAGAATATTCAAATTGCAAATACGATTTTGATTGTAAGTAGAAACACATGTTGGCAACAGAGAAAATGCAGACGAAAATTCAAACATTAAATTATCGAACACTCTTAATTCAATAAATTAGATTAATAATGCTATCCATACCGCTTTTGTGAGTTTGATTAATGAAATATATCTTCGTTAAAAAAAATGTAGTATACATGCTTTTTCCAAAAAATTCTTACATTCTAGTAAGAACAACACATTCTGCTTAGAAGGCATAGTTTTAGCATCCAAAACACGCAACCACACTGAAGCGAATACGAAGCTTCGCGAAGCATAAAAAGAATCGCGCTCGTATATTAAAAACGAGATGACAAGCGAAATAACATGTTCAACGCCTCCATGAATAAGGTATTGATAGGCGGAATTCCCTTTAACATTCCACCTCATCGAAAGGAATGCTGCGTGAAAAAAAGTTTAAAAAAATTAATAATGAAATAAAACTGCAAAAGAATGAATTCAGAGTTATCTGGAAAAAAGTTTACAAGCTGAGGCCATTGAGGTTAGATATGTAAGTATGAATACATCGCCATCAGTTGACTAGCTATGGTAAATAGAACTGTTGTTAAAGTTCTGGAAGCCAGAGGTGCAGTTTATATTCTCCAGCCGGTTTTCTTCATAATAAATTTTTTTATGACAACGCTGATACCAAACAAAGACTTCAAAAAATATTCACACAAGATATCGCTGCTTTTTTTTTTTCTTCTTTTCCCTTCCAATGCCCTATGCTTGATTCGTTTTCTTTTCCTTAAAACCTGCACGTAAAGGAACTCGCTGATCAGATAAACACAGCTGTCTACATACTGATAAAGGTTGAAGACATCCGCTGAAGACGGTTTGACTGAGAATCGCGTAACTAACTACATTGAGCTCAGTAGATTCAGTCAGTGGTGGTGGTGGCACAGTTATAAAGGAGGCCAAGTATTCAATGCAGTAAAATAGCTCCTTTCACAAAGCTGTTAGAATCTAAGAAATGAGGGGGAGGGTTAAATAGATCCTTTCTTTGTTTTGTAATAACAGGATAAATTATTGCTATAATAGGTATTGAAATAGCAAAAACTGAAATGAATAGAATATCTGCGAAAATGTAAAATTTTGCCTCACAGAAATGAGAAATCTTGAATTGTCCAGACGCTATGTATAAATTAAAACAATGTAAAATTTCGATTGCTCGAACTTCATTTTGTACTGGATTTAAACTGAGCGTTTCGATATGCCTTGGATTTTATTGATATTTACATAACTATTATAAATTACTAAAAATAAATTAAAAATATTTAAAATTATTGATTTTAAATTTTAAATAAATTATTGATTTTAATAATAATATTACTTTTATATGAAATGCCAACACGATAATTTTAAATAGCTGCTTCCCAATACATAAAAGTGAATCAAATTTAGTTTCAGATTAGGAGGGGGGGGGGCTATCTTGATTTTCGGCTCTTTGTTTACCTACGAAAATAATCTCGGAATGAAAACTTTATTGTATTCGAATTAAATTTCGGAACAGATAAATCACTTAGAGGGAAAAAAAGTGAAAGTAATTATATGCTTCTTTAATTTTTTATTGAAGATTTTTATAATTGTTTCACAGTTTCAGTTTATATATATATGTGTGTGTGTGTGTGTGTGTGTGTGTGTGTGTGTGTGTGTGTGTGT
>JAPMOQ010040581.1:521318-548789 GCA_026543055.1 Argiope trifasciata
GTGTGTGTGTGTGTGTGTGTGTGTGTGTGTGTGTGTGTGTGTGTGTGCGTGCGTGCGTGCGTGCGTGCGTGCGTGCGTGTTATGAGCTCATGTTGTAGAGCACAGATTTCTAATGGGGGCGATACCATTCCACAACTTCTACTGGAGGGGGCCCAAGAGACATTGGGGGGGGGGGGGGGTATCAGAGGCAGCGATCGAGACATACTTCCTGGGTGTGTGCATGCATGCGTAAGCGCATGTGCATTAGCGCTGTAAAAGCAAGACTGTCACATCTACAATTACTGCTAAATTTGGTACATACATATAACCAAGGAGAAAATGTGTACCTTTTTTATTTCATTTCATTAAAAAATATAGCTGAATTGCGGCGCTTTTCCGCGATAACTTCCGAAAACATGATTGCAAGAAAATAAATTTTACACTGTTACACAATTTTAAAAAATTGTCTTTTTAATAATATCGTGCAAATGTTTAAAGATATCTATTCAATAGCCAGACAAATGTTTAATGATATGAATTTTAAAAGTCACGTAAATGTTTTAAAAATTACCCTAAATTTGGAACATTTTTAAAAAACATCTGTTTGTCCAATTTTCAACAACAGAATATACTGTCGACATGCGTGTTTTCATTGTTCCATCAACTATTTAATTGTATGATTTTCTGCCATTGTTAGCAGTTAAAAGTAAAAGCGCTCTGTTTAATATCTCTGTATTTAACAAGGTGAATATAAAAGTTAAAGTGTGTAAGTTACAATATCGCGAACTTTGTAAAATAGATGAACCACACTTTTACAATTAAAAACAGTATGATGTCATGCGGCGAATCTCCATTACAGTAATTCATATACACAATAACAAAGCATATGTAAGGCAATTAGAATAACATGTCTTTAAAGTCCCGCAATCTGATCATGGATATGAAATTATAATACATTCCGATGTACCCGACTTAAATGTGGTGGAAAGATTGGTCGGATTTTAAAAAATAAAAGCCGAATAGGTTGGAGTTCTGTGAACTCATTTCTTTGTCCAACAACATCAGATGATAAAATTTTTATACCCAAAACTCAGAGTCATAATAAGTCTCACTTTTTATTGAGTACTAGGCTCTCCATTTATTTCAAACCATGCAGAACGTAAACGCGGTCCTTATAACTCGTAGAAGTATTTGCCGGTAACGTAGAGAGCTCTGTAGAACCGGCAGAAAGCTCTGTACTGGTAGATCACTTATTGCTCACACTTTCACAAATAAATTCTAAAATTTATTAGAGAAAATGTAAGTTAAGAGATATAAGTTGTTCACATTATAATGTATATTCTGTAATGTCTAATTTAAATATAGAAAACGAGAAAAATATTATCATGAATCATAGGCCTAATTCTTAAGGAAATTGACTCAAACTTATTTTATTTTTCCTGAATAAATAATGCATATATATAAAAAGGCAATTTTTAGATAAAAATTAAAACGTATAGTTTTCAGTTTTTGAAAAATTCGGCCTGATAGTACGGAAGTCGGATAGTCGCGAATTCGTATAGCCGGATTTTCGGGAGTGTATTGTATGTACAACTGATTTAAATTGAGATTAAATAAATCCCCAATAAGTGCGGATTTCGATATTTCGCAACCATAAGCAAAGCATATTATAAGGCCCATGTTTTATTAAGACGATCATTTTAATTTCACACAACAGAAAATTTTTAACATGCAAATTATTTATTTTAGGTTAATATTTTTTTATTTAATTAACTTATGATAAATGATTTTATTTCACTCCAATCTGTACGGATACACCTTTAAACACAATATTATCGAAGTAGATTATACTGGAGAGATTATAAATATTCTAATAATCATGTGAATGTAATGGAACACACAGGAACCTAAAAAAAGATATCTAATAAACTGTTTAGTATTAACCAAATATTTAATTATTCAAATAATCCTTTTTTTTTTTTCAAACTTATTTATTCAGTTATTAGGACAAAGTTTTATTGATGGACTAAGTAATGACTCTATTTCACTTTTGTGGCCCTAGGTTTATTGGTCGAATTATTAGGTCGAAAATCCGTCACTGATCCACGGCGCTGATCCACCAGCTAGTCGAACGAAGTTACTAGTAAATCCATAAATCTCAAGATGGGATGATCAACTGATAAAATATATAAATAATGTTGTTATAACCAAAACAAACCTTTTACGCGTTAACCATAAAACTTTCACCAAAATTAAAAGATGCCAAATTCACCTGCCTCAACTTCACGCTAGGAAATCCCCACGCCGAAAATCGGCGGAGCATTAAATGAATGATAAGATCCAATTCCTTCCCTTTTAAATAGAATAATGGAATACGAAAATCAATTTCCCATAAAAAGATAAAAAGACAGTGGCAGGAAATATTGATTCTCTATCAAGCAATCTTATCAAGCTATCGATTAACTCAGCACTTTATCGGAAAAATTACGCGAATTTCTGGACACACTGCCTCAGTCTTATGTTCGGTTCCCACAGAATCTTTTTATTTTTGCTCGATCCACAAAACGCCTCTGCACTGGCGAATCAAGCAAGGAAAGCAAAAGAAAAAATTTAGTAGAGGTACGCAGATTTTGAAGACTCGTCTCACCAATTACTTCCCTAACTCAGGGATGAATTAATGGCACTTCCTTCCTGATGTACATTTATAAAAGCGCACGGCTCGATATTGTAATGATATTTTTTGAACGTTTGTTTCAATTAAAAATCTATTATTCTTTTTTTTTTAATTCTAAACTATTAAACTAACCGCCTTGAGCGCCCAATTCGTTAGTTGAGAATATTAATTGTGCTTAATATTAATCAAAATTCTGAAGCATAATTTGATAATTATGCAGTTCTGATAATTGAAGAATACACTATTTCAACTACAGCTGATGAACTTAAAAAATCCAAATGAACTAAAAAAATTTATATGACATAGTTAAAACTCCAAAGTATTAGACATAACAATTCTAAATAGAAAAAAAAAAAAAAAAATGGCAAACATAATCTATAATTTGATTTTCATGTTAAGGAGCAGTTTCATAGGCATGTGGAGGAAAGGTGGTGACACTTATTATATGAATCAATTATAATTCCTTCAACAAATGTATTTCTGACAAACAAATTGTTGCAGACATTAAGAGTCTTTATTTAAACAGCCTACCAGTCCCGTTAATCATGTAAAAAAAAAAAACAATACTAATAAAGCAAAGGCTCAGTAAAGTAATAAATCAGGAGCATGTGTGCCAAATTTTATTCGAATCCGTCAAGAGATAAGAAATCGCATAAGATTCAAATATAAAAAAGGAGGGGGGATTCAGTTTTATATATAACGATATAACAGGTGATAATATTTGCGCAATTATTAATACAGATCCTGTAAATTCTCCAAACGCTACCGTTAATTATTCCTCCCCATTATTGTAAGTTTTTAGAGTCTAATTTAAATTAATTTAACTGCAAATAATTTAACTTGCAAAAGGTTTTCTAGAATAACAATATTTAAATTAAATTTCGCTTCATATTTATTCAAAATTTAAAAAGATATCTTATACATAAATTATTTTATTTTTGCAAACAAAATAGATTTTTTTTTAATTTCTTTTCGAAAAAACAACGTGAGAAAAAAATCTTACTCACCTCAAGTTAACAAAAATATTAAATAGGAATAAAGTTTATTAACCCAGTGTTACTAACCTCCACCAACCAGAAAATCAATTCCGAATTAGAATGGAAATATAACGAAATATACACAATAGCACATTTATTTTATTATGTACATTAAATTAAATAAATTTTGCCGCCAAACGATTCTGTTGCGATAACCGATTCATTTAAATTTTATTACAAACTAACAGACTTCCCAACCAGTCGTTACTTTAACTATCAGTTGTTTTCATTTTGAAAACATCGTCTGCGAACTTAGGTGATATTTCAGTGACACGATGATAATACTATTTTCGTCACAAAGAATTTTTATCAAGTAAGAAAAACATCTTGGGGACGAGAAAGTTAAGGATTGCGAAAGCAGAGTAGTTGCAGTTTAGAAGAAGAAATCTTGGCTTAAAGAGTAATTAATGTTGCATAAGTCAAGTGAAATGAAACAAAGGAAGGGAAAGAAGAGACACGTGTTTCGAAACAAAACAAAACAAAGGCCGATGTCACCAGAATGAAGTACACAGATTAAGTTTTCGTAACATTCAAACAGAGCACTAATATTTTAACTCTACATCAATAGACTGCTGCAATTTAACATTTTTATATTTATTCAAATATATCTTTATTACAAGAATGAAGTTAATTCAACTCCATATAATAAATGCTATGTGCACAATGCAAAATCAATTTCATATGCACAGCAGATCTTAAATATATAAGAAAAGAACTGATTTGAAATTCTCAATAAGAGATGACCAAATTTTAAATTTTATATATCAACAGATAATGTTATTATATAATTATATTTGTAATACCTCTAACCTCCACGAAGCTGTTCCGGCTTCACGATTGAAAGGAAATGATGTGAAGAGAGACGAACATTTGCACGGAAGTTGTGGCTGGTACCGGTAAAACTCCAAGAAATGAATTTAGACTTAAATTGGAATTTAATTTCATTAATCCTTATAATATTTAAAATTTTATTGATCATTTAATCCTTAAGATATAATAAAATTTTATTGTCAAGAAAATAGTCATCTTATGTCAAGGTACACAACATACTTTTATTATTATAGCTACTTGGGACTAATGTTGGAAAGTTGCTATAGTATTACTCAATGTTTAAATCCACATTTATAGAACCAATTCATAAAAAAATCACTGGTTCAATTATTTAGCTGTAGGAGTTTTATCAATTTTATTCCTCACATTAGAATCACCCATGTTTGTCAGAATTATTGGAGGGATTTCTTTTAAATCTATTATATATTCAAACAATATTCCTTAAATTAGATATTAGATTATATTTCATAACTATTTAGTAAATATCATCACCAACGTGTTTGAATAATCTTTACACAAAAAACCAGCAGGAGCAGTATCCCAAAACTTTTCTGCATTCTCTGTAATAAACTTGTATCGCCAGAGAATGCCTTGTATGGCGTTAGCATACAATAATTACAAAATATTAACTTTTGGTGGGATTTATTAGGCAATTAATCCCTGGCATGTGTTTATAGTATTTAAAAATGGAATTTTAGATACGATTTTCTCAATCAATTAAAACAAAACTTTGGCACAAAACAGCCCTTGCCCTTATAGTCATAAAATCCCATACTAAATTTGATATCTTTAAGATGTAGCATTTTTTTAAAGTAAAAATGTACAACTTCAATGCTAATACAAAAACAATAATTTAAATTTAAAATGAAACCAACATCTTGCAAATTTATATTTTTGATACATTAAATATTCAGAAACTGATTTTGGAAGATTATACAAATCCAAGTCCCCCCAAAAAAACTTTCTTCTTGAATCTTTTATTTCTGAACTACAAAATATCGTGGAAGCGCCATCATAAATTTCATGTTTTAGAGAATTATTCTTTCTTAAACGCTTAAAGAGTTAAGACAGAATAACAAAGAAAGAAATTTTCAAAGAAAATAGAAAAGTAGGAAAAAAAGAAAAGAAAGAAAACCATTTAAACGGTAACAACGCAACCCATATCGTATGATGGAATTTTGTTATTCAATTTAAGTAAAAGCTAAGCTTCTTTCGCTTTTTATCGCAAAGATAAGAAAACAAAAAAACAAATCATGTTTTTCGTCCTTTCCTATCCAAGAAAGCGAAACCAAATTTGTTCCGGTTATCTCACACAAATTCTATACCGAACACAAACTATAACCAGAGCTTCAAAAACAAGAGCAATATCCCCCAACAAACTTTAGATTGCCTTCCTATAAAAAAACGGAAAATGGAAAGCAATAACTGAACGAAGAACGGAACGGAAATTATACCTCATTTTCTGTGGTTTTTCTGGGTTAGCAGTGAAAGCGACGTTCCTTAAATCAATATATAAAATGAAATGAATTTCCGCCAAGGACATCTTAATCATAAACGTAAACCTTAAGAACTAATAATATCAAGAAAGAAAAAAAAATTACTGCAATGCCAAAAGGAAGAAGAAAAATCCTCATAATATTTAGAATGCTCGTCTTCAATGGTGCTTCTCCTTAAGAGAAAATATAAAGGTGAGTAAAAAATGAATGACAGCGAATTCGCTCACACAAAGAGTAGAGAGGATATATCAAAGAACTTATCTTTCACCTTTATTTGAAAAAGAAGGAAGAAAAGTCACGTTTGTCAATCTCAAAAAATCGACTGCACATTTTATTCTAATCTGAAAATATTTTGGGCTGAAATAAATAGCCAACATCTTTTCACGAGTTTCGACTTTCTAAATAGAGTTAGGGATTAATAAAGTTAGTGTATTGGTAAAATTTTATATATTAAAAATATAATTTCAAAAAAAAAAAAAAGAAAGAAAAGAAAGAAATGGCAGACCTTTCCTAACTCTTTGACAAGCAATTCCTTTACATCAAATGTGTTTTTGAAAATATACGAAGTAAATAACTGCATACTCATAATTTAAAGCATTTCCCTATTAACACAAAATCTCCAATAATATTTTTACGATATTACTGGGATATCTTTACGATATTAGAGACATCAATAACATCACAGATATATCATAAAATATCTTATGCCAAACAGAATTAGCAAACGGACAGATTTACTAAGTAGAACACAATTTTGTTCCTTGAACTGAAAGTAAAGGGTGTTTTTGAAATTGTCACAAGATTTGAATTTGCCACCATTCATGCAGTAAAGTGTTGGCAATCCTATTAAAAAAAACATTTGACAGCTGATAGTTTAGGGTTAGTAAAAATGGAGCGTTGCATGGTAGAACAATGCGTTAATTAAATAAAGTTGCCGTTGTTTTTTTCTCCCTTTAAATTGTTATATTTTTAAAAATCGTAAAGCACAGAGGTACAGAATAACACGTAGAATACATCTCCACGGCTTTGCTGGTACACGCGCAATCTTTTGTCGAAATTTTCCACGGCCATTCAGCATAAATGTGGCTGAATTTCGTTGACGCAGCGTCGAATTTTCTCCTTCACTGCACGCGTGCTTGTGGGCTTGAGGACCTTTGATTTCAAATAACCGCAAGAAATCCAATAATGTTAAATGACACGATTTAGGGACCCGATTCTGAAATTTTAAAATTGTGGTCATCAAACTTTTATTATTTTTGAAATATTGCTCAACAATGAAAACATGCTGTTCTATCGTATAACGCTACATTTTTACTAATCCTAAACTATCGACAGTCAAATAGTTTCTGAAACAGGGGTGATAATACTTTACTGCACAAATGGTGACAAAATTAAAATCTTATGTTGATTTTGGGACATTGTTTACTTAATGAAGTTCTCAGAGTTAATAACTGGCGAAGTCTATCCAAGAAGCGGTCAGCCTGGAATTCGATTCTGCGGAAGGCCATGGCCCACCATGGGCTGAAGCGCCACTGAAGAAGAAGTTTACTTAATGTTCATCTTTGTAGTTGAGTGGAAATTGCTTTTTTCAGTAAGTTCCATCGTGCGATCAGAGATTTACGAATTCCGTTTCTTTAATCGGGAATACTAACATAACATCACAAACAATGTAGACAGAATCCTTATTTTCACCAATTGTCAAATTATATTTGTTATCTCATTTAATATTCTATTTGTATTGAATACAGATGCTAAATGAATGAGATATTAATTTTACATTGATGCAATGAAAATATTTGGAAATCCTTCTACGTCCAACGCTTTAAGCAAATTTAATCCCTATTTATTTGCTTAGTAAATGTAAGCAAACTTATTTCTTTTTGACATTACTTATGATTATTTTTTCTAGCAGCTTTATGTATCAATATTGTGGCCACCACAAATATCATGAGCGTAATATCAAAACAAAACAAAAATCTTCTAGGAATAAAAGATTCTTGCTTATACTAACAAAATTCTTAATTCAAGAAAGATCTATGGCAATTATTTTTCGCTCTAAGACTAGATTGAAGTAGTCAGAAATTATTTGCCTGCACCTAGAGGAACTGTCATCTGCTACGCCCTCTTTATTTATTTTTACTTTCTCGTATATAAAGTACAGAAAAAGTATTGTGAACATGAAAAATTATGAACTCGAGATTCTGATTGATCAACTCGTTTTACACCTCTCAAAGTTCAAAAAACACTTTTTTTTTCTTTCTTTTTTTGGCATTATGTCTGTTTGTGACAAAAATAACTTAAAAACACTTTTAGCTAAATGGTTAAAATTTCAATCTTTGTACCAACTTAGTAGATTCCCAGCAATTTTTGAGCAAAATCCGTTCCAAGGAATTCTGTGTTCTGGTATTAAAATATATGCTAAAGCGATAACTAATTGAAAAGCTATATGGATAAAATTGAGTATACAGATTTAACATTAGTAGTATAGATAACCATCGAATTTTGAACCAAATCTAACATGGGATTGACCATTGGTCTTTATTTTCAGAAACATGTAAATCTCATAGCTCAAAAACGCTGTGTCTTCAATATGTCAAATTTGTTATGGAAGTTTCCAATTATATGTGTAGTTTTGCACCCAGTTTTTGAAAATAAGTTGATCGGTGTATATAACCTAAATTCTTTCTCCGGATACTATTCACTACATGTGAGAGATTAATCTCCAAAAAACTAGCCAATGTCCAAACGATAAAGTCAGTAAAAGAGTTAAATTCAAGCCAAAAGTTAGTATTTCGTAATTACTGCACAAAATGTCATGTAAGGAGTTCTCTAGAATAAATCTTTTAAAAAAATTCCGAGAGACCACTCCCGCTGCATTCATTGTCCATATGTCAAGTCATGGTTGGTGAAATAAAAAAAAAAAAAAATAGAAAAATTCGGGAATTAGGTCTCAAAAAATAGATGATCTATGATTCGAAAAATCTAATAAGAATAAGATCGCTCTTTATGGAATATTGTTATGATATTCCATTAGAAATTCCTAAAATTCCGAAAAAAAATGCAAAAAAGTCTTTCTTTTGTAATTTAATATTTCTTCATAAAATTCATGTAGATATTATGAAAAATACATAATAAATTTTATTTTAAAAGGGTACTTAAAGGGTACTTTTTCATTATACCGGCGCGGGCGAAAAGTCACCAATAATGATGCAATCAACGCCAAACAGAATATTGCCGCCGGTAACCTTTTGCCAGTACATTTTTAAAGAATGTCGGGGCCACTTTGTCGCCTGCACCAAAATAACGACTGTTTGCTATTGCCAAAAAGTTTGCTTGGCGAGATTTGCGCCGGTATAATGGAAAAGTACTGTAAAAAGCATAGAATAAAACATGAAATAAATAAACATATGAAGAAACGATGCAAATAAAATTCCTTCAGCGATAGTAAAGTTCTTAGGCAAGTCACAACAATTATCCGATCAGCAGAAATTTTTAAAAAATACATAGAAGAAAAAAATTGAACTGAAATTAATGTCCTTTTCAGCAGATAATTTAAAAAGGAAAACCGATCTGCAAAGAATAAAACTAGTATTGGTAGAGTGGCAATAATTAAATTTTTATTAGCATAAATCCTTGGCAATCTTCCTAAAACTTAAGGCTGCAGAGGAAAAATGATATTATATTGCAAGAGCACCAAGGTCAAATATTTTCGATAATTCGACAGAAGTTAAACAAAATAATATGACAAAAAATAACAAAAAAATCCTTCGAACAGTGACTACAAAACCTTAAATCTTTAAAAAAAATCATTAGACAAAAATATTCTTTTTAATTTAATTAAACAGACGAAATGCGTGGGAAAATTTAGACATATTTGAGCTTTATTTTTAAATAACGAACACATGACCTTCAGCAGTATAATTTATTGTCTTAAATACCTGTCGCACTGCTGTATTTTATTTCCCATCCTTTTATTTTTTTCACGCTACATTTATCAAATTTTATTGTACTTCCTGAATCAGAAATCAGAAAAAAATTTCGGTAGTAAATATTATTTCCCACAATGCCGAGAACCCTTCGCAGACTTTTTAAGTTTAATGTTTTTTACTCCGATTCAAAACTTTATGATCAATTATAGTGAGTTTTCGACTGAAAACTAACCGGATAATAAACGTTTCCCTGAAAGAATTTCACGATCGATCTGACCACATTATTCATCAATCATAACAAAACATCACAAAGCAAAATAAGAAGTGACACTGTTTCGTTTTTTTTTATCGAGTTGTATGCTACAGTCAGACACAAATGCTACCTCAGAAGAAACGGACAGATATAGGAGAAACATCATAGAGTTGATAAAAACAGCTGCAGAGACACCAAGCGAACAGCTGAATTAAGGTAACCGATTACGTTCAAAGAAAAAAAAAATTAAAAATTGGATTTTTAAAAAACTATTTAAAACTTTAGATGTATAGGCAATTATAATACAAATTACTATAAAAACAACAAAATTATTTGAAAATATAATATATTTTGAGAAAAAGGAAAATGTGGTGTAAATTTTATTAAAATTTAACTAAAATGGTTAACACTCTGAACAAAATGGTAATGCAGCAATCCCATTTTCCGTTGTACAAGTTATAGAATCTAATGATGAATGAAATGAATCAAAATCCTAGAAAAAAGTTCAGATGCTAAGAAGTTATCGGTAAAAATATTGATACGTATGTATTTTTTCCATAAATTTACAATTTAATTTTTCTAAAAACACCTATAAATGAAAAAGTATTTCGCCACCAATAAATCTTTTGGTTCATTTCATTGCCCATATCATTTAAAACACACGCTGAACTTTTTATGTCAGTAGCTCTATTAGTTTTGGGGATATCATGGTAACGGTGGAGAATTTTTTATGAAAAGTAAAGTTTTGGGAAAACAGAAGCTAAGTACAAATTTTAGCTGAAAAAATACGTGACCCTGGTTGTTAGGTCAGGCCTTTCTTTTTCTTTGAAAAGATAAACTGTTTTGGAAAGAGGAAAGTCTGAACAACAAGAAATAACAATTAAGAAATCCGCCAATATGGTTGATAACCAGTGTTTCTAACTTAGTTGGATATCTTAATTGAACCAAAATCAAAAAGGGAAAACTCTACCTTTTAAACATTTATGACTTACTCCCAGAGTGGAAATTTGAATACATAAAATATTTAACTGCAACTTAAATTGATATCTAATTTTTTGTTAATAAAACCCAACTTTTTCAGTCAATAAATCATTAAGCATAATGGTTTAAAATAATACTATGGGCCAAATAATAGTATTATTGATTCAATTGTGCATTGTGAAGTAGAGAAAAGCAATGAAAACGGGTAAGATTCTTAGCCTAATTTATTAAAAAAGTAGCATATTACAAAACCATATCTACTTACTAATATTATGAAATCATATTTATCCGTTAGGAAGAGACTATAAAACTTGGAGAAAAAGTTCTTTTGCATTCCCAAATTGTTTGAGTACAGTTTTATTTTTAAAAACTATTTATATATAATAGGCTTTTCGTTTCATATTTTTCCCCTATTTAAAAAGGTTTTGTTTAAGGCGATATTATTTAAAAAACGTTCATCATGTAAAACAACCGCAAAATATATTTTTCATTTTCATTTGCATTACCTTGTTTTACATGATATCTTCGGCCCCGCTATGTTGCAATTATAAATACCGATTCACGACTTTCAGAAATGTATTAATTTGTTTATAAGACACAGAATGATGAATATTTCAAAATTAATTCCAATACAAGAAGGTCAATTAAATCATTCTCCAGCATTCCTTTTAGAACTTCAAAATGGAGTTGAACTAATAAATCAAACCGAAAGAAATCAAACAGTCAAAATATAAAAAGTAATTTATTAATTTTAGTTCATCATTTGCACTTATATAGAAGTAGATTAAGAAAATATTCATATAAAAGAAAAATAGAAGAACAATAGACATAATCTTTATATTCAAATATCACTGAAAACAAAAAAGTATACACAGTAAAAGGAATAAATGTAGATAAGATTATATTTAAAAATGCATAAATAGTCAATATAACAAATTCATTCAAATTACTCCAATTTTCTTTCAATTTTTTCATTTCCTTATTTAAACACTGAAACATAAAATTAGCGAAAGAAATTTCTATTATTTCTTATGCCATTTATTGACTTAGTTTTCGAAATATTTAAATGATTCAAAATACGGCCTCCGTAATTCTTGCATTCTATATAAATTTTTCCCCTTTTAGTCAATATATTTTGTCAATGTAGAAAGAAAAATGGCACAAAAAAGAACTGTTCTTAATAATTTTTGTCGAAATATCACAAAACTGTTATATTTACATTTCCAAAAATACAATAAATTCTTAAAAAATTGTCTTTCATTTGTCCTTTTTTTAAGAATTCTTATTTTTGAGTAGAATTCGCTTCCTGGGGCTTTCAAGACTGCAAATTTAAGTTTTGTATCAGCGAGTTATAAATTTACTGCCCTTATTAAATATAATAAATACAGCCAAATAAATTTGAGATTGAAGGTAAATATAGAGTGGAATTCAAATAAATATTTTTTTTAAAAAAATCTTCCAATTTTTGACGCTAGTAAGAAACATATTGCCACCTATCACGCAAAAATCCGTATATTAAAATTCTATCTCATAGAAATAAACTGACTGGTACCTCTTTGTAATCAACCCTGGATGGCATTTCATCATCACCAGACTATTAAATATTTGCTAAGATAAATAACACAATGACGTGATTATATTTAAAGATTAACTGCATACAGCATACTTCAATTTTCCATTTTACCCAAGAATTGGCATTTTTTCCTATTTCAAACTTTTCATAAAGTGCTCTTCCTGTGTTTACTGTATCGTACACCTAAACAACCATCTTTTTGACATACCTAATTTGACATCGGTTGGCTATATAAAGAAGTAATCAATCAAAAGATTTCAACCAAGTACCATCTATGATACACTTTTTTTTTTTCAGCAATAACGATATAAAGCATTTAGTTACATCCAAACGACATGAAACACTTAGTTGTATCCAAACGACATAAAACAGTTATATCCAAACAATATAAAACATTTAGTTATATCCAAACAATATAAAACATTTAGTTATATTCAAACAATATAAAACATTTAGTTATATCCAAACGATAATATTTATTCTGCTTTAATATCAAAGCAAAAGAAAAATAAAAGTAAAAGTAACTTCATGCTTAAATTTCTGAAAAATTATCTATAATCTCATTTAAATTTAAAGCAGATTAATTTGTTGTTCGACTTAAACCAACAATAAATTGGATATTTTTAAATAAAGTATGAAGAAAATAAATTCAACTATTGTTTGCCAATGGATTCTAAAACCTGCCACACTTTTGCGCATGCGTTACGATAGGTTTAATTCGATAAAACAGGGTTGAGAGGCAAGAGAAAAGGAGATGTTTACATTCAACAATCAAGTAAATAATACGCATCTTTCCGTGTGTCATCCCTTGGTGAGAATGAACTGTTGAAAAGTGGTCTCAGAATATTGAAACGACAGTAAATTTCTCTAATTTAAAACATTTTTTGACCTACAAATAAGGTAGCACTAGTTCCCGGGAATTTTGGCACACAGTCACTTGTCAAACATAATGTCTGAATCAGCATTTAATTGAAAATATTAAAAATTCTTTTTTTAAAAATTGATATACCAATTAGTTACTAGGACATATGAAACCTTTAAGAGAATTCTAACAAATTTATCGATAACTGAATTATCTTGAAAGTTAGTCATAGTTATTAATTCTTCCTAAAATTAAACAATTTCGCAAAATTTCCTAACACAAATATTAATTTTTGAAGTTAAATTTCCTAACTTCAAGATACCATTTTTTTAATTTTTGAACTGGCTTATTATTAAATTAAATTCGATATTTTGTTTTGTTCAAATCTTACAAAAAATTGAAGGTATTTAAATCTATGCCTGCACTGCATTTCACAAATGTGATTAAATGTAGCGAGCCCTTACAAGAGGAATTCGTGCTCATTTAACTGAAAAACTGACTCATTCCTACTAATTCATTTATTTTTTAAAAAAAACAGCTTTTTTTTTTTTTTTTTTTTTTTTTTTTTTGCTAAATAACATCACAATTTCTTTGTGTATGTGTGTGTGTATGCGCGCCATGTTCTTAATGGAATTAACTATAAAAGATTTATTTTTATTCCAATATATAAGCATGAATACAATTTGAATTCTTAAAAAAGAGCAGAAGATATAAAATATTCATGTTTCGGCAATAATAAAGTTTGAATGTTTGGGATATTTAATTCAATTTTATGAAACATTAAAATAAAATATTACAAAAAAATGAATTACTTAATGCAATTCCAGAAAACAGTGTCATACAAATAATTATTAAAAGTTTTATGACGCAAAACTTTAGCTGCTTAAACATGAATGTTGCCAAAGATTAGAAACAAATAATTAATCTAAAGATAATTACATTAAAAGATAATTTTTTAAACTTCCATTCTTGTTTTGACAAAAATATAAAAAAGGGAGATTAAAAAATGAAACGTAGAAAAAAAATGATAAATTAATAATGCTTCCAATCTTTTTCTGAGAAACTCCTTTCATTAACGAAGCTTCGGTATAAAAAATAAAATAAATAAAAACTTATTTGCCATTCTTCCAGAATACTTCCTGCAGACGATTAATTAGAAGAACTTGTAAAATAGCTGGATAGTTACCTGAAATGACAAAAACACTTCATTAGGATACAAGACAGACCTAATTAAGAAAAATAAAATTGGCTTTTACAAAATATAACAACAGCGGATTAGCGTCACACAGACGTCATTTGCACAAATAATGAATCTTAACAATTTATTTGTGAAGTTCTCTAAGATTATAAACACAGTCCGGGTATAATTAAATTATTTTCGTAGCTTCTAATTAAAGAATAAAATTAATAAAAGTAGATTGCAATCTACAATCATTATTCGGTAAAATTTTGATTTTCTTTCAAATTTGAGATTTTCAACAGTTTGTGATTGAGATTTATTTGTATTATAGAGCGTTATATTTTAATTTTTTGTATATGTAGTACAGAGGAAGTATAATAATAGTGAAAAAATTCGAACTCCAGAAGAATCTATTCTTTCCTGAGTTCGAAAAACACATTTTGGAAATATGTCTGCCTGTGACAAAGATAACTCTATAACAGTTTTGGCTACGCGTTTGAAATTTGGTATACGGTCTTTACACCACATTTGGGGACATTCATCAAATTTTGAGTAGAGACGATTCATCTATCTAACTGTTCGAATTTAAGTTAACACAATAACTGCAAAATGAAGAGAGATAACATTTGATACACAGATTATAAAGCTATAATGTAGACACTTGTCAAATTTTTAGTCATATTCAACTACAGTTTGACTGTCTGTCGGTCTGTACTTTCAGAAATAAGTAAATACTATAACTAAAAGATGCAATGACTTAAATATATTAAATTACCAGCCGCCTTTGGCGACCAGCTGGTTCGCGGTCTAAAATTAGAGTAATGCGTTCTAAAATTTTCAATTAAATCACATATTCATTAGCCTTGAAGTAATTCCGGGCATTGATTGGCCTGAAATTAATATTTTCTTTAAGATGATGGACGGAAAGTTCTAAAAGAACGCGTTTTCCTAATAACATTCTTTAATTTAATAAATCAGTCAGTTTTAATTATTGATTTAGAAGACTGATTGATGTAGCAACTTTTATTTATTTTCCGAAGTGCACATTCCCGACCTCCAAGGTATACATGTATCAAATTTAGGAGCTGTAGGACCAACGGTCTGGCCCGTAGAGCGCCAACACACACACACACACACACACACACACATACACACACGGAGCTTTATTATAAGTATAGAAGTACAGGAATTTGCGACTGCAAGTGAAGTTTTGTGTCAATTTTTTTTTTTCAATCGATGGAGAAAAACGCTTTTATAACATTAATTCGATTTTTGGATACTGTTAACGCAAACCATGGATTAACCGCCAAATAAGTCGCCAAGGATGATACAATAGATTTAGTAAAAACGCTAAATTCACATAAAAAAAATTCATCACTATTACACACCAATTTCATGTACGGAGTTCTCTAGAATGACTAGTTTATTAAAAATTATGCGAGATAGGTTTTAGGAGATTACAGCCACAAGTTTTAGAAGAACATATTCGGAAATGCCGAAGCAAATATCACATGCGAAAATCTACTTTATCTTAAGTGTAAAACCACAATCGGAAACTACGACTAAAACGGAAGTTCAAATTTCACACAGGTGAGGAAATTTAAAGGTATTTTTCAAAGAAGTGTGATAATATGCGGTTTTCGAATTCAAGATATTTAAGATTACATATTTCTCATAAAAAAATCTATTGAGTTACAAATATTAAAGAAATTTTAATAAGCACATCAAAACATTTTTTTAGAAAAAAAAAAATATTTATACTTTAGTTACAACATATTTTTCTAGTTTTTATTTATTATTAATTTGATCTATTTTCAGCCATAGATCGTCATAGTACTAGTCAAAATAATGAAATTACACCAATGTTATTAGATCAATAAAAAATTGTTGGGGAACGGTCTCCCCAAAGCTATCTCGCATACTGTCTAATAAATTTATGCTAGAGAAACATCTTACATGGTACTGGCGTTCAATGGTAACGAAATACTAACCTTCGATATGATTTTAACATTTTTATTGAATCTATCGTGTGAATATTTGGCGAGTTATGTGGCGATTAATCCCCGCAGAGCGGTTATCCGAAAATCAAATTTGTGTTTCAGGGGCGTTTTCTCAACGAATTGAAACAAAAATTTGGCATAAAATTACATATTATGTCCCAAAATTCCATTCTTAATTTGATATGTGTCAGTCACCACTTTTTGATTTATCGTACTAACATGTTTCTAAAAGTAAAGGCCGACAAACAGTCAACTCGTAGTTGGTTTTGTCTCAGATTTTAGATGTATTATAGATGGTATTGCGTATGTTATTATAGATGTTATAGATAGTAATATAGATGTTAAATTGCGTATGGAATATTATTTGTCTAGCTCTTTTCGTTTTGTAGCTATCGCATGAACTTATATTCAAGCAGCAGGACATATGAACTTCCTCTAACAGATGTCACACAAAATTTGATAGAAATATGAAAATTTGGTGTAAAAGCCGTATGCCAACTATACAACCATCTAGCACAAAACATTTTAATTACCTTTGTCACAAGCAGACAGACATTTTCCAAAAATGAATTTTTCGAAAGCAGTGATGTCTAATCAAAAGCACTAACACTTCATCAAAACCTTCAGTACGAATTTTTAAAAAAATTCATATACTTTTTCCATATTATGATTACGATAAAGTAAAAATTCGAAACATAACGCTCTATAATATAAAGCAATCCCAACAGTTACAAATCTTAAACTTGTAAGAAAATCAAAATTTTACAGATTAGCTTATAAATGAATAACAGATTACAACCTACTTTTATTCATTTCACATTTTGTAGAGGAGAAAGTAAAAAAGATAGTTTTATCATTACTTTAATCTTGTTAAAGCCATAATTTCGATATAATCTTATATTGAGAAATTATTCGTTTCAAATAAATACTAATAGAATGATACGAAAGGGCTGTTAATAGAAATGGTAATTTTTGAGCAAGAATTGGGCGTAGTTCTTTAACGAAGAATCGAATTTCCAAACAACATTTTAAGAAAAAGTGTGTTTCCTGCGAACAGTTTACGAACGAGAAAAAAAAAGGGGGGGAGGGGATATTCTGAGTAGTAGGTTATATAATGGATTGGATATGGATCGATTTTAGAAGACAAACTACATGCTTCTTAATTGCATATCGATATCTAGATCACCAACAGTTTATCACATTTTATCCTTTAACCCCATTTGCCAATTAAATTACATAAAAATTATGTATTTGCTGTCTATTATATAACTTTATTGGAAGATCTGCCCGTCTAGATAGGCTTTCATCCTGTTAACCTCTTCCCGTAAAATGACGAGTATAGCTCGCCATTGATTTTTCACGTCATATAGCACAATGAGCTATACTCATTGCTATATGGCATGACGAGTTATATTCGTCATGCAACTAAAGTTACTGTTGAATATAATAATAAATTTGATTTAAAATTTCTAGTGTATTGAATTCGAAGGCACTTTATTACTTATGTTGATATCATAGATCACTATCATACATCGTTTGATTGTCTTGGTACAAGTTACGGCCACACTATTAGTAGTCATTCTAATAAATTCGATCATTTATTCTAATAAACATTTAGCCTGAACATCTGACTAACTAAATGCTAAACATGCAGTGAAATTAACACCTTTTAATTAATAATTATAAATTAGTTAAAATTATAAAATAAAATAAGTTTTCTTAAATAAAAATTAAATAGCTTTTTCACCCTAAACTTTTTATTCTTACATCTTACTGGAAGGGGTTAATAATATCTGATATCTGATTGTCAGATTAACTGAAGGAAATTGCAATGGGAAAACTCATGCACTTAAGAAACGAAGTTCATTTTTTAATGGAAATCTTCTATCCCAAATTTAATGTTATCATGTGAGATCATTATTATTTTTTAAATTATTGTTTGTCAGAAATTATTTATATCGTTAACCACTTTAAACCGGTTCAGAACGATAACGTGACTATCAGATTACGTAAGCATCGATATTTAGAAAAGGATTCTCGTCTCGCCCCATCTCTCTCTGTTAAAAATAGTATAGAAAGATCACGTGATTATTGTATTGCGCAATCGTCAACTTTTTAAAAAAAGCGATCCTCGCATCTCAAAATCAGTCGAGCTCCAAAACATTTCACAGCTAGAACAATTGAAAATCAAAAAACATTTTTTATATAACAATTTTCTCACTGTTTTGAGTTCATTCCCATTTTCTTCCCTCTGATTTCTCGGGTGATAAATAAATAAAATTATTAATTGTAGCACATTTTAAACGTAAATATATAGTAACATTAAAATTCAAATAAAAAGATTTACAATTCTAAGAGCAAAAAAACTTCACTAACTCAAAAGTCAAAATTTATCATTAAAAATGAATTGACACAAATAGCGATCAGTTATAAGACGGAAAAAAAAAATGCGGAAAGAAAATAATAAAAATAACCTCCACCTGACTCATGAAATAATATAATGAACCAGCATAATAAAAATTGCAGATTTCAGTTTATTAATTTTTGCAATAATCTAGCACAAATACCGTTACAAAAAATAAAGATTAAGATTCCATGACTAGTTTTTATTCATGCTAGCCCTAATGAAACATATAAAAAAAAACCTGTTTCAGTAACCAGATTCTACATTAAAAGTGTGTGATTTGCATTGGCGGCGATATTTTTTAATTTTTCTCAGTATTATAAGCCAAGCTGGACATTACAAACTTTAGCGAAATAGACATTCGGGATTTTAAATGGTATATCAAGTGCTTAACTTATGAAATTAAAGAAAACTAGAAAATCGAGAGAGAAAATGCTTCCGATGTTAATATAAATTTATTAAAGTTTTTGGTCAATCAATTGTCAACACATCATCAATTGGTACTAAATACTAGTTAAAAAGTACATATCCCCCATCATACAAATAATAGTTAAATCAACCAATTTTGATGAATAATCACTTATTCATCAAAACTTTATTATTTGCGGAATAAAGATAATGTATTCTCATTCATTAGTTATACTAGCCATGTAGCACAATAAATCAGGGAATAAAATTGACAAAATCGCCAAATTACCGAGTTTAAGATCTCTATTTGAATATCTCTTTGATAGTGGGGAAAGGTTCGCATTCATATCAAGACATTTTGATTTTGTAAACTATATTTTAAAAAGATAAATTCGTAACTGATAGCTTTTCATAATGAGAAATGATAGTAAAAACCTATTATTTTGTCATTATTTTATGAATATCCACTTCAAAAATAAATACCTAAAAGCAATCAAAATAAAATGTAAAAAATTTATTTCATTATATGAATACATTCGAATATTTAAATAATGAAACTATTTATTCAAAATATGAGTATTGAATTTTATAAAGATTTAAAACAATTTTCAGACAGTCAGTTTATTAAGTAGGTGTTCTGAAATCCTCTTTTATATATTCTCAAAAGTTTATATTATATATAGTTTCAAACGCACCAAACAGTCAAAACTCATCGCTATATGAAATAAATTTAATACCGTCCAAAAACAACAAAAACTGTAATCTGAAAATGTTATTATAGAGTTAGAGAAATCTAATAAGGTTCCTGTTTCATTTCGATCCAAACAATTCAATTTCAACAAACCCAGATGGAGCTCATTTATTAAGATGCATGCTCCGCTGCAAACGGCATCGACTTAGACAAATGAAATTTAAAGGAATGATACATTCATGCTTCCCCAAATCAAACACACATTTGACCAGATTCAATAAAAGCAACGCCTGAATTCATTCACCGAGGTCTCAGCACGCATTATTTATAGTACAAAAGCGGAAATCTTAAAAGAGAGAGACCATTACACGGAGATAGTTGAAAGAGAACTTTAAACACACTCGCCGACCTTGACTAAATACAGAAACATTAAAAAAGAATTGATAAACGGCACATAAAAGCTTTTGCCGTTTTACAACTAAAACTAAATAATCTGCAGCGGACGTAAGAACAGCTGCTGAGCAAATTTCCGTTCCGCCATGCTCAGGCCGGTGTTAAATTTATTTTGCATTTTGCTTCGATTAACTGTTTGGGAATAATAAAAGAGTTATTACAACAGAGACGGATGTGATTTATTGTAATAGTAAGACAGGGATAAAACAAGTTTTAAGAAAATATTGAGAAAAGACTAGCCAGTATGTGTGCCGATTTCAAAGGCTCTCACTAGGGCAATTATTTAACTGATTCCAAGCATTCCGCCAATCGTATCCTTTTTTAACATTGTCTCATGATAAATCAGACACTCAAAATTAGAAGAGCAATTCTAGCATTTAAAAAAAGTGGTGACATTAATATCATTGTAATCAAAAAATATTAGAAATGCATCATTTAAAACACACACACATTTTAAAAATCGTTTGCAATGAAATATTTTCACGATTTATTCAGTCATCTGCTTAAGTTTTGAATTTTACATGATCGTCTGATTTTATTTATTTATTTATTTTTTAATTCAAATAAGAATTTTGACTTCGTAGCATTTCAAAAATAAATATAATACAGTAAAGAATTAAAAAAATTTTTAACTTCATCAATATAATGTTTAGTACAGAAATATTTGAAATGCTATAAAAACGCTTTTAAAAACAAAAGTTAAAAAGAAAATCTGGTTGATGAACTAGACTAGTTGAAACACTCAGATGCAAAATTCACATCATATATTCGTCAATATGTCGATCAAATCAAATAATTGGTGTTTAGTGATTGTTATTTAACAATTAGATAATAAAAATATACATTTTTCATGGACAGTATGAATCGTGAAGAGTGCATGACATACGCGTTCAATTGTTACGAAATATTATCCTGTGGCAAGAATTTGGCTTTTTCACTAAATCTATCGTGAAAAAGCCAAATCCTTGGGGCGATTAATACCTGGCATGCAGTAAATAGTATCCGAAATTCGAATTTTTGCGCTTCTTCCCAACTGGAAATACAGGAAGACAGTTTAGTTTAGTTATATTAACGTCCCGTTTTAAAGCAACACGAGGGCTATTTTGGGACGGACCTCGAAATTTTGAACCATGATCAGATGACGCACAGGTCATGACGTATAGGAAGAAAAGCAGTGACGCAGAGTTGTTGAATTTCGCTCAAAATCTGACAGGTGTCTATACTACAGAAGTTATATATGTGTATCAATTTCATCTGATCGACACCATTTGTTTTGTAATTATCGTGTAAGCTAATATTCGGGCAAAAAGACTTCCTTTGAACAAATTGTATTCCAATTTTGATAGAAATCTGCAAATTCGGTACAAAGATAGTAAATAAAATTTCACCCATCTGGCTATCTTGTCACGCACAGATGGATGGTCATTTTCCCAAAATGCGTTTTTCGAACTCAGGGAGATATAAAACGTAAAGATTCATCCAAATATCGAGTTCGAATTTTTTTACGATTTCTATATTTTCCCTATACTATGAACACAAGAAAGTGAAAATGAATACAAGCAAAAAAATCTAAATTTTTAAATATCTTCAAACCAAATTTAAAATTTTTTGACATAATGTAACATTCGATTTATAAAATCAAGAGCAAAAAGTTACTACAAATTTTACCCAAAATATGGAAACTTCATCCAAAGAGTATGAAAACAAGGGAATTTAAAGGGGGTATTAACATAAATGTGAAGACAATGTCCCAGACTTGAGTTTATCAAACCTCAATGAGATTTCCCACCAATTATCCCAACCATCGACTTTTATTTAGAGCATAAATTACAACGGCGGTATTTAATGTCTATTTTAATTAAATTTTACGATTTATAGGAGAAATAGACGAAGCATCGAGGGATCTATAAATCACTTCATATAATATACGAAAAGCAGATCCAATCAATTTTGATCCGTGACGATTAGACGACACGCGAAGTGAATGACGTCATGCCAACAAAATGCCGCAGTTAAGCAATGCTACCGGCATGGATGACACGGAAAGCTCGTTAAAATTTTATTGTTATTGCACCGATTCGCCGACAAAGGTAATTGATTGCATTTATTGCGTAACGGAAGACAGAAATCATTCAAAATTTAACAAGCATAAAGAGTCATTGAATAATGACCTATTTATACAAAAGTAAAAATAAGCAAAAATGGAAATTATCGCTTTGTATATTGTTATTTCTGCTTGCTGCAGTGAAGAATATGCTTTATTTTGACAAAAGAATTATTACGAATTGGAAAATAACGAATAAAAAAATTCGGAAAGGGCATTAAAATGTTAAGCTTTCAATTTTGCATAAAGTAATTTGAAAACATGTGCGGAGCATCAATGTGTGTGTGTGTGTGTGTGCGTGCGTGTGTGTGTGTGTGTGTGTGTGTCTGAATTCATAAAGCATGAAAAGAAAAAGATAATATACTGAAATCATGCTTTAAAGGGATAGCCGAGAAAGAGAAAACAGATATCCCTTAGTTAAAGGGTAAACAATATCTCATAATTGCAATGACTGCGTCATATTCTTTGTTTACAATCAAAATAATATTGTCTAGCAGTTCTTGAGGCAGGATGGATCATTCCTCAACGGGCATCTGTATCAGTTTTCCGTTGGTCTTCGAAGAATATGATTATATAGCAGATACATCTCCAAATATGATCAACCGGATGTAAATCAGGTGAAAATACTGCTCAATCCATTCGAGGTATATTTATACATATGTATGTTTATACATAGCATTACACGTTTTAAGAATCTATTTTCAGAGCCCTGGCATAGGGCTAGCCCGTCTTCCCGTGACCTGGGCTTCCCAGGTTCGAATCCTGGCTTGGGCATGGTTGTTTTTGTCTGTTCTATCAGTGAGACGTATGAATGCCCCCAGCGTAAAAAAAGGATAGTGCAAGCGATTGTGATGTGTAAGTAGCCAAGTCGTACTTTCGGCTCTAGTTGCCGCTAATAAAACGAGACACACCCTTGGCTAAAAATTGCTGACTTCGTCAACGAACTTGTCAATGGCAAGTGCCATTAGACATAAGAACAACAAGAATTTATTAAAGAAAAGGTAAATTAAAGGAAAAAACAGTTCGCATTTTAACATAAGTTCTGCAGAGACTAATTTAAATGCCGGAAACATTATTTATATATAGACATTAACGCAAATCGTAAACCTAACTTTTAAGAAAATTGACAACTGATTATATTTTTCACTGATAAATGATTACACAGATATGAAAAGGCAATTTACACTGCTCTTTTTCTGTCACAACTTGTATTTTACACACGACAGTCAGGAGGATCATAGCAAACGACCGCTTTCAATTTTTTGGCAATGTTGCTAATGCTGCTAAACCTTGCCTTCCTCTTTTAATTATGAGAAAAGAGAACTAGACCGGATAGTAGCGAACCGGATACTCGGGAGTTTATTGTAGTTAGGAAAGCCAAAGTATCAATCCCCAGCAGCGAACACCGTCACAATTTCGCCAATTTGATATCGTAAGAATATTCAATACCTCTACGTAAATTATCATTAATTGCCTGCCTCTCATAATCTTAATTGCAAAAATAAATGAAAATTTAAAAAAACACTTTAAAATTTCCTATAAGGAAATACTATGTAACAACTCCCATTTTTTTCTCAAAATTTTTAAAATATTAATAGGAAGGTTTTTATCACTTGCAGATAAATCACCAGTGGTCGCCTGTTCCCCACTAATACCAATTTTCAGAAGAAAAAAAAATCTCAAAAATGCTACTTCACTGTACTTTCTCGATGAGATGGGGGGGGGGGGTAGATACAACACATATATATGTATTCCGATTTCATCAATTTTGAAAGTTTATAATCTCTAGCCTTGCCTTCCTCATTTAATTAGTTTAAAAGAAACCTAGGCCGGGTAATACGGAAGCAGATAATCGGATATGATGTAATATACTTTCCCTTGCAGCAAATATTCCAAAATGCGACGATCGTATGCATATTTAATAATTGACATTAGATGCGTGCTTTGTAGTCTTGCATAATGCCGACACAAGTGTACACAATCCTTTTTTATAAATACAAATAACTACAACAATAAAACATCTAATTAAACTTTTATAAAACGCTCATACTAATTATTTGCCTAAAAGTGAAAACACAGCAATTTGAGGCTTTATATTCAAAAACCAGTAAAAATCCGTCGTGGTTTTTTCCAATCCACGACCAAGTCAATATCTGGGAAGTTTGGTCACTTTATTTAAATCAAGCTTTCGTTTCAAACCGCACGTCAAACGAGGGTATTACGCAGTCGGTGGGCCGGATACTTGGCACTGAGTACTGGGCGAGAGAAATGACAGGTTTCTTTTTGGCTTACTTCGCGTGACGAAACAATAAGTCTGACGGAGAATAAAGAGGTCAACCACACGACGATTTATGGCTGTTTGTTCAGTTTGAGAGGTAAAGGTACATACGAAAGCGAAACACAACAAAGAAAGACACTTCGACTACTTTCACCGATATTAGTTGACAGTTAAGTCAAAAGGTTTCTGTTTAAATAAAAACCAAACATTCAAAGTACGATTAACTGCAGTGCGTTCAGAACTTTGCCAACTGGTCTGATTTAGTTAGGATTTCAGGTAAGGAAAGTCAGGTCTGACTACTCTTCGTTAACACGTTAATCGTCATGTGAAGAAAGTATGTCTCCCTAGTAATATATTGATTCGGACCATATGAATCACACAAGCTTCGTGAGAATTTTTATACATACATAGTTAAACGACGATTCAAACTATCTCTATAAATGCATAATGTCGGCGTCCTGGCCTATAAGGGTAGAGCGTCACCCTGAGATCTGGGCGTCCAGGGTTTGAGTCCCGGTTCGGGTGCGATTGTTCTTTAACCTGTGTTCTGTCTGTGAGGCGTGAGAAAGAGAATTCCCTATAAAAGGGGCTTGTACAAGCGAGAGTGTGAGTGTCATCTTCATTTGCGATGAATCCAAATGAGTATCCATTGGGATCTCTCTCCGTCTAAATATGATTCTGACGTCAGACAACTTCTTGAAGAATCGTACTAACATACAAATAAACACATTCAACCGTTAACTGATTTATTTTCAAATCTTATATTATTATGCCTTATAATTTTGGTGTTAAAATTAATTCCAAAATTCATTAGTTTAGATATTGCTTTTGTGAACCAACGTTTTTATATGCACATTGATGGACAGATACAGATTTTCCATTGAAGGACTTAAAACAGCATTCGATACAGATTTAACTTTTTGTGTGAAGATCAAATTCCATCCGTCACGCTCGGACTTCTTTTGAGCGAAATATCAAGCATGAAGATAAGCAATTTCAAAAATGGTTTTCCCGAACTCGGGGGACTAAACGTGAAGATTCTTGAAAACTTCGAAATCAAAATCTGACATAAAGGTACATTCAAATAAAAACTAATGGCAGTAGCCACTCCGGAGCTTTATTATGTACTTCCTAAAAAAGGCGCTATTCCCTATCATCCACATAAAAATTATGGACCTTCATCAAGACCTTGAAACCCTTTGAGTATGTCTAGATTTTTATTTCCAAAATCCTGCATATAAAAGTGCTATTCATAGTACAGAAAGGAAGCAATTTATGATATTTGAACAGTTCCCTCCGACATTCGACCCAGTGAAAGCAAAATCTGACACACAACTATGAGTTTTAGAAAGAAAAAAAAAATGAAATCTGCTATGCAAATTTCAAGTTATCATGCGAGAATATTGTTATTTTTAAGTCACTCTTTGACCTAATAAATTTGTCATTAACCAATTTAAAAAGGTGTGAAATAATCAGACTATCAGATTGCGACATGTATCGATATTTAAAAAAAAACGATGTTTGTTTACTCCCATCTCAAAATCGGTGGAGATCCTCCAAAACTTTTCTTGCCAGCTAGAAAAATAGGGATTTATTTTTAAAAAATTATATGTGTATGTGTAAATTTCGATACTTCCCCTCTCTGTTTCGTGTTAATTACCGTTTTCTTCTTCACTACACTTCATTGAATGATAATTTCTTACGACCCTGCCCTCTATTCGCCAGATAAGAAAATCAGGTACATATCGGACATTCGCACCAAATTGGAAAGAAATCGTCAAATGTGGCTACTTTCTTCATCATTTTGTAATGACCCTAAAACCGAAAAGTTGATGCTTCTAAGAGGATAATTCTCCAATTTTCTGCCCGTGCATTCTGAGGTTTCAAAAACCCAGAAACCAAAACATATCACGTGATAAAAACAAAATTCAATTATCTAAGTCGTTGCGGTTTCCACAGATGACCATATTTAGTTAAAATCTTATATGAAACTACATTTTAGATGCCAAGTTTGTGTCTTATTAAGTCTATCTACCTAGCTCTTAATTATCGTGTTCATCTGCAATTTGGCAGCAAGACAGACTTCCTGTAAATGGATTTCATACTAAATTTGAAAGAAATTTACATATATGGTTTACAGACAATATACCACATTCAGTTCTCAAGTTCATTGTACTTCTGCGTTATCGTACCCATAAACAGACAGACATAATTCAAAAACGTGTTTTTCGAATTAGATGAGATGTAAATTATGGAAAATTATCAAAATTTCGAATACCGATCTTTTGACGATTACAGTATTTCTTTTCTTTCCATTCGATAAAAACAAGAAAACGTA
>JAPMOQ010040581.1:548889-604550 GCA_026543055.1 Argiope trifasciata
TATATATATATATATATATATATATATATATATATATATAGCGAAATATTTTCTAAATGACTTATTAATAAAGTACAATAAAATACATAAAAAGTAAATGTACATGACAGACTGAATTTTAAAAATTGTATGCAACTGTAAACAATGTTTAGAAATTGTACTGCAATGACAATATGAAGATTTGCAATCAAATTTATGAAAAATTTAACTAAGAATAAAACTAAAATAATGTCCCCCATATATTATTAAAAAAATTTACAAACTTAACATCAAAAATTGTATGAAAAATTCTTATTAATAAGTCATTTAGAAAATATTCCGCTTTGAAATTCCAAATAACAGGCAAAACATTCTAGAATTCTGAAAAGGGACATAAAACTTTCTAGAATTCTGCAAAAACACATAAAACAGATACAAGACAGCTGCATATCATTTTCTGATCTATAAGAGTATCTTTCGGAAACTAAAATTAGAGACAGGAAAGATTCGCGAACGTGTTAAAATGATGTTAAATTTTATGCCAGATATGGAAGAATAAAGATACATTTTACTCT
Organism: Argiope trifasciata; assembly: GCA_026543055.1. NCBI lineage: Eukaryota > Metazoa > Arthropoda > Arachnida > Araneae > Araneidae > Argiope > Argiope trifasciata. Next base: position 549,444 of record JAPMOQ010040581.1, read on the forward strand.
TCAATACATGAAAATTACGTCAACATTATTTTATTTTTATTTCTTAATATTTAGTTGAAAAAATTTGCAGTAAAATAAAACAAAAGTAAGCAGACAAATTAGTAAAACTCCATGATATTTCTCCTAATTAATGCTCGAATTTTGCATAATATATACATTTCCCTTTATAAGAATTTGTCATTTTTATAGACATTGAATGTAATGCAAGATTCTCAATGGAGCTGATTCATGCTCACATGATTCCATGCTAGCTAAAATTTGAAATCCAATGAACTGTTGTATTTGCTGTGTGTCATATTATGCCACAGCTCGCGTTAAACAGCTGCAGCGAGATTATGCGGATAAGAAGGAATGTTTATGATCTGTATTGTTATGGAATTCCCTTTTTCACCCTGTTTTCATTTATTTATTTCGGAAAAGGCACACGAAAATAATTTTACGTGTATTAAAAAAAAAATATTTTCAAACTTCGGAGCTATCAATTAAAAAATAAAAGTTGATTATTTTCTATTAGTTTTAAATTCTAAGAGTAAATTGTAATGAGATTAAATTCTTTAATTTAGTTCATGGATTTTAAATGGTTACTCAAAGATTTGCAATTTAAATTTAAAAAGCACTTGGAATAACAAACATCCTTTAGAATTTAAACTATTATTAATATATGATGTGAATCACATGCACATAATCAAATTCTAAATGATCCATTAATCGTCAAAATATCTCTATCTAGACCATTAGTAAATTAGTGAGTGTGCGCATGCGTGTGAGAAAGAAAGAGAGAGAGGAAAGGGCTGTAGGTGGACGATTTGACAAAAGCTACAAAATTTGGCACAGATATAATTTGGAGAGCAGGAATGGGCATTAATAAGATTTAATTTAAAATTAGGCGAAATTTTGGTATTTTGCCGCAATACTTCACAAAGATATTATAGCAAAAAAAATGATTTTTAACTCATTTTGAAATAAACGCTTATTTAATAATAACAGCAAATTTTTTTTCAAATTTGGCACCTTTTAAAAAAATTTTTTGCATAACTTTCAATAGTATATTTCACTGTTGCAACACAATTCAAACCATTTTCATTGTGTCTTTAACTATTTTATAGCATGATTTTTTTTTTTCATTTTCTCCTTTATTGTTGCAAACTACAAAAGAAAGGTTCAACTAATTATCCTGGCAGCTTACAAGAGCAATCAGCAAACGGAATTGCAATACCACAAAAGACAAATGTCTAGCTAATATATTTCAAAATGCATGATACACTTTTAATGGCACTATGATATCGTGAGATTCGACTATATTAGAAGTGCGTACATATGCATACAACAATTGAAAGGTTACTAAAATAAGACAGAATAAATTTATTTTATAATTCAATGCTTGAAAAAAGTTTGGTGATGATATGATAAATTCTGCATAAGATATTTAATGGTAACTAAACACAATAATATTTCCGGCTATTCGTCAAAAAAGGCTAATAAATAACAATGTTTTTCAAAATAATATTTCCACAAGATTCCATCTAACAATAAAAATCACGCCAGGCATAAAAACAAGTGAAAACAAAATTCCACATATTTTCAGTCGTCCATCTTCAGTAAGAAGGCCACTACAACAATCAGCTCATTTGTTGCGTGCAACAACCACTTACAGCAATCGATTTTATGCACGACCTTCACCACAGCAACTGCATGGCCAAGCATCCTTGCACGAGGAAGAAAAGCACACGCTTCATCGAACAACCCACTTCCCACTAACTTTCACCTCAAAAGTAAAATCGGCCTTCGAGAGAAATAATTTGCCTGCAATACCCTATATTTTTATACTTTTTGATTAGATTGTAAAATAAATCAATTTTTTTCCAAGGATTCAGCGACAATTGGGAAATTTTGAAGTAGAAAAGAAGTAAGTATAGATTATAAAAGGTGTAAGTGTTATGTGAATGCGATTCTATTGCTATTGTTTTGTATAGACGGAATTGTTTTCCCTTTTTCTGTAAACATTCAATAATTTTTAGAAGTAGCAAATACATAATATACATTTTATCGGCAATACCGGAAGTAATAATACATTTCTGAGTCCGAGAAAGATCTTGCTTTCGAAACCACTGTAATCGAACTTATTTCTGCAATCAAAGAAATTCGAATGACAAACAGGAAGTGTTAAGCAAATGCAAGATTGTAAAATGATTTCAATTCTTCAATTTAAAAAAATAATAAAAAAACATAAATTATTAAATGATTTTTTTCCCAACATAAAGAGGTGAAAGAACGTGTTATGCTAACGTTTTTAAGTATTGTTGTTAGTATTTCGATAACATTCAACTAAAATCACCTAGAAAAGAAAAAAAAATCGTTTCTTTTAGATGAAATTTATATTTTTTTGGATTTAGAAATTTTTTAAAGTCCAATAATTTTTTTTTTTCATATCTGAAAAAATTTTCTTTAAAAATATACTTTTATAATTCCTATTAAATTTTTCATATTTGAATATTTTTCTTTAAAAATATATTTTTTTAAAATTTTTCATGTGAATATTTTTCTTCAAACATATATTTTTAAATTTCTATTTTGTTTTTCATATCTGAATATTTTTCTTTAAAAATATTTTTTAAAATTCCGATTAAATTTTTCATATCTGAATATTTTTTAAAAACATATGTTTTTAAAATTCTCATTAAACTTCTCATATTTGAATATTTTTCTCTATTAGATTTTTCATATCTCTATATTTTGCAATACATCTTTTAAAAATTATATTATATTAGACAGACAGACAAACAGATAGAGATAGAGAGTAGTGACGAAAAACTTGAAAAGAAAAAAAGGACTATTGAAATTATAATTTGTATATTTCATTTGTTATTGTAAACAAAAATCTAAATAATTTCAGAAATATCAAAAGTACAGCTTTGAAATGTTGGCACAATTAATTGAAAAGAGAAGCAATAATGCAGTTTAGATATCATTTAACGGACCAATCAAATTAATTTTGTTTTTAAAATTTACTTTCCTTTTATTTAAGTGGAATGCATTCGCACACGAAAGGATTGTTTTAAATTTCATTCATAAATCTAATCTGAACATAAACCGTACCACGCCATTGTTTACCTGCTCCGTTTCTATGAATAAGCAACGCACAGATAGGAGCTCCTACGTGAGAGATAACACGCAAAGATATAAATATTCATAGATAAGGTTTGAACAGATGGGCAAAAAGTTCAAAGACAGTGACCAAAACCAGATTCAACAGATTTTATTCGCTATATTTTAAATTCCATAATAATCTGCGGCAGTAGTATCCCCAACACTTTCTCGCATATTCTCTAATAAGTTTGTCATGCCACGGAACAACACCTTGCATGACAATGGAATACAACAGTTCGGAAATATTAACTTTTCACGAGAATTTTTAGTATTTTTACTGAATCAGTCGTGCCATCCTTGGCAGATTTTTTTTTTTTGCGCGCGGGGGGGGGGGGGGGGGGTTATCTCTGACATGCAGTTTATTTTATCCTCTAAAAGACAGACTTGCATTTTAAGGCCTTATCACTCGGTAAAATATCGTCGGCACTTTCCGTCAACAGAAAATGACATCATAGTGACGTCACTCCAAAGTTTCACATGATTGGTTGAATTTCACTTGCGGACAATATTTTCATCACTATCGTCGGCATTTTCTAGCTGGTGTCGATTATGAAAAACTTGCTTGACCGGTTCTGAAGGTAGAAATGGAAAATAGCTGACGGAAAGTGCGGACGATATTTTGCCGTGTGATAAGGCCTTTAGACGCATTGAAACACAAATTTGACAAAAAAAAAAACCATACGTTGACAGAATACTATTCGTTGTTACAAAAACCCGCACTAAATTTGATATAAAGTCATTGAGTTAACGTGTTTGCATGTTTCTAAAAGTACAAATCGATAGACATCCAGCTCCTAGTAAGGTTTAACTCAAAATTTGGAAAGTGCTTACACTGCAGACGTTAAATCGGTGTACTAAATGTTATCTCTCTTCATTTTGTATTTATAGTGTTCAATTATAATCAAACAGCCAGACAGATGTTCTCTCAGTAGACAGCTCAAAATTTGATAGAAATCTGCAAATGTGATGCAAAGACCGTACCCCGAATCTCAACAATATAATTCTAAGCATTTTTAAATTATCTTTGGCACAGACCGACAGATGGATATATTGTAAAAAATGTGCTTTCTTTTTCAAGGAGGTCTAAATCATGAAGATTCGTCAAATTTCCGAGTTCGAATTTTTTCATCATCACTATAGTTTCTCCACACTATATATGAGAGAAAGTCAAAAGCTGAGGTAGCATGCATCTAAATCACATTCAAAAATATGTAAGAAATAGTAGATTCATTTATTCTTAAAATCAATTCATTAACCCTTAGCGCTCCGAAAATTAATATCGATGCATAAATATTTGCCGAATAAGATAACTTTTCCGGAAAATTAATTTACATATTTTTATCACTCGAGTATTTTTACCAGTCAAAATTTAAGAAAATAATAAATGGTGGCTGAGAGGAGATATCGGAGGCTCTCCTCTCAGGGTAAAGGGTTAATGCAATTGCAGTATTTAAATTCCTTCTTTTTACGTACAATATTTCCTCATAACTTTGATGAATTTTATCAATGTTAATTCTTACCTTATTCTATTGCGCTTCGGATAAGTTAATGAGAATGATTATTTGCGTTTTTATATACAATTGCTTGAATAATAATTCTTAGTTTAGATACAAGGACAACCGAATTCATATCTCAGAAGCAGAAGAATCTTTCAACGCTTTTAACTCAATAAGAAAGAAACTTCGAAGTAACATTAATTTTATGGAAATTGCACAACAACCAAGTGAGAAGAGGTCATTTGGGGGCATACAAACAATCCAAATGCCTACTTTCTATCGTATGATGTCCTTATTACTGACACATCCTAGAATGAATGCGTTATAATTAATGTTTCGCGAGACAATATGAAAATGCGTATTTTATTTTATTTCTTTACTTTTGTAATGGGATGATGTAATAACTGGCGGTTCAAAATTCGCTTTCTTTTGAAAGTACTTTATGAATTTCTTGTATACGTAGTATAAAGAAAAATATAGTAACCGTCAAAAAATACAAAATTCCATCGAATCTCCGTCTTTTAGACCTCCCTGGGTTTTAAAAATAAATGTTTGGGAAATGTAAGTCTGTCTGGGACAAAAACAAAAAAAAACAAAAAAAAACTTGGGATTAGACTACTGAAATGTGGTATTTCAACATCTTGCTGTATTGCTTTTTCATCTTTATACCAAATTTGCAGATTTCTACCAAATTTTGTGTAAAATATGTTCAAAGGAAAATTTCCGTCTGTTTGTCTTTGACTACATAACTCGAAAACGCTTTGAGCAGGACAATAAAATTTGATACGCTATCTTTACACCAAATTTGTAGATTTCTATCAAATTTTGAATAAAATCTGTTCAGAAGAAATTTACCTGTCCTGCTGTTCGAACGAAATTCGACAAGATAACTACACAACAAAGAGAGCTGAGTAAATAAGATTCGCTATACAGATTTAATATTTATAATGTAGATACACATTAAATTTTGAACTAAATTCAATGTGATATTGACCATCTATCAATCTGTATTTCCAGAAACATATAACCTGAAAAACCCAATGAGTTAAATATATTCAATTTGGTATAGAATTTTGTGTTCACAAGTGTAATTTTTTAGTTGTCAAATTTTAGTTTTAATCTATTGGGGAAAACGCATCTTAACCACAAATCGATTTTCGAACACTATTATCCGCATACTAAAGGATTAATTATCAAATAACTCGCTAAAGTTGACATGATAAATGCAATAAAAAGGCTAACTTCATGCCAAACATTAATGTTTCGTAACTATTGTATGCTAGACGTTCTCTAGTATAACTCCTTTTTTAGAGTATGCGAGAAGGTTTATTTTTATTTTCATTATTATATATTTTGATGAACTTTTTTTATACACAAATAATACTTTACATGTGGAATATCTGCCAATTATATGTATTATTATACAATATTTTTGATGATAAAAAATTTTAATGAAGAAAGATCGCATTCATTTTAATATTTTGTTTTAATATTTGTTATTCAGATATATACATATTTACTCTGTTTTAGGACGTTCACTCTTTCAATCAAAGACAACGACAGCATATGCTTTAAACAAATGCTAAGAAACATTACTAAATAAATTTTCAATTAAAAAAAAAAGATGCCAACTTTTAAATATTTCTTGTGACAGAAATGTTGAGGAGTTCAGTGGTTTTCATTGCTTTATTTATTCATTTAAATTAAGAGAATGAGCATAAGTTCAAAGAAAATAACTAATGCAATAATTTTTTTTAGAATACACTTATATTCATAATTTTTATGAATATAAGTATATTCTTGACAGAGCGGGAAAAATAATTGTTTTTTAATTGAATTTCAGACACGGTACAAAGTATTTACTAAAATAACTATACTTATATTCATGTAATTTTGAATTTTAGCGAATACAAAAATTATGCCTTTTAAAATCGTAATTTATATTGATACAAAAAATGATCATTCTCTTAATTTAAATGAATAAATAAAGCAATGAAAATGATTGAACTCATATTACATAGATTACGTTTCACTTCATACATGACGATTTAGACGGAACTACAGGTACAGAGATAAGTGATCGAAATCCGAAATCAATTCCTAAGTGAAAGGACCGGATTGGCCCAAAAACCGCAAATAGTTCGCCAATGCGATTAAGTGATTTCCAGACATCAAATTTCTCTTATCGAGACCTCTTTCAATGCTCAAAATTAAATGAGAAATAAAAATTTATAACAAAGATATACAAAAAATAAAGCCTTTTTACTGCATAAATAAATAGATCTAGCAAAGCTTAGGACTGAAAAAGCTAAACCTTGAGAGATAGCATTTGTCATAGAATCGATAAACATTTCAAGCAGTTGACTGTCGTAGAGGTACATTCTATATGATACGAGTAGTTTTATATAATCGCGATATCTTCCGGATACAAAACATTTTATCATATGTCTATAATTAACTCTTTAACGGGCATAAGCCACTTTCTTTCAAAATATACAGTTTAAACTATAAGCTCATTTAAAACCAAAACAAGTAATGTATAAAAAAAAATCAATTCCATTTAATTCTTACTTAGGTCAACAAAGGAAATTTTACTTTAATTACTTTTTATTTAATTTATTATCAAAATAATTATTAAGTATCAAAAAAATGTTGATTTTCGCAAAAACTGAACTCGTATTTTTCACCTTCATGTGAAAAATACTAAAATCCACGCATTTCACCAATTGAGCTACTTCTATTGATTTCAATTTTCATTCTAAACTGCTAAAACTCTATTTAAAGTATCAAAAAATAATTAAATTAATAAATTAATATTTGATAAAAACTACATTAAGATCCATTACAAGTTTAATAAAAATGTATCTGAACTTGAATGGATGAATAAAAAGTATTTTATTAATGATTAAAAATTTGAACTATGGAAGAGGTGTGAACTAATAATACGAATTTAATTTTTTTTTGTCGTGATTGTTGTTTATAAGAGGGTAAGTAATAAATTTATCACCGCCGAATACAAGCAATTATATTTTACTAACTTATTCAATACAAAAATATGAAATAATACAAATAATTTCATAAATATGCATTTTTTGTAAAACTATTTATAATTAGTAATTTCAAAAAATAAAATATATTAATGGCACATAAAATAAGAAACAGAAAAAACAAATACAGTATAAATTACCAAATGCATTATTTTTCATTATTCTGGTAAAACATAAAACAAGGAGCTATAAGCAACGAAACATTAAATTTGGACGTCACATTTTTGTGCGTTTCTGGTTAGTTTTGGTGGTACAATGTTCCCAAGATATGTGGGGGTAGTAAGAATATATTTATCACTGCCTTAAAAAGGGCTAATCATGAAATATATAAGGAGGTACGCTAACATCAGCTCCTTACATTATTTTCTCTAAATGGAATTCAAAGCAAAAACGAACTGAAAATTCCTAGATTATCGATTAAAAATTGCGTACTAATGCGATCACTTCCAAAGAGCAATAACTAAAAATAATGTAAATAAATGGTACGTGAACAATTATTCTCTAATACTGCAGAAAAGTTTTAGAGCAATTAAATTTTCTCGCACTTTTAAAAAACACTATCAACAATATATTCTCAGAGCTTTTTTCAATGTCATTCATGTTTAAATGATATATGAAAAAATAAAAATCGTCTGCAAATGCATATATGGACTAATAAAAGATAAGCTGATATGTTACGATTATTTTAAGAAAACTTTATTTTAAAGCTTATTTCAAATCCTTCCAATATAAATTTGCGGGTGTTTTTTTTGTTTTTTTCAAACTTCATTTATTTCTAAAATTTGATGCTTTTGGAATTACAATGCCTGATTCAAAGATTTATTGCTGTTTAAAATTAATATTTGACAGACTATCGAAACAATTTGCTAAATTATAGCATTCATTTTACAGTTAATCTATCATTGCTTATATTTTTGAACATGAAAGTTTTACCATGGTGAAATCGGGTTCAAAATGATGCAATATCGTCTTGTCAATAAGAGAACAGATAGAATAAAATTCTAATAGTTAGTCAGTTAGTTATAAAAAAATATATGTCAGCTTGAGAATAAAATCGCATTTTTCCCCTGAAAAGAAAATATGTCTATACAGATGAGCCTAAAAAGCAAAAATATTAAATATGAAAATATTAATAAAAAAATAAAGCAAAATGTGCAAATCGAACTGAGAATCTGAAACACATGCATGTTTCTTTTTTGTTTCTTTTAAATTTTTTTCTTTGTGTCTCTCTGTGTGTAAAAGGAAATTTTATTTTTTTAAAGGAAAGACTCCTATATTGATGTTTAAAAAACAACATCTTATCTAAATATACATTCCTTTAGTTTATTTTAGATATATTAATGTCCCGTTTTGAAGCAACACTAGGGCTATTTCAGGACAGACTCGTACTTTTGAACTGCGGTCAGGTGACAAGGACGACGCCTGAGCTGACACCCCCTCTCCAAACTTCCACACCACACCAGCGGGAGGACGTTTGGCCCCGACGGATTCAACGCGCATCAGACCCGCTTACACGGCGGTTCTTCGGTGGAATCAGGCCTCAAACCTGCAACTTTTCGGTTTCGAAGCCGAGACTTTACCACCAAAGCCACCACGGCCACTAAATATAAATTCAATCCAAATCTTTAAAGATTTTTTCAAAATACACGTAATAAATAAATTCATATATATACATACACAAAAACTGTTTATTTAAAGTTAAAAATAAACAAAAATTTGTAAATTACAAAGGAAAATTCCATTTCGCATTCGATGGCAGCCAAATATCTCTATAAAGAGTAACTGTACAATAACCGAAAAAGTACTTTTGATTTTCATTTTCTGTTTCACTCATAGTTCCATTGGTTTAACATAGAAGGCTGGTAATGTGAAGGAATCTGGGTTTGAGAGTAATGAGCCGTCTTATATAGACAGGAAGGTGGTAACCGAATAAACAGAAATTTATTACAAATGGATTGTTAAAATGGTAACCCACTTAAAAATGCGAGTCAAATTGGGAATTCTGGGAATGAAATACTGAATACAATGGAAAGAAGAGAATCGAAAAGTTATAAAAATATTCCAAAATATTTATGTATAAAATGGAATATGACCTTCATTTTAAAATTATCAAAACAGATAAAAAGGTATGGAATATTATTTTGCTCACAAAAAAATCAAAACAGGATGTAGTAGTAATCGTTTTCGAATGTCATATTCGATCAGTGGAAATCATCAGATTTTCTAAGAATAGTTTAAAAATCTATAAAGATATTTTTTCCAACTGTAATGGCTGATAATATATATTTTGAAAATAATATATCGCAATGTTTTTGCTTCAACAGTTTTGGATATAAATATAAATAACATCCTAACAGTTTTGAATTTCTTTTAAAGAGTGACGGCAAATTACTTCAGAGGTTTGTAAAACGGACTCTTGGAACTGAATTGTTTTCAACTTCAATGAATAAACTCTGCAAAGTTATACCAATTAAGTTTCGTAAATAAAGTGAAATAAGCAACTCTTTATTTCTATCTATCTGTTTAGAGAAAATGAACAAAAATACTGGTAATACAAAAGCAAAAGAACTTAACATTATCTGCACAATGGAAAATAAATATAATCCAAGCAAACCAAATAGTAGTAAATACATGAGTTCTGCAATTCATTATAACAGAAGGTTATTGAACAGACTTTTTTCCCTTCGTTTCCTGCGAAATGTGTTTCAGCAGAAAGTAAATATTAGCGAAAAATGTTTACTCTATAAGAAAAATATTTTCATTTGTGTCAGTGACCAGAAGGTAAGCATTACATTTAATGTATAGAATTTCTTCGCAAATAAGTAATGTGATTTAGTAAATTTATGTATCTTTAAAATTGCATACTTTAAGAAAATGAAACAGGTGATTTTCTACTTCGACTGATTAGGACAATAAAGCGTGTTTTAAATTTAATCCTTTAACCCTTTGCACTCGAGAAGTAACTCATGGTCACCAATCAAGACGGTACATCATTTTGATGTTTTATATTTATTTATTTATTCAATTTTGATTGTTAATAATATCTACAGGAATGGCAAAAAGATGTAAATTAACTTTTCGGGGAATTTAACTTGAGACAATTATATATGTTTAGTTTTGGAGTAATAAACAACTCTTTACATTAAGTGAATAATTCTACATCGAATTATTTTCTCCAAGTGCAAAGAAAGGATTAAATAATATATTTTTATTTGTGAATTCTTTAATGGGATATTTTATCCGCTAATTATTTAACGGATCAATTAACACAAATAACCATTGAATACAAATAATCTGCAATTGATACAGTATTCGAAATGTAATATCAACTTAACAGTTGCGTGTCTTTATATATTTTAAGAAAGGGTGGAAGGAAAAAGAAGTAAACGGATGCCTTTTTTAAATATTATGGCGATAAAAGCATTTTAAAGTTGAAGCTCTTTAAAAAAATAAGTATTTTACATTTGTCACTGCTTATGTGAATTTAAGGAGGTGAGGAGGTTTTCTGTAAGCTCCTTATTATGTAAAAAAAAATTATATAAACATTACGTTTTATTCGTTATGTGAATGCTAGTTTGATTTAATTATATTACCGTCCAGTTTTAAAGCAACACAGGGCTGTTTTAAAACGGACAGCGGTCAGTTAATTTTGAACCACGGTCAGATGACGAGGACGACACTTGAGCTGGCACTCTCCTCTCCAAACTTCAGCACCACGCCAACGGGAATTGTGATTGATACATAGCGAGTTACAAGACTCGTGGCATTTGTGATTTGTTTTGTCAGTATTACTTGAAATATTTAATGAAAATTAATATTACATCGTAGACAGTATTTATATTGCACTTGTCGGTGTATTGGTGATAGAAAGAAAAAGTAAAAAGTTTAATACCAAAATAAAAATGAATGTTTTAAAACAATATTATTTTTTAATTTTACTTTTAGACACACCGGTTGTGGCAATAATAATAAATAGTTGTCTGTTACTTTCCTTTTTTTCTAGTTACCGAAATTTTTCGTTTTTCGGCTAGCAATCGTTTAAATATCTTAGAAATATACCTGTAAATACAACATTGATTTTTTAATACTAATGGGGCGTCCAGCGATATCAGAAAAAGCATAAATAAACAAAATAAGACAGCGAGAATCTGTCAATTTGAACAGAAAGGCTAATCGTGAAGCTGTTACATTGGCGGGAAACGCGAAAAATTGAATCAATATTTAGATATCGGAGGGCATCAATCCCCCAGGAGATCCCACTAATCTGAGGACATTCATAATTCAAGGACAACATCGGGGGTGGTGAGCAAAGTTTAAAGGGAAAATTAATGTCTCTATTTTTCATAATTAACCTGCGGTTGATGAAGAGTACCAATTACAATATTTCTGCTTAGAAGAAGCATAATTTCGATTTTTTCTGAATTTAAATTTTTTCTGATACTTTAAAGAAATGTATAATAAAATTAAATATTTAGTATGGAAGAATTTTTTCATTACTATTCTATTTTATTACAGGATATTTTAAGATTTCAGTCAACTTTTGGGTAAATTATAAACATAATAACAGTGGGATAAGAAATGGCGATGATTGGGAATTCAACAATGACAATGTACATAACACTGCTATAAATTTAAAAGGTTTAATCTATAAGTATAATCCTTAGCATTATACACAGCTCTTGCCCAGCAATATGGAAGTTATAAAATTCCTGAAAATAATATCCATTCAATTGTTTGGTTCGGATGAAACGGTCTGTCGCTTTAAAAGCTTCTGTAACAATTTTACTATAATTATAAAAACTATTAAATGTTATGATTTTATTACAATACATATAATCATAAGCATACACAATTTTTATTTTAAAACAAGTAATTTTATTTAATTTAATTCAAAAAAATTTAATTCAATTTCTAGTTAGATCAAAAGAGAGAAATTTTAATTTTGTTACTTTTTATTAAATAATTATGAAAAAAAATTAAGTATTTAAAAAAATTATTGATTTTCGCAGCTATTGAACTCGCATTCTTCACCTTCACGTGAAAAATATTGAAATCATTGCATTTTACCGATTGAGTTACTAATGGTTGATTTCAATTTTCATTACAAACTGCACTTCCAAATTCCAGATCAAATTTGAAACATTTATATCATTGCATTTTTGAATTATCGCGTTTACTTCTTTCTGAAAATACAGCCTGACAGACAGTCAAACTACACGGCTGAAAACTTGATAGATGTTTCTACTATAGATGTCAAATCTGTGCACCGAAATATGTCAATTTAGCTCTCTTCATTTTATAATTATTGTGTTAACTTATACTCGAACAGATGGTTAGTCGAACTTCTCCTGAACAAATGTTACTCAGAAATCTGCGATTTTAGTATATATCATACACCAAAATCCATCTGATTAAGACAAAGTATTTTTGAGCCATCTCTTTCACATTTGGATATACTGGCATTTTTTGAAAATGTGTTTTTTCCAAATCAAGGAGATGCATCGGTATCTCGATTTCGAATTTGACGTTTACTATATTTTCTCTACATTGCATATACAAGAAAGTAAAAATGGGGAAACGTAGAAAGATGAAAGGAGGTGATGTTTACTTTTAGCAATAGGATGAATTCAGATTGTGTACGGAATCAGGAGGCGTAATAACTGCGCATCCTTGCGAGCATCATCTCTTAGCGAAGAAAAATCATCAAAAATTGCTAATGTCTGAATCCTTAAACAAACAATATATCATCTGGTGATGATGTCGTGTCTGTGTTTCCATTGAAAGGGTGTGCAGTAGTTTCTAGAGTAAAGACCCTTGAGCACCCAGAGGACAAGTCTGATTTCTAGCTCATATGAAGATAACATTCGCTTGCACAGCTCTTTTTTACAAGGGGGCACATTCACAAGCCTCACAGATGGAACGTAAGGGAAGAATAACCTTGCCGAAACAGGACTAGAACCCGAGACGACCAGATCACGGAGAAGACGCCCCCCCCCCATGCCAAGACACCGACTAGTATATCATCTCACATGCAGAAGCAAGCTGTTTTGAACACATAGATTAAGACATTCACTTTTTTCCCTCGTGCAAGATGCACTAAAATATTCAAAAACTTAACAGACGCAATGCATTGTTGGGTCACGTGAGAGAGAACCGACTTTATTTCGTGATTTCAATCTGCCCTGTTTTTGTGTACCAATTTATCAATTTATTTTTTTAAAAAATTATTTGAATAGAATTAAGATGCCGCACTACCAGAGAAGAAACAGGTTCCATTAATTTCTTAACAAGCGGGGGGGGAATAGTTCATTAACTCTCCATCATTTATCAATCCTCCACTTTACATCTTCTATGCGAACAATTAATATAATTTGCATGCAAAGAAACAATGTAAAAAAGGAATTGCAGGTTGTTACACTGAATGGTTGACTATAGAACAAACGAATAATCAATCAGTAACACTTAACAATACTAATTATAACATCGGAAACTGGAAAAAAAAAATAGTCTCGCCTATACCTTAACGTTACTGAATTTCAGTTTTCCTTGAATTAATTTCCATCCATAGTAATTAATCCTATCAAATACCTTTTATTAAATCATGCCTCCAACCAAGCGTATTGAAGCAGATAAGCAAATATGATGCCAAGGTGTAGGTGACAAGAATTTTCATTGCATCTACATATATATATATATATTTCGGATACAAATTGGATGACCCAAAAACGAACGTCATGCTTCACATACTACAGCAGTCTCACGTAGCGTAATTGGCAGAAATCCATACTTTTGCGATCATGAATAGTGGATAAATGGGTTTCAGTTAGTAAACAATGGCAGTCATAGCAGTTTTTTTTAGGATCATGAACTTGAATCAGGACAATTTCATTGATTGTTTCGAAGTATTAACACAGCTTTGCAAAGCAATACGAGAAATTTGAAAGATCAATTACTTTGCTTATATTTAAGCTCGATTAAGACAGACACTCCTAGTAATTCGGAATCTAGGCCACATGACAATGACAATGTCCCTTCCTTTTAAAACTGTATTGCAACTCTGACGAGTTTCGAAATCATACAGACAAACTGTATTTGCTGACATTATCTTTCCAAAAACGAAGTTTTTAATCACATGTTTCAAATAATTTTTAATCATTTGCTCAAGAATAATAACTCCCAGTTACCATTTACTTTTTTGGGGTAAAACGAACGAAAAAGCTGTCGGACGTAAATTAATAAAAGAAATAAACGATTCGATTGATAATTTAAGATGAGATTTGACGTAATATCTATCTAGGCCATGACCATTCTGAGAACGTAACAAGCGCAGTACAGTTTTATCATCCCTGAATATTTAATCATAAAAAAAAGGCAGAATTAAGTGTTGAATTTCTTTTAAGGTATCCAACTACGTTAAAAACACTGGTTATTGATAACATTGGAGAATATTTCTTTATAGTTGTTGTTTCTTGCAGTTCAGACTTTCCTCTTTCCAAAACAATTTATCTTTTCCAGGAAAAATGAAGGTCAGACTTATCATTCAGGGTCACATATTTTTCAGCTAAAATTTGTCTTTAACTTCAATTTCCTAAAACTTTAATTTTCATAAAAAATTTTAACATGACATCTTAAAAACTCGTAGAGGCATTTACGTAAAAATTTCATTGTGTATTATACATAATATGGGCAATGAAATGAACCAAAAGTTTTATTGTTGTAGAGATACCTTTTTTTTTTCCTTTATAGGTTTTTTTTAGAAAAATTTATTTGTGAATTTATGGAAGAAATTCATATTTATGTATATTTTCAGCCATAATTTCTTTGTATCTCAAACTTTTTCTTGGATTTTGGTTCATTTCATTCATCATTGTATTCTATAACTTGTGTACAAAGATTAAATTTTATAACTTGTGTACAAAGAAAAATAGGATTGCTGCATTATAATTTTATGTAGTGTTAACCGTTTTTGTTAGATTTCATTGAAACTTGCAACAAATTCTCCTATTTCCCGCAATATATTATATTTTCAAATAAATTAGTTGTATTTATAGTATTTTGTATTATAATTGGCAATTTAATTTCAGATTTCAGCACAATTCTTAACATGCTAATGATTTATTTTAGATTAATGTTTTTTATTAATTTTGTGAAAATTAATACCTATTAATAATTAAAATTAATTATTAATATTGTTATAATATTTTATATTTCATAAAATTTACATACTTTTTTACAAACTCATTTATTTAGAAATTAGAAAAATAGAGCTTTTTATTCGATTTCCTTGTGGTCCTAACCAGCTGCCTGCTCGAAAATCAGCCACTGTAAAGAGGCCTCGTTATTGCTGGGGTAGCGAAATACTTAATAAATCCACCACTGATCGTTGAACATTGCCAATAAATTAGAAAATTAATTTCAAAAATATGTCAGTGATCAGTCTCAATCTAGTTATAACCCAAGAGGTGAAGACAGAAAAATGTGCAATTAAAATGCACCCAACTAATTAGATTTTAGTTCAACTATTGAATTACGGAAATTAAAAAGCGCAACTGCAGAGCAAGAAACTCTCTGGAATTAATGCTAAATGACCTACAAGTTCGAAGTCAAGGACTTATTCCAGTTCCTTGTTCCTCGTTATTATAATGACAACAACCAAATATCCGTTTCGAAAGCGTTCATAACATTCTGAATTGCAAAACAAAAGATCAAACGAAGTTCAGTTAAGCTATGAGAAATTAGCAATCAGGAAAAAAAATTTATAAACGGAACCAGTCAGTAATCAGAGTAATTAAAACAATATCAGATTCCTTACATTTTTCAATTCAAAACACCAAACCAATATCTCTGTGCACTGAACATAAACCATATTTTGTGATTTATGTTTTAAGTGAAAAAGTGGACTCTTTAAATTGCTCGTACTCGGAGTGCGTAAAAAATCACTTGTAGCTTATTTTAGTATTATTGTACCGGCAGCAATAATTTTAGTACCGTTAGGTGGTTCATTAGTTAGGTAAGGTTTCATTGAATAACCTTTCTAGAATCACTCTCCCTCAGTCCATTTGTTCTTTGCAGCTACTTAACCGAAAATCCGCCGCTGATATTTTTCCATTAATTAGCCTAATTGTTAGGCACATACCTTTTTCGCCAAACAATATTCTTGCGCCCTTCCATCGGCCTTCGATATATTCGCCCTTTATAACTTTCTAAAGGGAAATTTGCTATTGTTAATTTTCGATATCGTCACGTGGTCTGAATGCTAGGTGAGAGTAGTTTGGTATTTGAAAGTAGTTATAGTCAGCCTGATACTTCTCTGTAGAGTCGTCACATAAATAGAATTGCTATTAAGTTTCACAACTATTAGAGAAATGAGGAAATAAATTTATCTTTTAATCTTTCTTTAGTTTCTTGAATATGTTTAAGTTTTAAATTTTGGCAGGGGGGAAATAAATTATTTCAATGAAAATGCTTAATGAAGAACCAAAAGCCATTACCTATGTTAAAAGTAATGGGTAAGACATTAACATGGCTAATAGTCTCTTAAAAGTATGTTAGCTCACCTATAGCAGTCAAGAAATAACAGCCGAAAGAGAAAATCTCAAGAACGAAAAGGTATTTTTTTTTTTTTTTTTAAAGAATTACTCAATAAAAAAGATTCAATTGCGGGAAGGCCATTTACAGTTACAAATTTATAATACAAAACTAATAGTTTGTCTTTACAGATTCAATTTACTGCTTTTTCATACATTTTATGAGATACAACTTAAATTACTAATGATTATATTCGATTATTTTTTATATTAAAATGCAAAGTAACATTAGAAATAGTAAATTTAATATATGAAATATAATTTTCACATAACGAGTTTATTACCCCACACACATATATAATCTGACATTTTTACCTATCTGATATCAAGAAAAATCTTCATCTTCAATTTTATCTCAAAAGAGAATTATTAAAAAGTAAGAAAAATTAAACAATGTCAAAAATAATTCAATTTTCTGTTCAAAGAATCTTTAATTCCAAGACAAGAAAAGTCTTTTAAAGGAATTTTTTAAAAAATGAAGAACAGCGGCTTCACTTCCTATCAAAACGCCCTAAAATCAATCGTATTAAAGTTTTATCGCACTTATGCACACAGGAGGTTCCTTCTAATTTAATCATGATGCGGATTATGGTGATGAAATAAACAGCTCAGTAAGTTAAATACATCTTTCATAATTCAAAAAAAAAAAAAGAAAAATTATGAAAGTGGGGTGTTTTTTATTATTCAGTCGGGTATTTTGAAAAATGCAAGGAAAATTTAATATATTGATTTTTATTTTGACTGATGATGCAAATGCAGTGTAATGTACACAAAATCTAGCTCGAAAATTTGCTGATCGTTAAAACAGATAAAATACATCGAAATAAAGAATTTGTAAACATGTTAGCGAAGCAATGTAATGTTTCGTACTGCAAAAATTTAAAACTTCGATTAGGCGAGGTTTTTAATAATTTTAATGTGACTTATAAGGTTTCCTTTCAAACACAATAATTTCCATTTTAATCAATAAAGATCGCTTAACAAGCAATTCTATCAACTATTATTTTTCGCAATTAAAAACACATATTTCATCTTTTTACTTTTTTGTATACACAGTATAAAGAACGTATAGTAATCGCCAAAAAATCTGAACCCTAGATTTTGGTGCATATCCACGTTTTAGACCTCCCTGAGTTCGAAAAGAACATTTTTAGAAAATGTTGACCCGTCTGTCTGCTAGCAAGGCTGAAATTCGGTATACGATCTTTGTACTAAATTTCAAATTTCCAGCGAAATTTGTTCAGAGGAAGCCCGTCTGTCCGAATCTCAGTTAACACGATAATTACAAAACGGTGAGCTACATAGAAAAATTTGGTGTACAAATTTAACATGTATGGAGTAGACAATTCTCAAATTTTGAGCCTAATCTATTACGAATTATCTGTCGGTTCATTCTTTCAGAAACAGGTAAACATGATAATTCAAAAACTTAATGACTAAATGTATCAAATTCGGTATGGAATTTTGAGACTACAAGTGTAGTTTTGTGCCAAATTTTTGCTTCAATCGAGTGATAAAAACGAGTCTAAAATTAAGATTCGATGTTTTGATACTAATAATGTATGCCAGATATTAATTGTCAAAAAAACTCGGCTAGCATGAGATGATCAATTCAGCAAAAATACTAAATCGGGCAAAAAGTTAATATTTTGTAACTGTTGTTATGCAATGCGTCCTCTAGCAAAATAAATTTATTAGAGAGTATACAAGAAAGTTGTGAGGAAGTCAGTCCCCGCTGATCCATATATACTATGAATATCAGATATTTTCTTACTAAATGCGAAAATAATCAGAAATATTCATTATTAGTTAATGGATTTTACTTCATTTTTTATTGTTCCAGTCAAATTTGGAAACTAAGGAATGACATTACTACGGAATTTATTACATTTCATTGTTTTATCGTTACTGCAAAACTTGGAAAACTCAGTTATGATAAACAATGATAAAAGTGCGTTTATTAATCTCGATTTTTATCTTATCAAATAAGTGAAAAAGGGACGTGATGGCCAAGCAATAATAAGTCCAGATGATATTTTAAAATGTAATGGATGATAATGAAGTTAGATTAATGATGATGACTAATTTATAGGATGGAATGAATAACCAAGTTCGTCTTTTAACATGCAAGTATGTCTTTTAGAAATACGTCGTAATTCCGTCTTCGCCTTTTCACATACATCTGCGTCTATACTAGTACGTCGTAATCATCTTGTCCAAGCATGACTGCCCTTAGCTCACGTTCTCTCCACCAGAGGGCTGCTTAGTGGCGGGAATTGAAGTCACAGGCGTCACTCAATGGCGGGAAGTGATATACCTGGTACCATATTTATATATATGGTCTCTGGAGTGTTAATCTGGAGATTCTTGCATCCTAACTCAACAACCAAAACGAAGCTATCCGATTCCAGCCAATAGACTCTGCTTTTAGTCGCGTAATAGTGCTCGTCGACAGGCCCAGCCATTTGTCAAGTTCAATAAAGTTCGTTTTTGTGTATATATATATATATATATATATATATATACACAATAAAATCTTCTTTCAGCGGATGATACTTTCAGCTTTCTATTTAACGAAATTTTCAACAATATTTTGATTTCAAACAAAAATTACACGTTATTTACTCCTTGTATAAAGATAAATAATTTCTATATGATGAAGTTCCAATATCGTCGTCCCCTTTCCGTTGCAATGTTATGCGATTTCTTCTTGTCGAAGCTACAGTGAAAAATGGTGGCATCTGAAAGACGCCGTTGAAGGAGATAAGAGCCGCTCTTTCTCTTACTCGCTCATGAAAACAGTGATTATAATCTTTCATAATTTAGGTTGTTCAGTAAAGTGTTAGGAAACGAAATAAAAACATTATGATGAGTGACGAAGATGATTATGAAGAAATTATTAAAACTAGTGAGTGCGGTCTCCTCAAAATTTCTCGCAATAAAGGAATCATGAGAAGCACTGGCCTACAACAGTCAAGAAAAAGACTTTCGCCCAGAATTTTGCATTTCTACTAAATCTATTCTTGTCGATTAATCTCTGGTATGCAGTTTAAAAGAATCCAAAGATCGAATTAGATTAGTTTATCCAACTCGACTGAAGCAAAATTGTGACATTAAACTGCGATTGTAGTCACAAAACTCCATACTAATTTTGATATATTTAAATCATTGCGTTTTCAAATTATCAAGTTTGCATGTTTATGAAAGTCTATAAAGACAGACGATCAAACGTTCGGATTTAGCTCAAGTTCTGAAAGGAGTCTAGGTTATACAAGTTAATCTGTATAGAATTTTATTTCTCAAGCCCTTTTCGTATCGTAGTTATCGTGTTAATTTATATTCGAACAGCCGGACAGATACACTTCTGTTGAGCGGATTTTGGGCAAGATTTCATAGAAATCTACAAATTTGGTGTAAAAACTAAATACCTAATTTCATCCGTCTTATCAAAGCTTAGGATGGTCCAAATCTCGAGTTCGAATTATCTCATGACTACGTACTTTCTCAATACTAGATTGGCGAGAAAGTAAAAATTCTCAAAAAGAAATGCAAATAATCTTTGACATAAGAAATTCAGGAGGAAGATGCAAGATTATCAAATGATGTACATATAAACGTACTTCAATCCAAACAAAAATGAAAAAAAATTTATGAAAAAAAAAATTATTAAGCCTGGCAGCATAAATAAACAAAGCTGCCAGATTGCTTATACAACGCACATCTAATTATAAAATAAGATACAAATGATCCTAATAATGCAACAAGGGATAAATATTTCAAAATTTTGTCATATAGCTGCTTTCAGGAAACCTCAACGAGGAAAAAAAAATCAAATCTTTTTTTTCCTAATAAACTATTGAGTAACAAAGCATAAAAGATAGCAATCAGTTCTATATATACAAAAAATAATAACATGCAAAGACATAACTTCCCATGGTGAACCGCGCACTTTAAAATCGGTAATTAATTTCCGAATTAAAAAGAATGTATCCAATTAAAGTATCTCTGCTCACAGTATTGTAAAGAAAACGCAACACTCATAAGTAAGCCAGACTTCTTTGATTAACAAGTCGTAATCGATATGCATCATGTCAATGACTGCATTATCATTAAATGACGATAAATGAAATATTTTTAATAAAAGTATTTTGCTATCGTTCAATTTCAAAATGGTTTTGCATTATCCACATTATGAAGCTTGAAATACGTATCATTATTAAATGCTGTTACGGCTGCTTTTTTCCTTTCTAGACGATATACCGTCATTTTAATCCCACGTGCCCTAAATTTCGCTTACTTGAAGTAAATATTCAGCTTGCACATGGTCATAAAAGATTTAAAATGGTTGAGAGATTGCTAATGTTGAATAGAAATAATAAAAATAATTTGAAAAGTAATACCAGATATTTTTTTTTAAATGAAGACTTCCGAGTTATTAAAAGAAAAATGGAAAATTTCTAATTAATGATAAAATTTATAGAAATTCTTGGAGCCAGTTTAAGAATTGTGATGTTTAACATTTAAAAATAAAAATTCGAATCCTAATTGAAAGATTATAATAACCTCCTTCGGCGACTTGGTGTCTGCACACCACCTATTACATATTTTAAAAAATAAAACCAAAGAACTAGTCCCCGTGCAATACATTAGCCTTATTTCGCCAATTAATAAATCATATGTGAGCCCATATTCCATAGGCATGTCATCAACGATTGTCTGTCACCTATTATAACCAATTTTCAAAAAAATCTCAAAACATTGCTTCAATCTATACCCTATATGAAGGGGGGGGGACTTATACAAAATTCTTTAACTTCAAACACCTCATGATATCACCACTTCATGCTTCAATTGAAATTTCATGATATCTAGATAAGTCATCACTAAGGTCGCCATCTTCGTTACCTTCCATTGTCAAGAGATATCGCAAAATAAAAGTTGGACATATCTTAGTCTCAAAAATTATATTGATTTTTCTAATTTTTATGCCATTTAAATTTCGCTATTTAACACACATAATTTACGAATCAAAATGAACTGCATCACATACTTCATCTGAAATAAAATACTACAGTAAATTCGCACGAGAATATTCCGATTGGTTAGCTATGCGTACGCTAAGTGGCGAATAAAATTATTTAAATCGGACTAACTGTTGAAACTAGGAACTGTGTCAATGCTTTATTTTGCGATATCTCTCGAAAACTAAAAGCAGACGAAGGGAGTGGCGATTATGGATGAAGAATCTCGAATTCTTATATTAACATACAAAACCAAAACTGGTGAAATCAATAGTTTTGTCTGGAAAACTTTGTTGCGGGAGTTCATTTTTCCCCCTATATAGAATGTATAATGAAGTATTGTTTTATGATTTCTTTGGTAAATCGTAAATGGAAGAAGGCGACAGGCGATGGTTTAATTTTCATACATATAATAAAAATTGGCAAAATCGAACCAGTGGTTGGAATTGCGGAAATACATATTTGGCTTTCATTACTATCACTATTATTATATAGTTAAAATAGTTAGAATTAAAATACGTTAAATTTTATGTACAAAAATATTCTAAAATATGATATCAAAGCTGAAAAATTCTACAGATTCCATATGCCGCTTTTCAATCCTTAATGAATCATATCTTTATTAAACTGCCTAAAATTAACAACGAGTTAATTGTTATAATTATTCAACGTCATTTCCATTTAACCAGAAGTCTGAATTTCAATATTGAAAAAACAGAAAGTTAACAACAAACCAGAAAAACGACTGATCACCAAACGAATAACCAAAGACACAAATGAATGAAAACAAAAATATGCATTGCAATTATTTAAGCTTATCCAACATTGATTTTTTTTAATTACTCGACTATATTAAAAAGCTACTCTAAAAAGCTATGACTTTTAGCTACTACATTAATATAAAAAACAAAATTATTCTACCTGTATAAAAGATATATTATTTCATGTTATTCAAAAACTGGATTTCAGAATTTTAATTCTCGGAATTTAGAAACTTAAAATCATAACCAATAATTTATAGAAAGGCTGCTGAATTTTCTAAATAACTACATTCCAAAAATTCTTCATAAACAATTAACGCAGGATTAATACAGCAATTTTAAACATCCCAACTCAGCAAAAAAAAAAAAAAAAAAAAAAATTAAAAAAATCCAAACTCAGAAAAAAAAAAAAAAAAAAAAAAATTAAAAAAATTCACACCAATTTATTAACATAAAGTAAATAATACTTAAAGGAAGATAACAATGGAAAAGTGAATTTTAAAAAAAGCATTCTAAAGTTACAAAATACTTCAATTGTGTAGTGACCTTCAATCGCTCCCCCTGCCCCAAATGTGAAATTGAGAAACTCAAATTTTTTAGCAATTTGGTTATAATGACTTCAAAAATAAATGATATTTAATTAATAATAATAATAAAGGAAAAAAAAACACGTATTTGTTACTAGAATTTCAATATGTATCCATGACGCTTTATTTTTTACTTATATTGTTGGAATGTAGTTATTAAGAAAATTCAGCAGCCTTCCTATGAATTATTGGTTAGAATTCAAATTCTGAAATCCAGTTTTTGATATTTAATATTTTTGCTTTTTAAGTTCATCTATATAGGGTGTATTTCCTGGGGGAAAGTGCGATTTTTACATATGCTAGGGCGCACACACACTCACACAAAACATTTTTTATAGCTAATTATTAAAGCCTTTTCTATCAGCTCACGCCTATAGTGTCATATGGGATCCATTTTACATACATACATTTGCCATATGTAAAATACCATATACATGTATCATGATAGAACTGAACAGAGTTCAAAAATGAATGTAATGATAGATAAACTGTAAAATGAATGCTAGAGTATAATCTGCTATATTAATAGCAGATTGTTTCGAATAACATGTTAAACTAAGTACATTCATGATTTTTTTTAATGAACAGTTCCAGTAAGACTGGAAAATATTCATAAGTATGTTATTCGCTTCTAAATATTTTCTCCGAAACAACACGATTTTACAAAAACTCGTTTTTCGAGATATTATAATAATAAACTACCAGTATTTTCAACATTTGGATAACCCAAACCAGCAAAGACGAAATAGGATGGAACACTGATAGAGAAGACCAAGATTAGATTAAGCTTGTTTATATAACAATCTTTATAAAAAAAGTGATCTTTTCGTTAGTAAAAGAAAATAATTTTCCATATGAAATATACACTCTTTTTCTCGTAAAAAAAAAGTTTTAGTTCATTATCTTGCCAGACACTCAAAAAAACTGTTGAAGCCAAATCCCTTATTTATTTTTTTATTTTTATTTTTTTATATTTGAGACCATCAAAATCTTTTTTTAAAAAAAAATTTATGTTAATATTATTTTTGAAAAAAAATAGTTAAAAAGCTTGTGGTAATTAATTGCGATTAGCAGAAAAAAAGGAGAGACATTGTGGTGATGGGGAAGGGGGGTGATTCGATATTGTAAATTAATGTACGAAATGCAATTGCTTAAAACAAACGAGTAAAAAATTAGTAGAAGAATCGATTAACAGCTGTCCTTTACTCCAAGTATCAAAAAAAAAAAAAAAAAAAAAAAGGAAAGGGGGGAACCTCTAAAAAATGCGTTATCGATATTATTGAACCAGGAGCAACATACATCAATCATTTCTACCGGTCATTAGGAATTAATGCTTTCCTTTATGAAATATTCTATATAGCAATTGGTTACAAATTAAGAAAGAAAAAAGGGCTCCCATTTTTGCTTTTTATTTTACCCCTCGAAGCATTTTCGATGATATTCTCATGCCCCGAATATAAAAGAATCGGATTTCGTTTCAAACGGAATTAGATTTTAAAATAAGTCTAGAATCAATAAAATTCTTATTTCTCCGAGATATACGTCTTTGGGTGAAAAATCTGCAGAAATAAGAAAATGTCAGTAAGAGTTGGCATGTAATAGCATTTTTTTTTCTCCCTCCTCACAGGCAAAAGAAAAAATATGTTCAGTGTATGCTTTCCCCTAAATGCTTCCCCTTTCCTTCCAACTTTTTCATCATTCCTTTCTATTATAAGCACTTTATTTCAAATCTTGCAACATAATCTCATTTTTAACTCAACGATTCAAAAATTATTGTCAGAGTTCGCAAAACATTTAAAATTCAATACTCTCTTTTCACATTTCATTTTTTTAATGTATAAGAATTTAAAATTATTTAATTCAAGCGTTTAGTATCGTTGGAAAATTTTCGATTTTTGTATATTTATTTTTTTCTAAATTTGAAATAGGTTTCATCGTTTGTAAATTTTGAAGCAGCAATATTAAATGCATTTTAATACAAAAAATTAAAATAATAAAGCTGTAAAGTTATTTAATCAATTTGCTTTGTTTCTTCCTACAACAGAAAATTATTTGGCAATAGTAAAAATTTTAAATATTGAATTATACAAGGCAATATTTTGCTAATATTTAATGGTATAGAACCATTTAATAGTAAACAATTTATTGAAATTATTATTATTTATTTATTATTACTACTATTATTTATTTATTTCTTATTTTATTTAATTGAATAATCAATACAAATTATGTTTAAAAGAATTCTAATAAAATTGACAAAAATTAAATACATACAAATTGATTAATAATAGAGTATATATATATATATATATATATATGAATAATACTAGAAAAACCCCATAATGAAGCTGCTTTCAGTGAAAAAAACATTCTCACAAGAAAAGGGGAAGGGGTATTACAATAGAACTTAACCAGATAAAATAAAGGATAGAGTGAGAAAAAAAATGCCATCTGCTACAGTACACACAACCTTCAAACAGAAATCCCCCTACCTTCAAAAAAAAAAACAAAGGGGTCAGTGATAAAGGGAACTAGCAAGGAGGCCTGAATTGGGGATGGATCTTCCTCCTGAATATGGGAAAGGAAACTCAAGACATGTGTACCCAAAATTTTGTGATGAATGTATTATAACACCTGTCAATGAATGCTGGGTATAATAATATATTAAGAAATATTTCCTGAATAATGTGTTCAAATACAAGCACAAGATGCTATTAGTTATGAACTACATAGTTTATACATTTACACAAATCAAATAGATTTTTGTCATTTAATTGGTTTAATATAGAATATCAAATATCAAATTATAGACTATATTAATAGATTAAAGCTATAAAAAGTGGCATTTTCTGGACAAATGAAAATATGCTCATTAAATTTCAAAAGTAATAAGTTAATACCTTAATTCATGAAAAATGCTAAAATTATAATTTCTATATTAGTTTCAGTTATTGTATTTCACTAAAAAAAACATCTGATAATGCAGATTCACCTATAAGCAATCATTAATAAAAGAATATATAGAAGTGCATCAAGTATCAAAATTTACTCAGTTTACATTTTCCAGTCACCTGAAAATAATTAAATACTTATAATATCTAAAATCCATGCTTATAAGTGAAATTCAAAATTAACTATGCTGAATTCTTTTGCAAGCAGAAATTAATATTAACAAAAAAATTAGTTGTATTATTGGTTTTATGTAACTAGCTCATTTATAAAGGGGGAAAAAATAAACACACTTTTAGCAATTGTAATGAATTTTTTACAGGAGTTAAAAAATACCCCCACCGCTTACACAAAAGGGGGAAAATCTAAAGATAAGATTTCTTTACCAACTTCAGTATTGAATATAAATTACAACAAATCACTCATATTGGTATAACACAACAGAAAATTTAATATATTCTTAAGAAATAAATAACATTTTTCTTAGTTGCATTTTTAATTTCATGACATCTTTATAATGCTCATAAATTGAATTACTAAAAGAAATTTGCTTACAATTTATAGTCTTTTTGAATTATGTAGATAACACTACAAAGGTTTTTAGATATATATAAAAACTAATAGAAAATAATTTTTGTACATATAATTAACTCATAACAATAGATTCTTTACTTATTTATTTCTTTATTTTCAAGTAATAAACTAGTTTCTATAATGCATACTGATGTCTCGTATTTAAAAAGTATATCTAAATCTACAACAAAAGTAAATTCTTTAACACTTAATGGTATGAAATAATCTTTAAAGTATTTTTAAAAAATCAAGTAAATACCCAAAACAAAAAGAAGTGGGAAGAGATATCAATGAAATGCACGACTCATTTCATTTTAAAAAATATGATTGTAATTTTAAAAAGATTACTTCCATCTCATTGATTGCTTATAATGTATTTGGTATAAATTCATTGATAAATATTTCTATTTTATATTTAAAAAATCAATATATCTTGAAATCCTGAACCATTAGGTCAAGATTAACACAAAGGTATCCAATACATTAAAATTACCATTCATAAATATATGAGAAATATATTTCAATCACAAATAGAATACACACATAGTCAATAGATAGAATTACTGCTGTCACTTATTTAAAATTATTTGTAGGTCAAAAATATAAAATAAATTTTATTTACAAACAAATTAAGTCACTATGTAATCTACAATTATTTTGACTATTTAAATCTAATAATGAGTCTATAATTATTATTGTTATCTAATATTATTAAAACCAAAGACAATACAAAGATTTTCATAAACTGCAAATACATATATGTAAATCAATAAATAATGCTGGTGTTCAAATTTTGAACAGAAGTACATCTTCTACAGCAAAAATAAAACAAACTGCATATGAGTACAAAAACCAATATATTTAGAATAAAGTTCATTATCATATGCATCTAAAACAAAATACAAATCATCAACATGGCTTGTTCATTATTTTTTTTTATCTTGTTGAACTGACAAATTTTACAAAGAGCTACAAAGGAAAGGTTAAGAACCGATTTGTATTCTTGTTATTCTTAAGATTACTTATTTAAGAAGTTATGATTTAACCTAAGTTATGACTTTTATTTGAAATAAGATTAATTTAGTAGGAAAAATAAGAAAATAAAACAAATTTTACAAAGAATATATTATTAACAAAATATGTTGTATTATGATTAGCATTAAGGTCTTACAAATATCAAAATATCACCTAAACACTACAAAAAAAATGTTAAAAATAGTATAACATTATTTTAAACAAAAGTAATGCATATTTATTGCAAGTTATTTATTATAAACAAAGCTTAAGCATTCAAAGAATTCACACTATTTAAAATGACACATTTACTTATTTTCAGTTTAATTATTTATACTAAATCCAGATATATACTTAACATACAAAATACCTAAATTAATTTTGCAAAAAAAAAGTACATTCTCTGTATATGCAAATTTCAGTGTATCACAGATTTTTACAGCAAATGCAAGAAATATTCTCTACTGAATGAATAAACTAAAATTCAATTTTAATATTGATTTATAAAAATAATTTTTTCTCCTATTTCTACAAAGATTACAGGATATTAATTTCATAAAATTTTAAATTATCATTTTGTTACTTGAATAATTATATAAATCATAAAATAAAGTAATTATATTATAATTTTAAATACATAACAATGAATTTTATGAAAATCGTCTATATTTATACTATCTTTTAAATTTGCTGGTATTTAACTATAAATTAATGCATTCGTTGCGCCTAAAACTGACAAAAGTTGTCAAAGCAATGTGATAAAAATTTAATATATAATTCACAATATTCTAGAATCACTAGAGTGAAAGAAAATCCAATATCATATCAAGATGACTATAAGAATGATGCATGCATGTGAGAACTTATGATTTATGAAATATTTCAAAGAAACCGAAAAACGTTATTTCATTTAAACTCCGCAATGGAAACAGTCATAAAATTATTAATAATAATGCAAATAATCAAAAAACAAAGTTCTGAATTTTTTTTATACTGAAAGAAGAAACTTGATGCATACCAAAACAGGAAAAGTAACACATATATAGAAAGCGATAAACATCCGAGTGCAAACATATGATAATTGTGTAAATGCATTTATCAATTTTAAAACCAAAAACTTAAACACGGAGCAAAATGTCAATGTAAATATCTGATAAAACTGCAAAATCCTGCAATCGGAAAGCATGATGCATATCTTACCCACATTTATCACTATGAACTTATATAAAAGTGAGGCTAATGTTTACTTTATATTGTCAGTAAAATATCAGTAAATAATCTTTATTTATTACCTGTATAATTAAAGACTACTTGTCTTCTAATGCTGTAAGAAAATCAAAAGAAAATTACGGCTGGCACTGCCAATCTTCGTTGGAGTATTTGCCTTTGCAATATATCATAAACATTTAAGTGTATAAACATGAATGATAATTGTACAGAGGTAATACATTCCAGAGCAAAAACTTTCCCGATTGACATTGATCCTCAAAACAGACGAACGTCGTTAACCCCGAGCAGCTCACTTCACTTTATTTTGAATTGCTGTTTTCTAAATCGGAAAAGACCCCGCCCACAAATTTTACTTTCATTTTTGTTGACGCCTTAATTGCTAAGAGGATAGCCACAACTAAGAAAGAGTCGTTTTCGCAGACAGGATGAAGCATTTGGAACGAATTATATTTTCGGTGTTTTAAATAATAATTGTGTAAGTATTGCTCAAAACTTATCGAGATTATGAGATAAAGTTGCTGGAATTTGACTCATCTGTGTATTAATGTATAAGAAATTAAATTTCAATGTATATTCACAGAAATTTTATATTTAAGTCCTCGAATCATTCTTTGAGCATTTCAACATCGGGGATCAGAAACATTTCAAATTTTTCCTATTGAGCTCTTTGTCTTCTTTTATCCATGATTATATAATTTCCTCTTATACTTGTCATTAAAAAAGGATTTTTCCTAATTCTTTACTTATTATTAATTACTATTTAGCTATTTTTTGCCTCCACCCCCTCACCAAAAAATATCTTCAAAGTAAATGATACCAGAACTCGAAAAATTGCTAATAAAATGTTCATTTTGACAACAATCCTTTTTAATGGAGTTTGTGATTACTATTTTTGTGAAATAATTATATAAATAATAATAATAATAAGTGTTGCTTGAAATGGGATTTTAGAAAGAGTAGTCATACAAACAAAGAAATAACAGGCTTTGTTGCAAAATCCCTAAACGCATGGTTTCCATAAGTCTAAATGTCAGGAGTGACATTTAAGAAAAAACCTGAAATTAGAAGTGCTTGATTGCTCATTTAATAAGAACAAGCGAGATGGTGATTTGTATGATCTAAAACTAGACAAAATGAAAAGTGATTTGAAACCGAATCTAAATAATTTGCAATTACAAAATTATTTATTGCCGTATATTTTAGAGAGAGGGAGAAGGGAATGTCAATGCTTCAAAAAATGTGAATTGTTTGCTTAGGTGTAATGCTCATGAAACGTAGAGAGAAAAAACACATTTATAATCCAAGGAGATAAGAAAAAGAATACGACTTTACTGTATGCCATTGAACAATACAAACAAGCAAATCTTTGGAAAGAAATTCCACTAAACAGATCTAGTTCTTTAAATGCTAAGAATTTAAAAAATTATAACTGAGGAATGAAAAAAAAATCTTGAATAGATTAGATTTGCATCCAATTTTGCAAATGATTTTGAGAATATTGGGATAGATCTCAATAATTTTAAACAAAGGTCCCTCTCAGTTTTTAAATTTTGCATGATAAAAATACGATTGCTATAGATTTATATCAAATCAATTATAAATATGTTCGATTAGCATATCTAACACACTTTGAGGGAAAGAGAGGCTTATTCTGCAATTCTGTGTATCCGAAATTGGGGCTTCAACCAGACCAGTGCTAACCTTGTTTTGTGACAAAATTAGAAAACAATTGTAAAATATATTTAAAAATAATTTTAATGATTTTTTGAATCTTCAGAGGAATAGCAACATATTTTCTTTGTTTTTCTTTAATATCTCCTACATTAATCAATTTTGCTAAATGGTAGCTTGCAATTTGGCACTGATGTAACTTAGTTGACCTATTGTCATTATATTTTTACCTGATAA
Source organism: Argiope trifasciata (assembly GCA_026543055.1). Taxonomy (NCBI): domain Eukaryota; kingdom Metazoa; phylum Arthropoda; class Arachnida; order Araneae; family Araneidae; genus Argiope; species Argiope trifasciata. Next base: position 580,764 of record JAPMOQ010040581.1, read on the forward strand.
AATTTTTTTTCAACACTTCCTTGTTAGTTACTTAATCGAATGATATTTCATTGGTTGACAGTTTTCGAATTTCATTTGTTATTGCTCGCAAATCCTTGAATATTGCCATCATGATTACCAGAACAAGAAGGACATTTTTCTTTAAGAATTAAGATCGAATTTCATAAGTTAGTGTGACATCAATTAGTGCGCGTTAATGTCTTGCATTGTCTTTCTTGTTTGTGTTTATTTTGTGAATGTGATCCTTAAATAAGTGTTCCTGAAAATATAAGCCATCTTGCTTCCATTGCAAGGGTTATGATGATCTTCACTCCACCACAAAAGGGAATTTACCGTTAAATTTTTACTCACTTTCTTAGGTTGTAGAATTTTGAAATTTTATATGTTTGTATATTCTCGAAGATAATAGATTATTTTAATATTTACGGAATATAATTATCATTTAAGAAATTAATTTAATAAAATTTTCATTCCATACTAATAGGGCCACCTGGTAAAAATTTTAGAAGATTTCGAATCAAGATTTCATAATATTAATAAATATAAAATAAAAAGCAAAAAATTTTTCCATATTTTACTACCATACTAATAAAAGTTTTTTTAAAAACAGATATCTTATCGCATTTGCCGGTTTGAATTCTCATAATACATTCGTTGGTTCATGAACTCTGCAACGGTTAAATTAATGACTAATTCTCCTTCAAATACTAACAATATGTCATGAAGCGCACACAAATTATTCAATTTATTTCCTCGAGAAATCTGAAAATGAGCAAAAATAGGAAGTTGTTAATTGTTATATCTTACGAAATCCAAGGCTCTGGATTACAATAAGAGGGTCTTGAGGTACTTCCGTTATCATAGTAACTAATTAAAATTCCGCCGTCGAAAGCGTAGCTCCATGGATGACGTCTAAATCCTTTCTTTAATGCCAGCCACTCGTTAAAAGCTAATGGTTTCCTCTTATGACATCTGGCTTCCATTTCCTTTGTTTTTATTATCTGTGCTTTGTTTGATTTATTTCGAATATCCAGAACTAATTTTTCAGAAAAGCTTGCTTCAGAATATCGCATTTTTTCGATTATGTCATCCATTCTTGCTATGTTATATCTGGAAAAAAATATATATTGAGTGACAGGTTGTTTTTGAATTTTACGATTTTTTTAACCACATTATTTATTCTTAAAAAAACTATTAATTATGTTTAGTAAACTTATAAGAAATAGTAAGTGTAAGAATCTTAAAAATTACCTCCGTCAAACAGTTTAGACATAACATTATAGTATGCTATTGAAGCTTGATTTTTTCCCCCTTTACATGCGATAGCTCGCCAAATATGATAATGCAAGATATTCCTCTTACAGAAGACGAGTAGATCAGCTGGCTCGATGAGTGTATGACTTATATTTGATTTCAAATAAATTATTTTTTATGATTTCAGATTCATGATTATACCATACTGTCTGACAATAAAGTGGCCTTTTTTGTTACCGTAGTTAAGTTCTGTTTAAAATGTACATTAACCTTTTTAATGGAGGCAGTCCCATAACATCAGTAAAAATGTGGATATTCGGGTCTTCTAAATTTCACGATGTTGTAACTTTACTTTTTTATGCGTCTTGAGATATAATTTTTTTTTCTTTCGCTTTCAACAATGGAAGAAAATCATGCGATCAAATAGTTGATGAAACAATGAAAAAAAAATTACATTTCAAGGCAACAATGAAATTTATTGTTGGAAATAAGGCAAAGAAAAATATTTTGCTTTTAATTAGTTTAAGTTTTATTAAAAATTTGCATGACTACTGCAGATAGTATAGTTAAAAAGATGTTTAAAAAATGTTTGAACGATGTAAAATTTGTTTTAGTGCTTTGACATTTTCAGAAGTTATCACGGAATAAAAAACTGATTTATAATTGATTAAAAAACTACTTAAATTTTAAAAAATCGCAACGAGGACTGCACTACCGCCTGCTAAAGTATATATAATTATGAACCAATTTTGGTACGTCTACGTCAATCAGCGTGGTTTGTAGAACACACACATGCATTTTTATAATTAACAATATGGGTAGCAGTAATTTGGCTTTAATTTTAACTTTTTGATGAATGTGAAGACTGAAGCATAACTATGAATTTAACCAGATAATATTAACTTATTAGTGTTACTGCTTTTGAAGAACAGAGCTATAAAGATTTATTGGCACTTGTGCAGTAACAGCATACCAGAGATTAATCACTACAAACATCACGAAATGTGTCAAGTTTATTGCAACTAGCTATTAATCCTCCCCAAAAAAAGCTGCCAAAGATGTCATATTATTGAGTATGTTCGCTAAAGGCTTTCGGTAAATACATAATAAATATTGCCAATTTAATTTACTATTAAATTATCCTTTTTAATCTTAAAGTTTAAATCATTTTCATTTTTATTTAAATATTTGGCTAAATTTTGATATACAGTCATTAAGCGCCTTGCGATGCTGGAAGTGCTTCTGTAAGGCTTTTGCTAACGCTTATTACTGCACTTCATGCCACATTTGGCCATTTCGCTAAAATTTGGCGATAAACTATTGTTTTGGAAAAAATGACTGTATATCAAAGATACTCCCAATCTTAAGTTCAATACGATAAAAAAATTACCTTGATAATTGTTATTAAAATTTAGATTAAATTTTTCATTACAGATTTGCCTATTTACATCACTGACTTCATATTTATTTTTCTTTTATTGCCAAAATTAATAATACAATCTTTAGGATTTTAGCTTCTACAGTTTTAGTGAAATTTATGTGCACCTTTTTGAATCGTACTTCAAAGTTATAACTCGGTCATTTTCTTAGCATAAAATGTGTTCCCCCCCCCCCTCACAGGAAAACTTCTGAATTAAAATTCACAAATAAGCCGCGTTTTTAATTAAATATGAAAGCTTTAAAAAAACTCTAATGAGTTTTTTCATGAAAACAGCTGAATTGAAATCGCTCATTTTTTACACAACGAAATATTATTTTGCAACATTATTGATCTATATGAAATTGGCAACATTATAATTGTTGCTTTACTTTTCTAAATCTACTACAATTGATCTTCAACTTAAATAATAAGTTCAGGTGTGCACTATATTTTAGAGAGCATTCTTTTATGAAAATTGCAACTGGTGGAAGCAAGTTTCATGGTACTATCTTGCAATATACATAATAATACATAATTTGATATATAATTTGGAAGGAACATTATACAAATCTATCTTCTTATTTAAAAAATCCAGTTTTGTATCCTAAATACATATGCAAATAACATGTTTTTTCATTTATTCATAGATTTTGACACAGAATAATACCTAGAAAAGAGAGAATTTTTTAACTATCAATTAAAATTGCCTAATTAATTATATATTTGTATAAGTAATAAATAGGAATATGTGTGAGTGAGTTTCGACGCTCTACAAGCCATATCGTTTTGCATACAGCTTCAAAATTCATTATGTATTTATATCTTAAGAGGAGATAACGTTTACTTTGAAGAGATTTCTTTCGGTATTTATAAAGTTACAAGCCTGTAATGTTGCTTCCCGATGCGGTTAGTTCAATCACTGAAAAAAACCCATTTTACAATAAACTTTGTTGGGTGCCGCGACGAATTTGCCTTGACGACGAATTTGGAGACTTTGGCGACAAAACAGGTATTACTGGAAACCATGAATTCTAGCAATTGAGTTATTCGAAATAGAGATACAGCTGATTGGTTTAGAACCTTCTGGGACAGTCTCCCGGGAACTATAAAAGGTCAAAAGTCTCAACCTGCAATCATCATTGAAGTCGGAGTCCCAGACAAGTATCGGATCGTCGAGAGGATAACGAAGCATTGTGTGGAGCTCAAGCGATTGCTGAATTGAGCTGTGTGCCGAGTACTCTTGTTTGCTGTGGAAGCAGCACCGTGTCTTGTGTGGAGTGGGCAGTGGTGTAATAGTGTGTCGGCAGGTGGATGCAGTTAAAGCGAGGAGACAGTATATAATTGCAGCTGTTTGGAGAGATCGTAGAGTAAAACTACGAAGATCTCCTTTTCTTCTAAACTCCGTCTGGATGTTTTGCTTGCTGTGGTTGTTATTGCTACTGATTACTACTTGTAGGCCACTGTTTAGTGTGCTGCTGTGTGTTGTCCTGTGTGCGTCTGAGCAGTATATTTGCCATCTTTGTATTGGTGTCTTCGTGTCCAATACAAGCCATCGTTCGTTATTGAGACCTGCAGATTGTTTTCACTATACACCCACTACAAGTGAACACATTGAATTTATGGACAGCAGTGGAATTGCAGTAATCCGCAACACTTATATATTTAGAATAATATAATTTCGAGTATTTCGTTAGAGCCGTTTCGTGAAATGGCTCTAACGAATTTACATCACATTATAAATTTATATAAGCCATGCTATATTGGTTTACCTATATAGGTGCCTTTCCTGTAAACACACGTTTCTATACACCTACAATCATATTTTACAACTAACTATTAGAGCTCAAGAGATGGCGCCACAAGTCTAAGTAGAACCTAAACAAATTAAGGTAAACATCCGAGATTCAGTAAAACTCTTATAACTTTAAAGGGGAATTATTGTGTGTGTGTATGCATGTATATACATATATATAAATGTACTTATTTCGTGTATCTCGGAAACGGTTATAAGGATGTGGGTGAAATTTTATATTTTGATTCTGTTTTTTTTTATATCTGTTTAGATGTCTTTCCTGAAAATATGCGATTTTACACACACACAAAACACAATTTTTTTCCCTATCCGGCTCTCATGCTGACAACGTCGTACACCGCTATCTTGGACTTCACAATGATAACATTGTACGTAAGATCAAATATAAGTAATGATCGATAAACTATAATATGAATACTATAGCAGATTTTTTTTCCTAATAACATGTACACATGTAAATGCAATTATGATTATTTTTTTATTTATATGACTAGCTCATATGTAAGTAAGATCGAAAATTATTCAGATGTAATCAGTATGAACATTTTCTTATTTAAAACACAGTTATATATATATATATTAAAAGTAAAAAATACCTTCCAATCTAAACTTAGTCTTCCTGGATTATTGTTTAATATTTACAAAGCATATTAAATATTTTGTGTATTACAACATTTCCTATTTGCGTATTATTATACTAAAATTTTTATTTTACTATCTAATTATTGACTACATCTTATCTCATTTGATCCAAAAGAACAAAATTCTAAAAACCTCTGAAGTAGGATTTTTTTTTTTTTTTGCTAATTCTGTATTATTCTACAAGTTGCCTTTGGTAATCAATCGATCTAAAGAGAATGTTGATCGTGCTTGATTTTCGCCAATAAAACCAATCTTATGTATAATTTTGAGTTTTATAATTCTCTATAAAGATATTTGTAAGAACCAAATCTATATTGATATAAGAAATTGCTACTTTAAATCTGATACTTGTTTTATTTATCATTTTAATTCATCTTCAAAATCGATTCAAATCTTTAAAAAAGTATATTTTTTCTTAGAAAATAGTTCTGAAACATGTTTGTATCAAATCTGATAACTCTAAGTCAAATGGTTTGTTTTATAGAAGCAACTATACATAAACATTCTCTTTTCTTATTAGCAGAGATAAATATCATTGTTACTGAAAAAGAAATAATTCGTTGCACTCCAAATATTGACCCAAAATTTCCGAACAACCAATTAAATAAGAAGAAAAGAACTGTCTCTTAAGAAATAAACATTCCTTAAAAATGAAAACAATCATTGTCTGATAAAAATGAGACACTAATCTGATAGATGTCTCAAGATGGAATACCGAAAGCCATTAAAGGTGGAATTTTGCTGTTTTATCTCGGCTGTGGACAACTAAGTCTCCATCAATCACAAACCTTTCGAATCAGCACGGAAAAGCAATTAGCGAGAAAGGCTAATCTGGCAACATTGGTTTCCTCTACAAAAGAATCTACTCATTCTGTCTGCAAGAACATAGTTTCTGAAAGTAACATGAAAGTTTTTTTTTTTTTACTTCTGCTTTCTGAGAGATATTTGTAGCAATGTGTTATGATTTTATGAAACATATATAAGCATTTGCATTTCTTAAAAATCGGTCTTTTTATAAATTCTTGACTTACTTATTATAAGGGATTCACATAAGAATTGATGAGTTGTCATTCCCCCACCCCAGACGAAAATTGATTTTTTTTTCAAGCAACGAAAGGCTGTATGGTAAGAATAAATTTTGATTTTTTCTCAATTAATTATTCGTTAATTGTAGATATAATAAAACTTCATTAATTTGCAAAATAAAACTGAATTCATGGGATGGAGAATTCTGTATCTAATTTGTAAAATGACGGCGAAAAAACATTACCAAATATGAAAATGATTTGAAATTTTTTTAGTATATTTACAGCAGATCTACACTCACACATACACAACAATAGATTTGTGCACTAATAAGTTGTTAGTTTTCTGTTTTACACAAAAATTAATAATTTCTTTTTCAATTCCTACTGGTTCATACTCTCCTTATGTATATTTATTTAAGTATCTTATTCAAATTTTTAATCGTTAAAAAGTTTTTTATTCATCCACTCCTATTCAAATACATTTTTTAAACTTGTAGCGAATGACACTTGACGTTAATACAGTTTTTTCAAATATTATTTATTTAATTAAATTTTTCCAGTGATTTCTGTTTGGTCGCCAAGTTTTTCGGCAAACACAGAAATTACTGACACGATACCCAATTACAAATTATATTATATAAATAATATAAGAAAATAAGTAGGAATTTAATTTAATTTTTTTTAAATATATTACTTTTGTTGTCTTTGAAAGTTAAAATACAGCTCTTTTGCTTTTACTATATGAAGTATACAGAAGAAAAAAACTGCATATTTGAAAAAAAAAAAAAAGTCAATCGCAAGATTTTCACTAATTTCCGAATTTCAGATTTTTTAGAATGTGCAGAATTCTTTTTTCGAATTATGTATGTCTGTGAACAGGATAACTAAAAAATTATTTGATCCTGGCCATTGAAATTTTGTATTTGATCTTAACATTTGTTGATTTCTATCAATTTTCGGCAAAATTTGATGATTGAAAGTCTGTTTAATTGTTGGAGCATGGTCAGACGCAAGAATTACAAAACTGAAAGTGTAAAATATACCAAAATAGACCAGAATCAAAATTTTAACCAATTATTTTATAAGTTTAATCATTTGTACTTTTGCATAGATGCAAAAGCAATAATTTAAAAAGACGACGGTGTTAAAAAAATGAAATTTAGTACGTAGTTTTAACAATTGAAGGGTTTGCTGAGAAAAGGATGTAGCTCCAATTATTCAAGTTTACAGAAAAACGGTGGTAGCATCAGAAGCTACCTCTATATTGCAACAAACTAATGAGACAAACTACCCCATCTTTTGAGTTAACACAAGAACCAACGACTGGAGTTATATTTTTCTTTCACCAAACGAACAAGTTTTTATTTTACAGTAAAATCTCGTTACAACGAATTCCGTTACTACGAAAAATTCCGTTATAACGAAATTTACAGAAGTCCCTACCGAAAACCTATTAAAACAATGTTAAATGAATCTCGATATAACGAAATTATCAAATTAAGAAAATCTTGTTATAACGAACTTTCTTTCTTACTTATCCTTTCAGACCTTCTTCGAGTTTCTTTCAACTTATTTCCGAGCTGGTTCCACACCATCTCCGAGGAAACAGATATCCCTAAGCAGGTGCTGCGATTTACTGCTCCTCGGGTCGAAAAGGTACGTAGCTGCGTGATAAAAGTTGGTGGCGGGTAGTGTAACTAACAAAGACAGATTTTTCCAAGAAGTAAACAAAAAATTGTCGCGGTGCGAAAACAAAACTGAATGATTATTGGTTCCATTCTCAATTAAAAAAAAGCATCTAGCCTTTCGTGTAGTGTAGATTGTCAGACGGGAGTGAGAAGTGTTACGAAAAGTAAGGTTTCTGCGTACTCTACAGCTCGATAAGTGATGGCTCCTTCTATGAAAAGGAAACATTTTTCTTTGGAAGAAAAGAAAAACATCATATCCGAGGTAGACAATGGAATTAAAAAAGGTGAGGTGCCTAAAAAGTATGGCATTTCTCCATCAACATTGTCAACTTTTTTAAAAGATCGTGAAAACATTTTTAAGCAACAGCAAACTTCTGTTCTTGGCCCTCAAAGAAAAATGTTGCGTAAAGCCCAATTTGAAGATGCTGATAAGGCAGTTTTCAAATGGTTTCAAGATGTTCGGTCCAGAAATGTTTCACTGACCGGACCTTTAATCCGAGAAAAAGCCTTAGAATTTACTAAGATGCTGGGTGTAGAAAACTTCAGTGCTAGTTTTGGATGGTTGATTCGCTTTCGAGAGCGGTACGGAGTGGTTATGAAATCCATATCTGGGGAGGCGAATGACGCGCCGATGGAATCGGTCAACGAATGGAGAAAAGGAGAAGTGGCAGCCCTCATCAAAAAATACAGCCCAAATGATGTGTTCAATGCTGATGAAGCTGGAGTTTTTTTTCAGCCTGAGCCGAGAAAAACCTTGGCCTTAAAAGGTGACAAATGTGTTGGTGGGAAGGCTTCAAAGCAACGAATCACTGCCCTCTTTTGCTGTAACAAATCCGGAACAGAGAAGCGAAAAGTTCTCAGCATTGGCAAATCCGCAAAACCTCGATGTTTTAAAAACTGTAAATCATTACCATGCATTTACAAATCAAACAGAAAAGTATGGATGACGCAATCTATTTTTAATGAATGGCTCATCGATTTTGATAAAGATATGAAAAAGAAGAGGAAAATCCTTCTTCTCATTGACAACTTTACTCCCCATAATAATCCACCAAAATTCATGTGGAATATTCCCCGCCTAATTGCACATCAAAGCTTCAACCTCTTGACCAAGGTATCATCCGAGTAGTAAAATCCTGCTACAGAGCCTTTTTACTGAGTCAAATTTTGTGCGATTTGGAGAAAAACGTGGATAAAAAATGCAACATTAAGGAAGCTATTGAATGGATATGTGGATCTTGGGATGATATCAGTCAATCCACAATAGGCAACTGTTGGAAACATTCAACCCATTCAGTAGACGATGATTCAGCTCCAGAGGATGCCGATTTAGAAGAAGAGAATCCAAACGAAACTCAGCAATCGGAGTTAGAAGAAATTTGGAACGCCACAAAAAAGAAAACTTCGATTTCAGATGAGGTTGATTGAACGATGACAACATCCTAACATGTTATGAACTGACAGAAGAAGACATCGTTCAATCCATTAAAGACGACAGGAGTGATGCTGATGACGAAAGCAGTGAAAATGAAGAAACTGTGGTAGAAGACAATGCACCAATTGTTACTTCAACAGAAGCGTTAGCGAGTTTGGAGACATTGCGATCATTTATTAATTCACAAAGTAATGTGCCGGACTTGATTTTTTCAAGCATTCACCATCTTCAAAACTACTTAGTTTCTAATATGATGACTAACCTTGTACAGAAAAAGATCCTGGACTTTCTAAAATAAAATTTTTATTTCTTTGCAATCTGTTTTTTAAAGGTGATTGCTTCCCTAGAGGTAAGTCATTTTTTTTTCATATTTTAGATGATAGTAGCATCCACGTTCTTGAAAAGCAGTTTTTCATGGTTGGTTTTGACAATTTCTTAATCTAATTGTTTCTTATGTTCAATTTTGAAAATTTCGTTACAACGAAATATCGAACGAAATTTTACGGTCCCCTGAAGTTCGTTGTAACGAGATTTTACTGTACAACATAATATACAAGTAACTCCAAATGTCCCTAATTGAAGCTACATCCTTTTTTCAGCAAACCTTTCAATTGAAGATAGATATGGAATTTTGCTTGAAATATGTCAAAAAGTTAACTATTTCTCAGTGTTATGTAAAGACAATGATTTTAATAAATGAAATTTAGAATGTGATTTTATTTCTAAATCTATAATTTATATAGAAATTCGATTTTAATCAGTCGAAAAAAAAGACCTTCCAAAATGCAAATTCGATTTTCTTTATTGAACTTCGAAGCACAAAACGCTCCTCTGAGAGTTTCTGAAAATAAACAAATTGAGTACTTAAGGCGTTCATGACCTTTCCCCAGATAAAAAAAATTAATGTCAGTGGTATGGGAGAAGTTTTTTTTATTAGAGTATGCTATAACATTTACGTAGAACCCTGTCTAAAACTAGTGTGATTGAATAATTTTTGACAACATTTTACGATTTTCAATCATGGGCAAATTATCTCAGATGACTGAGATTTCACTTGCTTCTTTTAGATGTTGTACAGCTTAAGATATGTAAATTAATTTCTGTTAGAATTCTATAATGTTACATAAAAGAAATTAATATATCAAATACGATTGAAATTAATATATAATTTATTACAAATTTATCTGTGGAGTGCAAATAACAACAAAAATATGGAAGAAATACTTCATAACTTATCTCTGCTAAAAATAAGGATAAATGTATGTGTGTAATGGTACTCCAGATTGTTTGACTTACAGCATACTTTGCCTTGACACATAATTTCTTCAGAAGGTGGGAATATGCACTTCGGAGGGAGTTTTTAAGAAATATTAATTAATTAAAAATTAAGCTGAATATTTATATTTTTTCCTCGGTAATTTCCAAAAAATTGTGCAAAATTGAATATTGCATCGTTTTAAAATTTAAACTTAGTGTTTTTAATGACACCAAGGTAATAATCCAAGCAAATTTTTTCTGCATTTTAGTATACTTTAAAAAAGATTTTACTTTTTGGCCTCATTTCGAACAATAGATTATATTATTGCTCTAAAAGTAAACTGTTTCGTTGCTTCATCAAATATTTAATTCAAAGAATTATTTTCTTCCATTGTTGAAAGATAAACAAGTAATATATAATTTTAAAAAAATTCAATTCCTATTTATATTCTAATATTATTTATATATATCTTATATTATTTATGATCGGGTGTCACGTCAGTAATCACAGAGCCTGCGACAAACTTAGTGACCATTTGTAGAAATTTAGCGACCAAATAGAAATTATTAGGAAAGTTTTATTAATTCATTAATATTTAAAAAAAAAACTGTATTAACATCGTCATCCTCCACAAGTTTTAAATAATGTATTTGAACTTGAGAGGATGAATAAAAAGTGTTTTAAAAACGATTATAAAATTGAAAAATATATCTGAATGAATATATCTAGGAAGAGTGTAAACTAATAGTAGGAATTGAAAAAAAAATAAAATTTTGTTTGCTATCTGGTAGTTAATCTGTTAATTAATTTACAAGGTGGATAAAAAAAGTAAACTTACAATACCATACAGTCAAGATAAATGAACCAGATATTTATAATTTCAATAGTATTGTGATGTCATGAAACTGATCTCCATTAGAAAGCAATGAATAGATCTTATGTAAGGCAATTAAGATAAAATAGCTTTAATATTCACCCATTCTACAGGATGCAAAACATGCAACCAAACCCAAACTGTTTAGTTGAAATCAAATATAATTAATATTTCCTGTGATCTAGATAGTCGCCAAAGTAGACTAATATATAAAAAAAAAATATCAAAACATGTTGTTAATTCTTCACTCAACACATCGACGGACCATATTAATACTCTTCATAACACATTCACTGGGTTAAGGATCGCTAAAATAATACTTCTCAAATAAAATCACACCAATTTAAAAAACAACCATCTTTTATTAAAACACAATTATAAATTGAAAGAACAGCACAGTAATAAAAATATATACAGCTCGTGGCACGTAATTGCATTGAGTCACGCGGTTGAGCGAGATGGAGAAATGCGCGTGAACACATGTAAAAAACTAAACATTCGCAACAATTTATTTCTGCTGCAGTGCTATTCACAATCTATTTAATGTAAGAATTTATCATCAAATACTAAAATAAGCTATCTCAACACAGTAATTTAATCAGATATATGCGATATTTCATAATGTTACATAAGATATCATTCATACAGTTTGTGGTACAAAGGTGGCTGGTTTCTCGAGTTTTGGTAAGAAAATTTTTAAAAAATTATGACGTATTATGCGAATGAAAAGGATTCATCTGAAAAGACATAAAATAAAAAATGATTCAATCTAATTTTGAGAAAAAAAAATATTCTACCACGATACAGAAAGATCATTAAGACGCAATTAAGAGTAATATTTTGTACAATTGGGATTAATTATTATCAGCTCACTTTTGCTAAGTAGTGTTAGATTGAATTGATTGAGTCGAGAATTTTTCTCTTGGTTGATTGTTGAATTATTCATTTCAAGCATGAATGTACACATAGTCAAAATATATATGAATTTTGTCAAAATTTTGTGATGCATTTTACGCTTTCAAATTATAATTCTGAAAATGGTTTTTATTGAATCTGAGATCCAAGATGTGGAGATTCATCCAAATCATGAATTTGAATATTTTGATGGGAAAAAAAGCAACATTATTTTTGTATTTGAGGGTGTATAAATTGAAACAAATATAGAAGACAATACCCTTATTTATTCAATGTTTTTTTTTCAGATTTCCAATGAGCTTAAAGACCTTCCTATATAATATTCTACTATTATATATATATATATATTAAAAAATCTTATTGTTTCATTCTGAACCATTACTCTGAAAAAAGAGAGAATTAAATTATATTCAATGTCTTTTTTCTTTTAATCGAACCTGAATTCTGAGAATAATAATCTGAGATAAAAATCTCCAAGAAAACATCTTTATGATATAATGATTGAAAGGAAAAAAATTATTAGAACATGACATTTAAAAAATATCTTAGTTGTGACTTATGGCACTTTTATAAGTCCGCCGACCAAGTAAACGCCTCTTGTTTTTCACTAGGGCCACGAGTACGACTTACTTCATGCATCACGCACTCGCTTGCACAATCCCTTTTCCCAGGGGGCACATCCACATACCTCATAGAAAGAACACAGAAGAACAGCCATGCCCGAACAGGAATTTAAACCTGGGACGCCATAATCACGGGGAAGAAGCGCTACCCCTATGCCAGGACGCTAATAAAAAAAATTCTTATGAAATTGTTAAATATGACAGTAAGAAAGGGGTACTAATGTAGTAAAATGTAAGTTTGTAATGTACAAATGAAGACTTTTCTTAAGCAACCAGAAAGAAACATTTTGTCTGAAACTGAAATTCATAGTAACTCGTGCGGAAAAATGTTTGAATATAAACATGAGGAAATACATTTCCTTTCGCTGTACCATTTGCGTAATTCGGAGGCAAAAGGGTGAGGAAAATGTAGTCCTAGTGCGTCACTTTTAAATGAGGTTAAAGAAAGTCGAAGTTGCTATAAAAACCTTACTTTGCAATTAAGAAGGGAAGTATCCTGTTGTGTACGTTTCCCAACGGGAAACATTTTCCTATGTGATCAAGCTGTTTATGAAATCAGTTAATAGTTCAAAAATTACATATTCCACTTGAGAAATATACATTTCTTACTGCTTTCATTTTTACTTCCATTAATATTTCGCCGTGTGAATTTATGCAGGTTCCTGATGGCAGAATCCCTATTCCAAAACTCATGTTTTGCGTGTTTATCTCTCAGTTAGACGATTGATTCACAGTATACATCCTTTAACACTTTATTGACTGACGGTACTTAAAAGTACCATTCAAATCTAGCTTATATCTTTACTCTATGACTTATTTTGCTTATTGTATTCTAAAGAACACGGAGAATGTAACCCAAATAACATGAGGGGAATATAAGCTAAAAGTAGGAATTAAAATATTTAATTAATAAATAAACTAATTAAGATATTTCTGTTAGTTACATTATTTTTCTTGTTGTTCCCTGGAATGATTCTGCAAGGAAAATAAACGACTGGTGCGAAAATAAAGTTGAAAAATAGACGGCAACATAATTCAGTAAATAAAGGGTTAACATTTCACCGTGTATTTTTAAGTCTATTTAAAACTTCGAATGGCACAATTCTATGGACTTTAGTCAAAAAAAGAATTTAAAATATAGCCACCATGTGCTATAATAGGTTTTTAAAATAAGTTGAGAAAACTCCATGTTCAAAGTTATCGAAATTTTATGAATTTATATACTGTTATTGTGTTTTAGATACCTTTTTCTCACCGAGTGATACAACGCTTTACTTGTAATCACAAAATCCCATACCTAATTTGATATATTTAAGTCATTTCGATTTTCAATTATCACGTTTATATGCTTCTGAAAGCACAGACCGATAGTGAGTCCAGTCATTTCTGGATTAGCCTCAATACTGGACTGGTGACTATAGAAATTGAGTCTGTATACTGAATTTTGTCCATCTAGCTCTTTTCATTTTGTCGTTATCGCGTTAACTTATATTCGAATAGCAAGACTTCCTATGAACAAATTTTACTCAAAATTTAATACAAACAAGCAAATTTTGTAAAACCCGTATACCTGATTTCGATCATCTAGCTCAGTGATGGGGAAACTACGGCCCGCGGGCCAAGTCCGGCCCGCGGTAAGGTTTAATCCGGCCCGTTTAAGAGTGCCGTCGTGAGAATGTTTGAACGCATTCTTACTTCGTAATGTGACGCATAAAAACTACCTGCGGCGATATTCAAAACACAATAGTATTCTGGACAAATCCATCCGGCCCAAACAGCTGACTCCTCTTCGCTCGAAAGTTCCAGACACTCTCGCATTTTCGATTCATTGCTCTGTTTTTCCGAAAGAACCGCAAAACTCCAATTCCCGAACAATCCTTGCAGATAGGTATAAATACAAGCGAGGCCGTCCGAAGATCAGTTAGTTAGCCACTTAGTCAGTCATCTGCAACGACCCGCTGTGACTCGAGTAATTGTTTGTAAGTTGATGCAAAATTTCAACTTGAGTTAATAGAACTGAACTGTAATACTCTCCTGAAACAAACTTTTCATACAGTACCGTTACTAGAATTTTATAAAAATTTAAGTCCAGATAATTTCCAAAATCTAATTACTCATGCAATGAAGATAATGACAATGTTCGGTTCATCTTATATATGCGAACAAATCTTTTCAAAAATGAAGCTAAGGAAAACTTCTTTAAGAAACAGAATTACAGATGAGCACCTTTCATCAGTTTTAAGAATTTCTGCTTCGCAAATGGAACCGGACTATGATGAAATTTTGATAAAACAGTCTCAATTTCATTTTTCTCACGCACCATCAACCAGTAATGGCACCAGAAAATAAAGTGATAATACTGCACATCAAGAACTACACTAAATTCATTTTATATTTTGTGCTTATAATTTTCTTACCTTTTGCTTTTTTACTATTAAAATAATAAGTGTATGTAATAATATATGTATATGTTTATAGAACACATAAATTTTTTAACGATTAAGCATTATTCTTTGACCCGCTACGATCGTCTAGTTACTACAAATGGCCCGTCTTAAAAAAAGTTTCCCCACCACTGATCTAGCTCAATGCGTTTTTAAGTTATCTTTGCCAGAGACCAATAAACATTTTCCGAAAATTAGTGTTTCTAACTCGTTTAGGTCTAAAACGTGGAGATTCATCAACATTTTCCGATTTCGAATTTTCCGACGATTACTACTACCACGACTATAATTGCATTATATTACTTTCGTTATACTACTCGTGCAATAAAGTTAAAAAAAAAAACACCAAAACTTATTTTCTGTTTCGGATTTAAGGATGGTGAAGAAGAAATTTAATTTTTCTTTAGTTCTTTTTCTTTTCTCTTTTTTTCCTTTCTTTTTCCCTTTTTTTTTCTTCCTTTTTACTTACTTTTATTTTTTGTTTACGATGTATAGAAAAAGTATTGCATTGCCCAAACAATAGAACTCGAGATTTTTTATGAATATTGACGTTTTACATATTCCTTAATTCTAAAGACACATTTTTCACATTATATATATTTCTCTGAGCAAAGGAAAATTCAAATATACATTGAGATCAAAGTATATTTGAATATAACACAATAAATAGCTTTGAACGATTTTCTGATTCAGTTGATGAATGAAATTTGGTGAATGATTTTTACACCAAATTTGTGGACTTATATTGAATTTTGACTAAAATCTGCTCCGAAGAAATTCGTCTGTTCGAATATAATTTAGCACAATAACTACAAAACAAAGTGACTTATATAAATAAACCACGGCACATAGATCTAATTTGAAGATTTCTATCTTCCCTCCATTCAAAGAAAGCCTGTCTACTCAGCTATTTGAATATAACACAATAACCAGAAAAAGAAAAGAGAGAAGGATAAAATTTGGTGCACAAATGTGACATCCAAAGAGTAGATATCTATCAAATTTGGAACCAAATCCATCAACATATAGATATTTTGTTGGTCTGAATTTTTAATCATGTAGAAGCAATAACTAAAAAGAGCAGTGGCTTAAACGAAATGTTGTATGTGAATTTGCAATTCTGCATTAAATTAATTTTCGATTCTTTGGGGTCTGAAAAACTCGTCTGAAATCCAAATCAGATTTCATTATACTATTAACCGTATGGCGGAAATTAATCGCCGAAAAAAACTACAAACATCTCATGATAAACTTAGCAAAAATGCTAAATTCAAGCCACTGATGATATTACACGACTCTTGTTCGCCAAAGCCATGCTAAGTAATGGTAGCCTTATTCAAGGTCGGGAAAAGAGGGCTTTAAGATATTAATTAGAAAGTATCCGGGAAAGTTGTGGTGAGATAACTTCTGTCAGTTAAAAAAACACACAACATTATATTAAAAACTTTAAACTAATTTTTTCTCCAAAACATTTATAAAGATACTAAGAGATTTTGTTTCAGATAAAGAAGATTTTGTTTCAGATAAAGAAGATTTTGTTTCAGATAAAGAAGATTTTGTTGCTGAATTTAATTAGGATTTAAAACGGAAATATATTAGAGGAATAGCCAGTGGTATGCATTCCCCACTTCACATTGAGCACTTTCATAATAATCGAGAAAATTAATTAACTACCAAAGACAAAAAAAAAAATCCATCGCGTTTATTCTTAAGAAGTTAAATACCTCTGCCAACCAAATTATCACCTTACCTGAAAACTCAACGACTAACTCTAATCCCTTTGATATTAGAAGTCGATTAAATTTATTTCTTAAGAAAATGCTTCTTTACTCACTAATCTGTTGAAATAAAAAATGAGTAATTAGAATTGAAGGCAGAAATGGTACTTTTGTTGCTTTTATAAAGAGCATTTATTTTTAAAATTTAATCCTTTTTTTTCAATTTAATTTAATAATATGCAAGAATTATCTTAAAATAGATGCTTTCAAATGAATTTGCTTTTGTTTTATATTATATCTGTACATAGAATAAAAGGAAGTCTTCTGAAAGAGTCTGTTTATTTGAACCACAAAAACTCAAGAAATGTTTAACGGATATTGGAGATATTTATACCATTTTGTAGAATATTTATTGGGAAACGTTTTAGTACATTAAAGTCTTATCAAAATTATAAAGGTAGTTTTTAATTGGGATTTTAATTACTCCGCGCATGCGCAAATAGCAAGAGCTGTTGTGTTATGCATATGCGATACATTTATTTGTTTACATCTGACTTCAAACAGCGATTCAAGTCTCATTATGCACAAAAGAAATCCAATCATGGCCGGAACACATCAAATATCAAAAAGCTTCGTTAGTTGCACTGTAAGGAAAATGAAAAGGAAAGAAATGTTGGGTTAATTAGCGAATATTAGAAATAAATAATAATATACATTTACATTTTTCGGCGCATGAGCGAAAACCTCCAACTGCGCATGTGCAAATAGCAAGAGCTGTGGTATGCATATGCGATACATTTCTTTCGCTTTTAAACATTGATTCAATTTAAAAGAAGGAAATCCAACTTTGGACGGAACACATTAAATGTCAAAAAGCTTCGTTTGTTGCAAGATAAGGAAAATGAAGAGGTAAAAAACATTCGGTTAGCGAATATCAGAGAAATAATGAGGGAAGGAACACTACTGTTGAGCGAAGTAACCGTCTCTCTTTGAAATCTCACGAGGTTCTCAGTTGCTTCAAATTATCACTATGTCAAATTATACAAAGTTGATAAACTAGTGAGGAGTAGTGGGTACAATGACTTATTTGTAGATTTTAAATTTTAAAACAGCTTTTCTATCGTATATTTTTAGCGGATTGTTTTGTCTACGGATATATCTTTACCTTTTTAATAGTCTAAATATTTCTGAATGTGTGCTATTAAAAATTGTTTTGTAGCTATTTTGGATAATTTCTTAATATATTTTTATGTTTTTTTTAATTTTGCATAACATGCCCATGTCATATCGAGTGAAGATAAGACTTAAGTTTAAAGTTAATTTTTTTTCTTGGATGCTATGCTAAGGAAACGCACTGAGGGTACTGTTAGTTTGTAATAAACAGAATCACTTTCTAAAATTTCGAATATACATATTTTTTTTTTTTTTACTTTGACTCCGTTCTTCGATTTGGTTTGGGGTATTTTGGCGCAAGAGGCTTGATGTTGACCATAATGCGCCAAACAGCGGGTAAAATTATATCATTCAAAAACAGTCACCGAAAAGAATATGACGAGAAACTCTAAAATGTAATCAAGATTCAAATAAATGGATACAACTTTAGGGACTTTCTGCAAAGAGTTGGATATGAGGTATCTTATCAAGCAAGAATTATAATGGAATGCCAGGCTTTTGAAAAAAACTATATTCTAGGCATTTTGACAATATATGCTGTTCAGACATTGACAATGATATCGGGAACACAGTGGTTGTTGTTCACCCAGCAATAAATGGATATGAGTGAATCTAGTGTGTCCAATGCGTTAATGAGTTAAAACAGTATCTGCTTTTCTGTTCGCTAATAAAAGCCATAAATGGGGTTTGGTAACATGGAGTTTGTTGTTTGTCTCCAGGTTTCACTGTATCTGTCATCTATATCTATATCTATACTTATAATAAAGCTCAGTGTATGTGTGTGTGTTGGCGCTCTACAGGCCAGACCGTTGGACCCACAGCTACCAAATTTGGTACATGTATACCTTGGAGGTCGGGAATGTGCACCTCGGAGCCATTTTTTCGAATTTTTAATTAGAATTTGAATTAATTAAAATTTAAGCGAAGTTTCGACGCTCTTCCGCTATAACTTCCGAAAATATTATTGCACAAACATGATTTTTATATCGATTTAAAGATTAAAAAATTAGCTTTCTAACCGTATCAGTTTTTTTTAATTTATAACGTAAGCTTCTATTTTTAACGAATTTTTAAGAAATACTTTAACTATGTTTTTATCACGTGACTGGATAAAAAAAAAAATGACGGAAGTTCGAATAAAAAAAAACTACCATCGCAAAATAAATCTAAAGAAATGCAACTTTTAACACGTGACTGGATAAAATAAAAGAAATATAAAATGTGATATTTTATAAAAAAAAATAAATGCAAAGCAAAGGATTCTATAATCGTTTGCAAAATCTAAATCATTTATTCAACAAATCTTTATTTACGGTAAACCTGATCGAATTTAGACAGGATATACATTGGAATCCCGGCTTAATGGCATATTTCTATTATCGTTTGCAATATCTGTATCATTAATTCAATATTTTTTTTCATTATAAAATGTGATAGTTTCTAAAAAAATAAATACGAAGCTAAGGTTTCTATAAATTCTGCAAGAGCACGTCAAAGGGAAAAAATTAGGTTTTATCACCGTGTTGCCATCATTTTGACGGAAGTTCAAATTAAAAAAAAACTATCATCGCAAATTAAATCTGAAGAAATGCAACTTTTAGCACGTGACTGGATAAAATAAAAGAAATATAAAATGTGATATTTTCTAAAAAAATAAATGCAAGGCAAAGGATTCTATCATCATTTGCAATATTTAAATCATTAATTGAATAAATTATCTTTATTTATACAGGATTGAATTTACACAGGATATGCATTCAAATTCCTTTCCAATGGCCAATTTGTAAAATATTATTAATAGGCATATATATTGTTTAATACTATTAATTTGATCTAAATGAAGTAAATAATTGTATTTTATGTAGTTTGACTCAAACAATGCATTTATGAATAATGAGTTTTAGATTTCTTCATACTTTGCTCTGTGAGCCATATTTTACAAAATATTTTTATTAATATTTTAAATAAAAGTGGTTACATCAATCAGTCTTCTAAATCAATCATTAAAACTGACTGATTTAAAAAATTAAAGAATATTATTAGGAAAACGCGTTCTTTTAGAACTTCCAGTCCATCATCTTAAAGAAAATATTAATTTCAATCCAATCAATGCCCGGAGTTACGTCAAGTCTAATGAATATGTGATTTAATTGAAAATTTTAGAACGCTTTACTCATGGCGAACCAGCTGGTCACCAAAGGCGGCTAGTTTGGAATAAAGAAACATTTTAATATTTCTTTATGCCACTCGGAGAAATATTAGTTGTGATTGAAGTAGTCGCCAATTTGGCAACCTTATGCTTCTTTGTCTGCCTCTTCATTTCCCAAATTCTAGCATGGAACGATACCCTACAGAATAAAATATTATGATTACGAGAAGTTAGTTTATCAAGAACATCTAAAATTTTTAAAACCGAGATTTAAAAGGTTTTAGATGGACCAACTTTAAAACCTCTAAAAGCTTTAATCTTCATATATTAATTCATTATATATATATATTATATTTATTTCATTAATACAACTGTGCATTAAACATATGAGAGAGAATTTCTTTTACTTCAGTATCAATGTCATTAGAAATGGAATAATTTAATTAATTGATTAATTCGAATGGAAATTTAACATTTTGGACGAATGCAACCTATGCAAGTATACAAGAACTAAAATGTCCTAGATTATTTAAAATAAAATAAATTATTCTGCTTAAAAATAAACTCTTTATAATCATAAACAATTTTATTTTTGGATAATTACCCGTTTTAGCTTTGAGTATTTATATATAAAGAGAGCATAATAAATTACTTTTTCAAGCAAATTGTCAATAGCTATGACTAACAACCCGCATTTCATAAAAAGTAATACTTAATCTTTTTTAACGTAAAAATTTTAATATTCATACAATTTAACTATATAAAACCAGAGTGAGTAGCCTCTTATACTCTCTTTATAAAGATGTTATCTCCGATAACACCTTGCGTGGTATTATTCTATAATAATAACAAAATATCAATTATTTTCAGAAATGTATCAATTTTACTGAATTTAATATGTGATCCTTGCCGAGTATTTTTAGCGATCAGTTCCTGGTATGTGGCTAATAGTACATGAAAATCGAATTTATGATTTAGGCCCATTTTTGTAAGCGATTTAAATAACAATTTGATATAAAACTACGCTTGTATTCACAAAATCCCATACCAAATTTGATATATTCGTCATTCTTTTTTTTTTTGAGTTATCGTGTTTCCATATTTCTGAAAGTGCAGACCGACAAAGTATCAACCACTTTGTTGGATTTAAAAAAAATGATAAATGTCTATAGACGTTAAATCTATGTATTGAGTTTTATCTACAGTGCTCGCTTCGTTCTGTTGTTATCACGTTTACTTATATTCGAACAGCAAGTTGGACACTTCATCTGAACAGGAGTTTGTTCGAAATGCGATAGAAATCTGCAAATTTGGTGTTAAGATCGTATGCCCAATTTCCTAAAGTATTATTTGTGTTATCTTTGTCGCAGACAGACGGATATTTGGAAATTTTTTGTTTTTTGAAGTCAGGAAGGTCTGAAACGTGATTATTCATAAAAATTGGAGCTCTTCAAGCATGATTAATTTTTGTTTAATATGTTTACAAACTTTAAATGCAATTTTTCAAACTTCCATTTTTGTTCCTCCCTTTTTAATGATCCCTCCTTTCCTTATTTCATGAGAGGATTAAAACTGATATTCAGGCTTTGAACCTGGAGAATATTTAAGTGTAACCAGATAATATTTTATCTTTTCTGCCTTGGGATCATCCTGCCTTTTCATATTTTAATCCATTTTTAAATGTTGACAAAGCTACTACTTTTTCGTTTGTTTTCCAACAATTATTCGATTATTATCAGCGTCGATTTTCGACCTATACAAAAATTTATACCGAAGGATCAAAATCTATTCAAACCGTTGCCTGCTATGTTATTTTTCCAACAGTAAAGTGCAGTTACCGCCTTCGCAATTCATGTTATGTTTTAACTTTTGAATTATTTACGATTTTGCTGTCCTTCGAAAAAATTTCTCTTTCTGAAGACTATCTTTATTGCATTTATTCAGATAGCACGAGCGCCTTAGAGACATTGTGCCATTTTACAAAATGTCTCTTAGGCACTCACGCTATAATTGTGCCATTTAAAAAAATGCCAACATTCTGTTGCTATCGATGTTCCATTGTCGCTTTAAAACACTTCAAACAAAGGGATTCAGCATATTTTTCTGCTGGATACTTAGTCATGTAGGTATAGTAGGCAATGAAAAGGCTGCTTGGGCGGTTCTACATTGTCTATCACGTTTTACCACATATGACAATTATACATGTGGTAAACCCGGATTTCCACCGCCGGGTTCACTTGTAGAGTGTATATGGTGTAAGAACACTATCAGCAGGCCTCAGTAGAAAACAACGTCGACGTTTATTTACTAGAAGACAGGACAGCACAAAGGCGACAAATATGTACAGCCGAGACGAACACACAGCAACAACAGTCACCTAAGTAGAGATTTTGTAGTAATAGCGGCCACAGCACCCAAAGCGGCTGAATTCTGGTGAGGGGATCCTCAGAGAGGGGCAAGAGAGGGAATCCTCGGAAGCTTCGCTCTATGGTCTCACCAGATGGCTGAAACTTCTCACTATTCCTTGCTTCAGTTGTATTACTGTTATAAGACTAGTTATTCCACACACAAGACTCATCGCTGCTTCCACAGTAGACAACAGGACTCGGCACATAGCAAATCAGCCCCAGTTCCACCATTGCTTCGCTATTCTCTTGAAGATTCGTTACTTATCTATGACTCCAGATACGCCTCAAATTACCATTTTTTGCAGTTTAAGACTGTCTTCTTTTGTAGTTCCTGGGAGGCGGGTCGAGAACTTTCAGGGCCAATCAGGAGTATTTGGGGGTATCTCGGTTCCTATTAGATGGATCGTGAAAATTCTGGAAGTTTCCAGAGTTATTCCTTTGGTCGCCCAACGGTTGCCAAGGTTGGAGATCACTGACGCGACCCCCGCTCAGTCGTGGCCTCCGAGAGAGAAGTAAGAAGGTAAAGTTTACTTAAAAAGTAAATGGTTTAGTTACAACAAAATTTCAAATAAAATTATAAAATTTCTTTGTTTATAGATATTCAGAGTGATATTAATTCACATTGTATTTTTAAATATAAAACTTTGTCATGATTAAAAAGACTTAAGTAATAATAGATGGAACTTTGTAAATTTTATGTAATTAAATAATCAAAAGGTAAGCTTTAGATTCATATGTGAAAAATTTCAGAAAAAGCTTATTTAGGTAGAATTTTCATTCCAAAATAATGAATAAATTAATAACAATCGAATAATTATGAACCTAGACAGGACTATCATAAATAAACAAAAGATAGTCTAAAAAAATCGATTTGATAAATAAATATATGATATAAATATTTGAAATAAAGAATTTGTATAAATAGAGAGCAGCTATTTATTCTTA
>JAPMOQ010040581.1:604950-660078 GCA_026543055.1 Argiope trifasciata
TCGTCATTCCCTGTCTCCGTCCAGTTCAATTATATTAATGTTCCGTTTTAAAGCAACATTAGAGCAATTTCGAGACTAATTTCGTAATTTTAAACCGTGGTCATATGATAAGGAGGACACCCGAGTTGGAATCTTCTCTCCAAATTTCCGCATCACACTACCGGGAAGGCGTTTGGTCAGTGGATTTAACCCTTTGCACTCGAGGGATCCGGAGCGGAGCCATTTAAAATTGGTCTTCGAACTCGAGGGCTCCGCTAATAAGACAATGCAAATAATTTTCAGTTTTTAAAGCTGACGGTGTGTTTATTTAAAAACTGAAAATTATTTGCATTGTCTCCGTAGCGGAGTCCTCGAATTCGAAGACCAATTTTAAATGGCCCCGCTCCGGAGCCCTCGAGTGCAAAGGGTTAACATGCACCAGATCCACATTCATGACGGTTCTTCGGTGGAGTCGAGTCCCGAACTTGAAACCCTACAGTTCAGACGCTGAGATTTTACTACGAGGTCATCGTGGCTACTTTTTATCTTCGATCACAGATGCAATTTTATATATATGTTAAAAATAATACAAACACACACACACTTTAAAACCCAGTCATGCAATTTTAGATGCCTAATACAATTATGTTCCTGTTGTTACCCCTAACCCCCTTTTCTGCCATTTCATTTAAAGATTTAAATTTAATTTTCGAATAAGTGTTCAAATCTGAATCAATGTAACTACATGGTTGTTGAATCGAAACATATTCATATAAAATATGATAGGAAAATCAATCTTGTATATAAAAATTTCTTATGCATTACAGAATAAATTTCATGGTCATCTAACATATGAGAATTATTGAATATGAATAATCTCAATCTACTACAATAAGAAAGCATAATTTCAAGCTAAAAGAGTATATAAGAGTTTAAAAATTGTTGAACTTTAAAAACTTTCATCCTTGTATGATTTTGAAGTTAAATTTTAGTTGTAATCAAAATTTTTTGTTTGAAGCATGTTTTAAACTAAAATCTTTCACACCGAGTTAAAATCATGATTAGTTAAATCAACTATCAACATGGAACAATGGGAACGAAAATATACACTGAAGTGACAAAAGTCATGGGATAGCAATATGCAAATATACAGATGGCAGTAGTATCGCTGCGAAAAAGTATAAATGCGCAGTTCGTTTTCCAGAGCTTTCATTTGTGTTCAAGTTATTCATGTGAACAGGTTTTTCGTGATTTATGGCGGCACGACGAGAATTAACAGACTTTGAACGTGGAATGTTAGTTGGAGCTAGACGCATGGGTCATTCCATTGTGGATATCGTTAGTGAATTCAACATTCCGAGATCCACAGTATCAAGAGTGTGCCGAGAGTATGAAATTTCAGGCATCCCATCCCATCATGGACAGCGCAGAGGGCGACCACCTGCACTTAACGACCGAGATCGCCGACGTCTGTGTAGAATGGTCAATATTAATAGACACGCAACACTTCGTCAAATAACTTCAGGAATCAATGTGGGACGTACGAGGGACGTGTCCGATAGGACTGTGCGGCGAAATTTGTCTTCCTTGGGCTATGACAGCAGAAGACCGACTCGTGTCTTTACTGACAGCACGACATCGGCTGCAGCGACTCTCCTGGGCTCGTGAGCATATCGACTGTCCTTAGACCAGTGGAAAACCGTGGCGTGGTCAGATGAGACACGATTTCAGTTGTTACGAGCTGATGGTAGAGTTCGAGTGTGGCGCAGACCCCACGAAGCCATGGACCCAAACTGTCAGCAAGACACTGTTCAAGCTGGTAGTGGCTGCATAATTGTGTGGGCTGTTTTTACATGGTATGGACTCGGTCCTCTGGTGCAACTGAGCCGATCATTGACTGGAAATGGTTATGTTCAGCTGCTTGCAGATCACTTGCAGCCATTCATGGACTTCACGTACCCACACAACGATGGGATTTTTATGGAGGACAATGCGCCATGTCACCGGGCCAGAACTGTTCGCGATTGGTTTGAAGAACATTCCGGACAATTCCAGCGCATGATCTGGCCACCTAGATCGCCCGATATGAATCCCATCGAGCATTTATGGGACATCATCGAAAGGTCCGTTCGTGCCCAAACTCCTGCACCATCCACACTTTCACAATTATGGATGTCTATACAGACAGCATGGCTCAATATTCCTGCAGAGGACTTCCAACGACTTGTGGACTCCATGACACGTCGAGTTGTTGCACTTCGCCGGGCAAAAGGTGGACCGACACGATATTAACAGTCATCCCATGACTTTTGTCACTTCAGTGTATATATTATTAGTAACGATGAAGTTTGGATTTTTATAACAATAAAAATAGTATTATAAAATATATTTTACGTTGAACACAGTCGACTTTTTGTGAAATTATGGAATTTGTTTTTAATATTTGAAAAGGTTTCTTTACAACAACCATTTTAATTTTGATTCCAAGTCTATTTTTTGAGAGAAGCCACACTGATGTTTATATTTGGATTTACACACATTTGAAATTTACATTTTTAAATGATATTTTCTGAAATTCTAATCTTTGATAAAATTTTCATAAGTAAAATCTCATAAAATTAAAATGTAATGCTCATTAAAAGAAAATTATAATAATTTCTCAATATGTTCTGCAGTTCCTGAACCACCTATTCATTTGGAAATATTTTACGGCTGTTTTAGTGCTTCTCAAGTTTTTTCAAAGAAAAATTTTATTAATTGAATCTCAGTATTTAAAGAATGGATAGAAATACACATTTTTTTTAGATACTTTTAGTTAAAGAAAAAGCCCTTTTATTTCGTATTATTAAAAACATTCTGCCACTTAACTGACAGATTTTGGGTTTCATAGATGGTTTTTCAATCCTTTTATACAAATATTCATAAATATAACTGTTTTCGAAGGTTTTTCAAAAAATCCACACACAAAAATAGCTCTGAAAGTTAATTAAAACCAGGTAATAAATAAATAAATTAACGATGGTAACTAATTTGGTAGCACAATAGAAAAGATATATGTATTTTTAATTTAAAAATACTGTAAAATTATTTTTTGCGATAATATTTATGACAGTAATCGCTGAAAAATGGCCAGAAATCTTGCTTAATTTTTAATTATTAAAAGTTTCAAAACAGTCATTCCAAGGTGCTCATTTCCATATCCAAATGTGATAACAAAATAGTCTGGCAAGCAGATAATCAAAAGCTAACATTCTCCTTTATTATTATTCTATATAAATAAAAATGAATGTTTGTATGTCTCTTATGCGCTGCCATATCGTTCATCCGATTCCGATGGAACTTCGATAACATATTGCTTGCACGTGGGCGTAGGTTTTAGGCATAATATAATCATCCAAAGAATAAAAAATATTTTCAGATCTATTTACCGCTTCTATTTACCATGGATTAGTCGCCAAATAACTCGCCAAGGAGACAACAAATTCAGTAAATATGCCAAACTCGAGCTAGACGTTAATATTTCGGAGCTATTTTACGTAAATGCTATGTATTTCTCTGAGATAATAGTTTCATTACAGAGTGTGCGAGTATATTTAGGTGAACCAATTCTATGGGTTTGAAATTTTAACTAAACATTAAATAAAATTTTAGCGTTTTTTTGCAGTAACTTAAGAAAATATTATAGTGCGTATAGTTTTGCCCCATCTTATTTTTCAAAAAATTATCTTTTCAACTATATTAAAAATTTTATGGTATAAATATATTTTCTATGTTTAATCAAATTTAAAAGAATTTTTTTAATCAAATTTTTTAACATTAAACTTAAGAATTCTGAGCAAATATTAAACGAATTTCGAGATGCAATAAATAGTTTCTTTCATTACCATTCTGAAAGAACACCACGCTTTGTAATTCTAAAAGAATGCACAAATCTACTATACAAAAATGAATAATTGTTTGCAGAATAGAATAATAAAAATAGAATAAATACTATTTATGCTTCTCCTTTATATATCCATCTATTTCAATGAATCTATTCACTGTTGATAAGGAAATAAATATCATTCTTCTTATCATTCTTAATTAAACAAGATGACTATTTCAAATTCAGAGGTTATTTCTTCTGCAGCAGCAATGCGCTGGATTCCAGCTAGTTAGAAATAAACTATAATGTTGATCCAATTTTGAGTACTACTACTGATTCTTAAGCTGATTTATTAATCAAAAAATGCATCAGAACTTTTTTATATATACTGCAGAAATAATTTCATAATCAGAAGAAATAGATATTAAAGTGGCAGAATAAACTATGTTTGTGTTAAAAATATAATCAAATAGTCGATTATTTAAGAAAAACAGATCCTATAAATTTAAAACATTTTAATATACACATTATTCACATACATATATATTTTATCATAAAATTTGATAATGCAGGATTGATAAAATACAAAGACCAATAAAATTTTGACAGTGGAATGATGAATTGCACTAAAACAATCACATTTTTTTTGTATGCACAGAAAATACAAATAGCACACTTGAAGTATTTATTATCTTGCAATCACAGATTCAACATCAAAAAACACATCTAGATTAAATACAGAAACATTAAATCACTTTTTTACAATGATTATTAGGAAAGGGGACACTTGGAAAATTCACAACCGAGAATTACTCAAAAGAAATTTGAAAGGTAGTAAAGTGAAATACATCAACAAAACAGATAGCAAGTAACATTAAAACAGATATTTTTACACAAAATTCCACGTTATGAATATGAATGCTTTTACATGCATTTTTTCTTAAAAGGCAAACTCCAAGGGTTGATATTTTGGCAGTTCTCTCATATCTGCTAAAATTATTAATTAAAAAATGAAGATACATAACAACAATCATTTAAAGACAAGAACCACAGCTTTATATACTGAAATTAGCAAGCTCTTGTTAATTTCATGCAAAGAGATTGTTAAACTAAACACATTTGGCAATTTCCTTTTCAATGGGAAAAGAAATATTTTGCAATAAGCTTTAAGCATGTTGACATTTACTTATTGATAAGTTAGAGTGAAAAAGCACCAAACAACATTAATACAAACAATTTTTAATTTTTTTTAGTAACAAAAACAAAATAGAATGCATGGTATAGCAGTGGTGATTCATAACTCAGAGATAAGCAAAACTACAAAAAAATAATTTGCAAGATAATACAATTAAAAAAACAACAACTTTACTTTGAAGTAGCTCAAAGTTTTTAAATTTTAAATCCAACTAAGTATAAGTTAATTAACAAAGTTTAGTAAGTTATATTAATATTCCACTTCAAAAAACAAACAAACATCAGATATTTTAGAATAGATTTGAAATAACAGTCAGGAGATGAGGATAACATTTGAGTCAAAACTTGCTGTTCCAAATTTCTGTATCACAGAAATTGACACTTAGTGAAGAAATGAGTATGCAGATAAAAACAGATCAACAATAAGAAGAAAAATCAACAAGTGCAGAGGGGTGAGGGACTAATCAAAAGACCAAAGAAGAAGCTTAAACAAGATAGAGTAAGAAAACGGAGGGAGGGAGGAAGGAGAGGCAGTGCGAAAGAAGTGATAGAAAAAATTTGAGCTGCATCAATGCTAAAGAATAAAATGTCACTTTTTTTCACTGAATATTCATTTAGTTATGCACAATCAAGTTACAATTTCCAGTGCTATTCTGTACATCTCGCATCTGTCGGTTAAATTTTTGCTTTTCCTTAGTTAACGTTTTTTTGCTTATTAAACTCTAAGTAAGGGGAAAAAAAACTTTAACAGTAAAAATGCAATTAAAATATTTCAATAGTGCAGTAATTCTTTTGCAAAAATTGTTTGAAATCTCATGAAGAAATCACCACTGCATTATTAATCAATATCAAAGAAAAATAGAGCATATCATAAATTAACATATACCATTGATAAAGGCAAAAAATAACATTACAGGAATTACAAGAATTAACATTATATAATACATTGACAAATTGAAATAAATGATCACAGCCTAATAACTGTTGTAAAAAATGATTAGTATGCACAAACCAGTGCTAATATGACTAAGTTTTTTTGTTCACAGAAAGGAACTAGGTTTTTACAAAAAACAGTTTTTAACAAACACACCAAAGAATACATTTTACTTATTATTCCAGTCTTGAAATTCTCTTAAGATTTTTTTAAAAATAAGTAAATCTAAGAATTGTTATCAAAATTATATATTTTGATTGCAGCCATGGTTTTTTTTTCCATTTAGGTATTAATAAAACAGTCGAATCTTGCTTAACGAGCATCTTGCACCCAAAACTAAATACAAAAAAAAAAAAAAAGTGATTCTCTTAATGAGCAATATTTTGCTGAACGAGTGGGGAAGAAACACTATGACATCACATTCCAGATTGACTTGTGTTGGGAACTTATTTAAGGAGAGGCCTTGTATTTATAAGAAAAGTTTTGACCACATTGAGTAGTCGAAAGCAACTAGGATGAGGTTTGAATGAACACCTGTTGATCCTTAATTGATGATATTTTGTCTCTGGCCAAGATTATGAGTCTAGAAATGGGTAGCAATGATACTGATGAGCTGATGGAAGAAAACAGATGCAACAACTCAGAAGTTATGGCACTGCATGTTATGTCACAGCAAAAAGGTGAAATTCAACCAGGAGTGTAATAAAAAATAGATAACTTTCCAACGATGCTGAAAGCATGGGAAATTATTGAATCTTATGTTGAGAAAGATTGCTGCTTCATAATAAGGTAGCAACAATTCTACTTCATTTAATAATAAGCAATATCACATCTTTTTTTTTTTTTTGTAAAAAAAGTATGCATGTAAATAATAAATTAGATTAATATAAATTTGCTTAGTATTTTTTTTAATGGAATGCATTGTCACATTTTACATGGATTTCAATGGAAGAAACTGTTTCGTATTAGACTAAGATTAGGGAACAAATTATGCTCGTTAAGTGAGGTCCCACACAAAGGAAATAATTCAGTATTAATTTCCATATTATTAATACTCGGCAAATATTTCAGCGTAGAAAAATGTTTCAAAAGACATAAGGAATTTTATTTTATGATGTCAGATTTATTAGATGTGCAGCTGAAGAAAATTAAGGTATCTAAATTCTTATACAATCCTCAGCTCTATTAATTATATCCAATAAAACATTTTGAAATTAAAAAAAGAAAGGGGAAAAACTCAACTCAGTAGCTCCTGGAGCAAACAACCATATTGATTGACAGATCTTCCTTAGGACAGAAATTGAAATTATCTGAAATAATCTAAAACAATAGAATTCTAAGCTTTATAACTCAACCAGAAGTTACAAAAGAGTAATACCTATTTTTTGTTTAGAATATTTAGTTATTTAGAAAGAATGTTTCACTTAATATATAAAATGTTAGACACTTGAATTTTTTCAGCAGTACATTTATTGATTAAAATAAGTTGAAATGTGTGTGTGTGTGTATCTTTTTTTTATTTTTTAAGCAATAGAAAAAGGTAGTTTTGATAGTTATTAAGGAATATTTGAATGCCTGTTTATGGGGGTGGGTGTAAGGGAAATAACATTATTTCAATCATTAAATTACATCAAAAATTTATTTTATTTTTGAAGAATGATGATTGGATTTATTCCTGGCACTTTATTTAACATAATAATAATAACATTTAAAGAAAATCATCAAAAGCAATTCCTCATAAACTAATGACCAGAACATTTAGACTGGGTTGCATATACAAAAATCAGAGTTAGGAATATTTATATAGCAAGTGCCACTAATAAATCATTCAATAAAAGAAATTTTAATTAATTGTATAAATTTGTAACATTTTTATTATTTGACAAATAAACTCATTTAATAACTTTTTTTTAAATTATGATTAATTTAAGTTTTATTCTTTATATCTACTTTCATGATTGTGAAGGGATTGCAGAAGAACATTTTTTGGCCATAAAAGTGGTTGTACAATATTTTTCTCGCTAAAATGGAATTAAAAAAAAAATGAAAGAAAGTATTATAAATGATACTTTAAATTTATCAGGAAAAAAATTATCAATAAATGACTGGATTATCTATCACTGAAAACAAACAAAATAAAACAAGCAAATGTAAATATATTCAAATTTTAAAATAACAATAAAACATATTTGATCATCTAATAACATATAAAACTAACAACATAATAAAAGAAATATAAATGCAATTGGACAAAATAACAGCCAAATTTTGAGAATTTTTTTCTTCATCCTGGAAAAAAAAAAGTTTATCAAATGATAAATAAAATAATGCAAGCATGAAATTAATATATTTTACTAAAAATCAGAAAGTACTTTCTAATCAACAGATTATTATTTTTGAAAAAGTCACAAAACTGCAAATAATAATAATATATTTATAATAGATAAAAATTTTGATAATTTGAAAAGAAAAATAAACTTAAATCACCCATTTTATAATATAATATACAGTAATTTTAAGTCTTGAAATAAGATGTTTTTCTGGCTACCTCACAGCATCAAGATTATTTTCAAATTTATATAAATTTCAATGGTTAATTTAATGACATAAATTTTAATGCCTGCAATTTTACAGGGAAATAATGTATTAAAGATAAATTAATATTTGATATCAACATCTAATTAAGATTATGTCATTATTTAAATTCATTTCAGATTTTAGGAAGGCTGTATATTGCTTCCAAATAAATGTTTTTAAATGGTTCCACAAATGGAAAATATCTGGCAGATAACCAATGTTAAATAATCTAAAATATTTAATAATAACTGTAAATTTTATCAAACAGTATTAAAGTGATTCATTGATCTAAATTTGCAAGTAATTGAAAAATTTATCTTTTAGCATAAGGCAATGCAAATAAATAAAAAAATTAATTTTATCTTCTATTTATTATAAATTTCAGTGACTACATTAAACACTTTTGAACCAACTTTTGCATAATTATAATTTTAAATTTCATACATAAATGGCTCTTTAGTTTGTGCAAATGTAGAATTTATTTACTCAATTAAGAATGACTTTCAGGACATAAATATCTATTAAAAATAAAACATAGACTGATTTAGATGAGCCACTTTTTACACAATTTAATTACATTATGCTACTATAAAATAACTTTTCCTTTATAAAAGTCTTTAGACCAATATGCAAACATAATAAGTAACAATTAAAAACAGCCCAACTTTGGAATGCCAAAAGTACTCTTACTCAGGATATATATAATATATATATTAAAAAAAGTACATTTATCAAAAATTATTAGCAAAATATTTGTTTTTTGAAGTATCAAAATAAAAATACCCCCAAAAAATACCAAATATCAAACATTCATTTTTTTATGTTGTTGTCCTGAGAACTAAAAAAAATTCTTTCCAATGAAATGATCATTTTACCCTCATTTCATTTATGGAATTTTAAAAACTTCTCTACGACATGAAAAGAAAATATTCACAACCGAGAGGTTATCGTGTTTCATGTGTGATAATTAATGATTTCAAAATCTTATCTGATTTCTAGATTCCTTTTGTTTTCTAATTCCCAATTTCAAGTTGAAATCAATGATAATTTGAGATAAAGCAGCCAAAGGGCAGCCATATAGCTTAAACAATCTCCTATCATTATATAAAAATTGGTTAACTTCAGAAATAAATACATTTTTTCAACTCAAGAAATTATTTGTTTATGTAAAACTGAAAGATAAGGAAGGAAAAAAGTGAATTTAAAATAAATAATCTAAATCCAACATAATTCTAGCTTAAACTAAATGCTATGACAAGTCATATTCTTGACAATTTATTTATAAAATATACTTACACATATATAAAATTCAATTTAGGTAATCATAATAGGTGCCTGTATTAATCGCATTGGTACAACCATTGCAGAATTAGTATTCACTGGTTTGTTTCCAACTGACTTAGAATTGACTGCTGCATTTCCTCTTTTTTGATTTTTATTAAGAGAAGAAGTTACAAAGATGGGTACTCCATTTGCATCAGTTTGAATAATTTTCACATTGTCTGCAACTAGCTCTCTAAAATTTTTCATATTAATATTATACTGCACTTGGGCATCATACAAGAATTCATTCTGAACTGGACTTAACAGTTCTTCATAGCATTCCATTTCAAGATCAACATTGATGTCTGCAGATGGTTCTGATGGCAGTGGTGGATTTTTTTTTGGTTTTGATCTGCTGTGCGGATTTGGTACATTTACAGATTTTGGACTAGGTAAAGGATTCACAGAATGATCAGCAGGATTATCAGCGATGCTTAAATTGCGAACAGTGTTGAAGATTTTTTTGGCAGCTACAATAGCAGCTCTCCTAGACGGTCTTCGTCCAGTTTCCTGTTCCTAAGTAAATGATAGATTTAAATAGTTAGTTTTCATTCTTTTTAATGCCTAAATTATTATGATATGTGAAAATTCTCTTATTCAAATAATTATAAATTTTTAATGTCAGTTCAAAACAACAAAAAATTTCAATTATGAAATATAAAACAAAGCAATTAACAAACATTAATCACAAAAATATCGTTTTTTCATGTCATCAGAAAAATAATTGTTCTAATTTTTCCTTTAAATGAAAATCTGACATCACTTATCCTTAGTTGGATAATATAATAATAGCATTTGACAAGGTACACAGAAAGAAATCGTTGGAGAAATTGTCTTTTTAAGCACCTTAGACAAAGAAATTATGTACCTTTGTGCATGCATATCTATGTAGATTATATATTTTCACAACATATTATCTTTTGCTTTATAATCAATTTTAAGATAAAATTTATAATATAATATATTTTAAATATGCACATTTAAAATTTATTTCTATATCTGTCCAACATGTTCTATTAAAAAATAGTGAAAATCTTTCTGTTAGTAAAAAAATAAAAGTGAAAATTGCTATTATCCAAAAATTAGGTCAGCTTGTATCATATAAACTTTTCTCAATATCATTTCTGAAAATGCAGACAATGATATTGAAACACAGCACAACAAAAAATTTTGAAGTAGGTATTTATAAAAATGAATTAATATTTCAAGAAATTTTGAATATAATTTAATTTTTTTTTCAATTTATGAGCATTGATTTTTTAAAAATCTCAATAAATACGCTATATGGATATTAAAGAATTCAAATAAATGAACTGTAAAAGCATTTTTTTAAAACCATTTATATTTTAACATGATATGACGAATTCTAAAAAAGGCCATGACTTTGCTTAAGGTTTAATCAAATCTCCTCACTTATTGAGAGTACAAAGGTTATGTTTAAGAAATAACAGACACAAGAACTAGAAAATCTGAACGATGATAAATCATTTATAATATTTAACAAATAATGGAGTTTATATTGTCTGTAAATTCGACATAGATTAAAAAAAAAAAAGAGTTGAAAATTAATTGCTCAAAATGATGATGGAGACTTGTAGCATTTCTTTACACAAACACAACTATGGAAATCACACAAAGAAAATACAATCAAGCAATTACCATAACATAATTAAATAATTTTAATCTCTAAATTTTCACACTTACAGAAATTTATGAACTTGAATTTATTTCACATATTGCACTTATTTTAAATATACCTTGAAGTCCATGATCTGATATTACCATGTAAAGATGTTTAAAAAAAAAAAAAAAAACCTATTTTTTGACTACAGACTTTGCACATGCATTAGGTTCAATTAATCAAAACAGGGTGAGAGGAAAAATGAAAAGAGGTTATTACATTTAACAATAAAGTAAACTTGGATTACTTGCCGACTAAATTAAAGCAACACATTATTCACATGTGCATGAAATAAAAAGCAACTAACAGTGCAAAAAACAAGGTCAAAAAATGCTGAAGAATTCCAGAAATGGGCTTATTTTTTTATGTTTCTCCTCTTAATGAGATAGAATTATCAAAAAGTGGTCGTCTCATAATACTGTAGTAGAAAAAAAATTCTTCACAAAGAGTTTTATGATTTTCTCCCTATTAGTAACTTCTTATCTTATCAGATATTTAATAAAATTTTCTGTTTACATATAAATAGCTGAATACTGTATGCTGTTAAGCACAAAAGCTATGGCACCATAGTCATGAATATTCATTGTTACTGACCAATTGTACCACAGCAAATCAAAAATTTAAAAATTGGGCAGGAGAAAACATTTTTTTTGTAAGGAACCAAGATGGCTGACATTTAGCAAAATTAATAAATAGATAAAAATTGTATGCATTCTAACAGAATCAACAAGCATATGTTAAAAAAAATCAATATATTTCATACAATTAAAAATTATGCATGCACCATAATGATTTAGAATGGCTTTCAAAGCTCCATGACCACTGGAATATACAGTTGCAAAATGGGATGGGGGGGGAAAGCAGATTTGATCACACAGTGAAAAAAGTTCATTGAAATGTATTTAAAAATACTTATTTAGCTCATTAAAATCATTAGGATCAACTGATAATATCAGTTGGTTCATCATATTTTCCTTCTAAAACACGACAAGTTTGCACATTTTTTTTATTATGTTTATTTTGTAATATCATATTTATCATAAATATCCTTTTTTGCAAAATGCACAATTGGATATCCAGGAATGGATGCAAAAATATTGCTCTTTGTAAATACTATTTCCCTCACATTTAAATACATTGCATAGGCTCTAATATTCTTACACACAGAATCTTGGAAATGAATGTAGAGAGGAAAATATAAGATATTATTTAAAGGATGTTGCCGAGATAAATAGAGAACAATGAGATTTATAGCCTGTGTTTTGCTTGGACTAGGTTAAATTTAAAATAGCTCAAATTCAGGAAACATAATTACATGATTTGAAGCTAATTTTTTCAGGAGTGGAGTCGATTAATTGATCAAAATGTGTATTACCAGAACAATGGAATGTATAGAAAAAAATTCCTTTAAATATTCTGATAATATTTTTATAACTTTTTCACACAATTAGTAATTTCACAGAAGATAATTAAAGGTCTGGAAAAAGTTTCAGAGGATTAACACTTCACTTTTTGTTATCAGAACATGATTCCTTAGTAAGTGGTCTCAAAGAACATTCCTGAGTACTTTTCTGTTATTTGGTCACAAATGTCACTAATGTGAACCAACTTGCAATGCAAAGATAATGACAAAGCAGTTATACTTGCAGGAAATTTAGTGGAATTCACATTATTTAGAGGTTTCTCGCTACACCTGACTAAAGGAAAAGTACCCATTCCTGTTAACAACTCATGGAAGATTAAACATGTATGCACCAGGCAAAACTAAACTAAATTACGCTCATTTAAAACCTTAAATACAAAAAGTTCTAATATTTTTTTAGTTGTATCAAGTTTGACATAGCCTGTTTTTCTTGCAGTGTTCAAATTTAGTTTAGTTATATTAACGTTCCGTTTAAAGCAATACGAGGGCTATTTGGGGATGGACCTCATAATTTTGTACCAAGATCACATGACGAGGATGACACCTGAACTGGCCCCCCCCCTTCCACATCAGCGGGAGGACACTTGGCCTGACAGATTTAACATGCAAGAGATCCCCTCACACAACGGTTCTTCGATGGAATCGAGTCTCGAACCTGAAACCCACCGGTTCCGAAGCCAAGACCTCACCACCAGGCCACCGCGGCCCCTGCAGTCTGTTTAAAATAACCATTCCAATATTTCAATATAAGGTAGTGTCTACTGTTGAAGAAAGAGGAAGATGAGAAGTATCCTTTTAAATACCTCAACACAAATGGATCAATTTAATTCTGGTTTTTTAAATTCTTTTCTTAGAAGGTTTTCTCTTTTAATAATGCAGTTTTTGTGACAATGCTTTTGGCCTATCATATTTAAAATCTAAGAAACAAACAAATAAAAAAAAACATTTCTTTTTCTGCATTTCTCTACAAAACTGTGCAATTTATAAAGACATTTTTTCAAAATTATATTGATTTCAGATGTTATAATTGATTTTTAGATTTATATATTGGGTACAATTTGGGGCACTTTTCTGTTACCCAGACGCAAATGTCCACAACGTGAACTGAATGCGAGCTAAGTTGCCAAGTGAAGCAAATGACAAAACAGTTACAGTTCTACTGTCACAAGAAAAACCCTGAACATGGTTGCCATAAGTAGATGTCTAAGTAAAAAGTTAAGTAGGAATTAAAGAAGACCACAACATTTGGCTAAGCACGCTTCATTAGGCGAGAAATTCTTTTTGCTTGTGTTTATACAGATGTATTTATATGACAAATAAAATTAAATTGTTGATAAATTTAGAAATTCCTAGTTATTTAAGCCTTGAAATAATGTCTTAAATAAGAAAGCCTTCAACGATATTTCTTCAACTGCTTTTGGATTGAATTTTTTAAGACCTGAGGCAGCCATCAATTAAATAATAACCAATGGATAACAAGAAAATAGTTTGATATTTTCTTGAAGCTTCATGTGTCTTTAAGAGAAGAAAGCTTATGTTTTAAAACTAAATCTCACCCCCCCCTTGTTTTATATTAGAGTTTTGAATAAGGTGAAATAATAGTTTCAAACAATAAAATTAGGATCAGAGAAAAAAATTAGTTAATATGAAACTGATTAATTTATAATAAAACTCTTACTGAAATAAATAAAAAGTAAAAACACGAAATTCAGCATAAAATTAAAATATAAATAAATTGGCATAATTAAAGATATTTATTACTTTCATATTCTTTTAAGAACTAATGAAGTATTTATTAGAATCTTTAGAATAACTCATACACCCTGAAATTGGCTACCAAGTCCTTCATAGCACTTCTTTCAGATATATTATAACGTAATAACAACAAATTATTGAAAAATAAATATTTCCAAAGAATTTTAATAAATCAAAAAATTACTCAAAATTATTTAGCTGACATCATTACTAACTGAATATATAAGTAAAATTATTTTACTCAAAAATCCTGATATAATTTAGTTGGTTAAACAAATTAACACTGTACAAGGCAAAACGAGACTTCAAACCGGCGATTCTTCAAATTATAATGATACTTTAAACCGGTTCTTTTGGCGCCAAAAGATATACAGGACTTTCTTTCACCCCAAAAATGTAACAGAACATAAAGTTTTTAAGCCGTCTGACCTCTAATTTAAGAAGTACTATGGTTTTTCTCATGACGGTAAGTCAGTATGATTATAAGAAATTTGGTGAAATTCTACATTATTTGACAATTTCTCGCTGAGCCCAAAGGAAAAGAACCGAGAAATATTGATAATATTTCTTAAGATAGTTTTATCATATAAAAAATTAAAAATATGTCATTTTGAAGGGGGGGGGGGTCGAATTTTCCGGATTGTGAACAGAAAATACAATTTGATTCCACATTTATAAAAGAATAATTTAAAAGCACATAAAATTCTTCAAACCATATCAGGAGCTGGTTCTTGATCGAGTTTCTCTTCAACAGGCTCTTTTTTCACAACAACTTGAGAATTGGTAGGAGGCATTTCATCTTGAAAATCAAAAATTTCAGGATCATTTCCGATGTCATAATGTATGAAGTACTCATCACTGTCAACAGGATCACTTTGACCAAGATTCAAAATAGGAATAACATGATCCTTAAGAACTTTTTTCTTCCCTGATTTAAAATCTTTTTCTTTAAAATGGATTTCACATACTGTTAAATTATTTATATTTTTTCTAGGACTTATCCCCAACACTTCCAACCAATCCTCTCTTCGAACGGGATCTTTGGGTATGTTAAAAAAACACAAATCTCGTCTTTTATTAGAGTCATTTCCACATGATCGAACTGCACAAGTTTTCATATTATGTAGTTTTTAAATATGTAATCCTTAGGCAAACTTTCAAATGCTGTCTATATATTTATTTTCG
Source organism: Argiope trifasciata (assembly GCA_026543055.1). Taxonomy (NCBI): domain Eukaryota; kingdom Metazoa; phylum Arthropoda; class Arachnida; order Araneae; family Araneidae; genus Argiope; species Argiope trifasciata. Next base: position 620,867 of record JAPMOQ010040581.1, read on the forward strand.
TTTTTCGCCAGACATAAGGAAGGATAAGATATTCCTAGAACAAAAGCAGAGCTGATTGATTGCTTGAGAACAGGTCTCTGCACTTATTTAATATAATTATATTAATTTTGATTTTGAGAAATTTAGAATAATATATTCTTCAATTATTAATTATAGCAATTGATTACTTTCTATTAAGAACTTGATATGAAAGTGATGATATTTATATTTATGATTGATTGATAACCACAAAAGGAAACTAAAAACTTGAACTGATTAAGAATAAATAACCTTTCAGTTATTTCTTTGGTTGGTTTCCAATATAAATTGAATACATGATAACAAAAAATGATGAGCAGATGACAGAAGAAAGCCACAATTTTTGGAAAAATAACAAAACTTTCATCTCATCTTGAATGGCAATCAGGTCAGTGTTGATATTGCGCTCTATGAAAATAATGAAGATGAAGGAATTTCTTGTTGTTTGAAGCTAAAAAGCTTAAAAAGAAATGTTACCACGTTGATGTATTCTGTATATTCATTCAGGTGGATCGACACATTTAATGATCATGGAGAGCATTTAATTTTCTTTACTCTGTCTTGGGATTCTGAATGGTTTATAAATGCTTGAAAATAACATTATAAAAACGAAGTGTTAAATTCGAGTATAAGGATGAGTAACACATCATCAGTGAGTCTTGACAAGTATTGCTGCGTTAGACAATGCAGGAATTACAAGAATACTTTAGCTAAAATGGATTTATATCCATTGCCCGGTGATTTAAATCGAAGAGAAAAATTTTGCAAGATATTGGGTATACCAAATTATGTAGGCTCGAACCCTGCTGCAAGAGTTTGTGCTCTTCATTTTAAAAGTAAAGTAGGTAGTTACAGACCTTCTCCTCCCACTGTACCACAGGCGATATTCGCCCAACCAGTTACCTTAATGATACAGAATGGCCGACATCATCTTAAGCCTATATTGCCTAGAATGCAGCCAGTAAGTATTAATTTCGCTGTGTTCTGTTACAGATTATGAAGTCTGTTTATCTTTAAACATACTTCATCTTGTTTATAAATTCTTTTTAATGATTATTTTTTAGCTATTTTTTTTGTAATATCGATAGTTTCTGTTTTGTTTTAAACCATTCAAATTATTTTAATTCATATTACCAATTATTAACGCATTTATTTTACACGAAGAATGGGTCATAAAGTCAAAGAAAACACACATCTATGATTTCAGAATAAGAACTCACGAATGATTGCCAAATAATAACTTAATGTATCTTCTAGTTTTCATTGATAATTCTTGATAGCTCATTTACAACATTATTTAATATAATATTGCTCTTTTGAATTTTTTTTTATGCTTTGAAAAGTGAAAATGTTTACTAAGTTTTGATAAACTGTGAATAATATTAGTATGGAATATTTCTATACTATTTGGCGATAACCCTTGGCGACCATCCAGATCAAAGTAAGTACCCCCGAAGTTATTATCACACTGAAATAAATAGTATCAAAATATTTTTTATGCCTAATATTAGTCATAGAAGAGAATCAATTACATAGCTAAGCATGTCACCAAAGTACAATCTTTTTATGAGTATTTCCGAATATAGGAATAATATGTATTCTAATTTTTGAGTACTTTTGATTCAATTGATTGATTTATTTGCAAATAGAAATGTTATTTAGATGTCTCATTAGATTTCTTAATTTTTATCATTTAATATGAATCATGTTTTTAAATGCTTTGGTAAATATTTATTTACAATAATATTCTTTTTAATATACTCTAGTTTTTAATGTCATTGTTCTGCATATTGTTATCCTAAATATCATTCTAATATTGTTCTACAAATATTTTTACTATTATGAATATAATTTAGTTATTTTTATTTCCATTTAAAGTTTGTTTTTGGAATTTCGGTAAAATTGAAGAATAGTGTGCCCCTTGCTGCGCTAAGGATACCAAGTTGCCAATAAAGATGGTGGTCAAAATAAACATATACTTCTATGAAACAGTTATAATGGCCAATTTATGCATTAAAATTAAGATCTTAACTGATAAGTATTAGAATTTTGATTTTAATTTGAGATTTATTTAATCTATAACTCAAATTTTTATTAAAATAAAAAAAAAACCTTTGGGATCTCTATTGCTGCTTATTTTAATAATTTTATAGATGTTTTTCAAACTGGCTGTGCTGATCTGTTGTGTAAAAAGTAAAATTTAGAGCATGCAAAGCCTGTAAGCATCTGAAGAATGCACCGGGCAGAATTTCGGAACTTAAAAAAGCATCCTACCGCTTCGCTACCGATGAGAGCGGGAATTTAGTAGCTTTGCTAGCACATTAAATATAAGGACTGTGTGGATAATAGGAATAGTACATAAAACAAATATAATTTCCTAACTTCATCAACTCTTAAATATATATATATTCCACTGACCTTTTATCCATTCTGCAGATTCAAAATACATTTACCTGTCATCCATTTTTGCACAATTGCCTACATAACAAATTATTAATGGAATGGACATTACAGTAGCAAGAGAATGATGAGAACTGAAAAGAATTCCATCGTAACTGTCTTTTAATGTGAGAATGCAGACGATTGTGTTAAATACGATTTCAGATGATTTTTCAAAGCATATACTAACAATTGAAAGTGGGGCCGCAGTAGCCTGGTTGGAAGAGCATCAATCTCGCAACTGAAAGGTAATGAGTTCTGCCCTCGTCTCGGCCAAAAGACCCCTGTGTTGGTTAAAGGCAGTTGGGGCACGTTAAATAGATTGTGACTGCAAAGTCCTCCATGTTCCCATTACAAATTATACCTCTGGAGTATTGAATCAGGGATAAATCAGTCTCTGATTTGGATCTAAATTCTGACTTGCAGATGGATGAATGAGTTCGATCGCTCCCTAAAAGGATTGTGTCATATGTTTTCGAGCAAAGTCGTACTTTCACCTTAACGGTGCTCGTTAACAGTGAAAGGCATACTCTTCTGCCTTAATTCGAAAGAGCTCCGCTCATTCGGGCTTGGTATGACCAAGTAACATTAGACCCACAACTCATAGTTAAAAGTAAATATTTTATATTTGTATTCACATTAAAAAATAAAATTGTATTTTTTATTAATTGTAAAAAAACTTTAAAATAAAGAATTATAATCCTTAATCGATATTTTTAATTATTTTTAATTTAACATTTTTCATAAAATAGTAATAGTACAACTGGACTGTTGTAAAAAGTAATAAACAAAACAGAATTAGGGTTGCTAGAAAAACTCTCCTTTGGATTGCCATATTGGTGAGAAATTCAGACGGGCACACTATGCTTTACTTCAACCAGAATTTCTTAAAATATTATTAGAATGACTTCAAAATGATTTTGTACGTTTTTATGGTGATCAAATTTCTTTATTTTGAAATGATTTTTGAACCACTTTAATTTCTATCATTTTTTCACATTTAACTAAACATGAAATTTTGACTTTTCACATATGTTGGTCATGCAAGCAAGATTATAATCTTTCATTTTATGAGTTTTTTCTTCTGTATGAATTGCCACTAAATTGCATTGTGCCAGTCATAGTGGTCATGCTCTCTCAGACAAAAAGAGAAATTGTCATCCCTTAAATAAACACTTTAAAAAAATCAATTTATCTATCAGTATATATACACTCATTATTGTATGCATCACAGAAATATTACTTTTGTCAAATATCAACAGTTAAGTGATAATTAACTAACATATGAACTTTCCAAATTATTTTATTGAACACTTATATAGTACTCTTAATTCAGTGCTTTGTTTAGCATATAAATGTTGCTGTAAAATATTATGAAATATTTCTGGGGATCTGGAGTGACAACAAAAAGAGAAATTGCATCCCCCCCTTTCAGTAACTATTTGCTTTTCTCGGTGGTGATAAAATAAAGACAGTGTTGAATTGTTTGTCTACTCCTGGTATGGGCCCATGTGGCAACATGTTTCCTAAAGTTCTGTTCTCTTATAAATTCTATTATTAATACAAATCTTTTTTAATTCAATAATTATTAAATTTGCTTTTTTTTAGGCTTCTTTTCCTGCACCAGTGCAACAGCCAGTAACAGTACAACAACCAATAACAATACAGCAGCCAGTAACAGTACAGCAACCAATAACTTTTACATTTAATCCGAGACCAGTTACAAATGTGCAACAAGATGAGTCTCCTAAGGAACCTTCAAATGATATGAGCATTGATAAAGTTCTTGAAGATGATTTGATAAAGAATGACTCACCTTGTAATTCATCAAGTATAACACTTCAGCTTGAATGTGAAGAAGATGTTCTTAGTACTTCTCAGTTAAATGCTTACATGAAAGATCTTATGGATTTCGTTAATGCCAATGAACTTGTACATAAATTACCTCCACCTGAACCTCAAGGTTTAATTTCTCCTTTAATAGCATCAAATAATTCAGCTTCGGATGAATTACCTCCCTTAGAGCCAGTTATCAAAAATACTTCAATAAGTAATCCTGTGACCTTACCATCATCCATCCCTAACTCTCAGTTTCTTAAAGTATTTTCACCTGCAAACAAAGAGATAGGTGTTGTTTCAAATTCACTTTCATTAGTCAAAAATGTTATCAGTAATTCATCCAAAATTGAAACTATAACTACTACTACAACCTCATCAGCCTGCCCACCATTATTTGTTCATTCACCAATTCTTACTCCTCGTACTGTGTCTAACACAGTAAGTGATAAAAACTCTGCATTTATTAGTATGAATGGAAAACCATTGAGCAATTCATCATTTGGAGCTAACTTGTCAGCAAATGGACTTGTATCTCACTGTGGGCAAATGTCTACTACTACCACCACCAGTAATGCTGCTGTAAATATTTTATCAAATCTGAAATTAAATTCAACTCTTCCTATTTCTGGTTCAAGTTCACATCCACAGACTATGACTACATCTTTCCTTCCAATTACTTCAAATGGAAATCTATTTCCTAATTTGTCACCTCTTACAAATTCAATATCTGCTTCTACTTTAACAAAAAATCCTTCAGGAATCCTAGCAAATTCAGTTTATCAAATCTTGCCAGAGGTAATTTGCTTCATCTCGTCTGCAATGAATAATTTTACTTCATATATCATATTTTATTTTAATTTATATTTTAGGTAAAATACTTTTAATACTAAATATTATATATCAGTTATCTCTTTTGAATATGTGTAGTTTTTTGAGTTTTGCATTGAATTTGTAAATCAATGAAGTTTATGATACAATGCGCTCCTGATTATCTGGCCTAATGAAGGGTTGGCCAGATAACAAAAAAGACTTATAGGTTTCTGAGTTTTCTGAAATTTCTTTGTCTGCCAATACCAGAAAGAAAAGGTTTTATATCAAAATTCACTGTTATAATATGTATTTTCTCACTTTTTTTGTGCATACCGAGCTCCCCTTTTATCTAAAGTCGCAGAGAATGCCTGTTGATTCATAGAAGCCATTGCTGGTAATATGTAAAATTTAAAAAAAAAAAAAAAAAAACTCTGATTGTTTATATTTGTCTTACTGCCTGTTTCAAGAATTTATTAGAGAAAACGTTAAGGCATATAAACTGTCCACATTTTAACATAAATTCTATAATGCTTAACTTAAAAGCAAGTAGCTAATAAAAGATTAACAAAAATAATAAAAATAAAACTATTAAGATAAAATATAATTATGCCTTAATACTTTATTTATATATTGTTCATATTATTTTAAAATTCTTTTTTAATCGGTTGTACAATTTAATATATCAAGTTTCAAATTAACAAGTGCTCAACTCATTTCAATTTTGCATTTATCACTTAAATGTTCTTCTTTTTTTACCTATTTTATTTTTATAATTTAGTTGTAGGCATTGGATTTTGACTTTTCAATAAATTTGAGGCTAGTACTGGCAGCACTACTGTTTATTCAAACCAATCTAGGTCATTCTAGACCATTCAAAATAATTTGAACTTCATGCCATGGGGGAAATGATCTCCTAGAAGTTTTTTTTCAAGTGAGGTGAGAAAACCCATGAATATCAACTGTGAATGTTCAGTGCAAATAGTTTTACTAAATGATAGATTACCTGAGTGAATCACAAATGTTTGAAATCGAAAATGGAAGTATGAATTATAATATTGGAAAACTGTATTTATAAATCAGAATTTTGATATGGACAATGTCATTCTTCAATAAATGAAACTGGTGATATAATATTTTCTCATTCATAAAAAAATGAATTTACCGATTTTCTTAAATTATACACAATTCTTTATATTTTCTATACCTTGTTGAAAATGAGTAATTTTCGGTGTCTACCTTTCCAATATTTAGTTTTAAAAGGTGAAATAAATGCAATAATACTTTATCTTATCACATTATCTCATATCTGTGTGTGTTAACTTCTATTTTGCATTGGGGTATTGATTACTTGGCTTATTTAATATTAGATGTGTTTTACACGCTATTGACACATAACTTTAGATCATATTATATAAATGGAAAAATTAAAAATTAGTTGGAGTGTTTAAAACTATGGCATTTCAACATGTATTTTTATTGAAGCATATTTTTAAATTATTAATTTTCTACATTGCATATCAAATTATTTGGTAATTTTAAAAACCTTTATGTCCATCTTTGATCAAGTAAAGTCCCAATTAAATAGATCATTGCCTTTTTTATTTTGTTGTTTTAAAACATCCTCAATAAGCTTTCTATCGATCTGTACAGAACAATTTTAGGCTATATAAATTAAATCTATTATCTTATAAGTGATCTATTTATTATGCACGTATCTTAAACTTTCATTATATATTTTTTGAATAATAATATTTTACATTCGAACATTTGATTTAAGTATAAAGAAACTTAAATAATGGAAATGAATGTTGGATAAGTCATACGTATAATAGAATCATTGAATTTTGTAAAGAATTAGTAAAAGGTTTCAATTAGTACTTGAACATATTACTAATATGAAGTCAAATTTTCATTTAAAAAAATTGGAGGTAGGCCTCATATTGATTCCAATTCCAATAATTTAGTAAGCATTTGATGCTTCAAAATTATGAACATAATTTCTGTGGTTGTTGCCAGTTTGCAATACAAAATTGCATACCTATGTTAGTATTAATTTATTGAACGTTGTGTAATATATATTTAATTTTGTTGTTTTAAAAAGTCATTGCTTAAAAACTATTATTTTCTTTTTTTAGATATTATGTGTAAGTATCAATTTTTTTTAAATACAAGATAAAATTCAGTAAAAAAATATATTACATTATAGGAAATAGTAACTGCTACATTAGGTAATCATACATATTACAGAAGTTTTCATTCATTAAACCACATATTTTCCCTGACAATAAATTTAATTAATTATTCATTATAGGTGCTAAATTAATCATTTTTCAATTTTGTCAATTTTTGGAATATATTTGCAAAATAATCTGGTTTCTGAGTCTCAGTTTAGGAATTGGATGGTTCAAATCTTGATTTTTTCAAAGGTCTACTGTTTTAGGTGAAATATCTTCCTATTGGATTAGGGCTTGGAGAGTAAAAGTTTCTTAAAGTTATGATATGGAATGCTGATTTAATGCCAGAATCTCAGCTTCAGGGTTGATAGCATGAATTTAAGATCCAATTCCATTACAGATCTGAAACTTTATGGATTAATATATGTCGTGCAGAAAAAAAAACAAAAAACAAACAAACAAAAAAAAAAACCCTGAATGTGTTTATATATTACCAAACTTCTACTTGTTTCAATGGTATGGAAGTTTGGATGATTTGTTTAATATTCAAAACAAGACATGACTAAACTCATATGTGGCAAAACTGCTTATTTATCTACAAAATTGAATTCAGAATATTAAACATAGTTTGCAATATTTTCTAAACAAATCTTTCTTTTCTTGTATAGCATAAAATATTCTATCTACCAACAGGTAATTGGACATCTGTAAAAAAAGAGACAAACTTAATTTATTCATATTCAGTAGTCAGTAGAACCTCCACATTGGGCAGATACAATAAATCATCAAAGGCATGCTTTCTGCAAATTGTTGGATGATGGACAGTGTTATTTTCATTAATTTGGCTTTGGTATGTAAGTTCTTTAACTGATTTTGGATGGTTGCTGCACCCCTTGATTTGGCGATCCAACTCCGCCCAGAAGTTTTCTATGAGATTCAATTTTCCACACAGGCATGCCAGACCAGTTGTTTCACATCACACAGTTGCCATACTAATTCCATGGTGGTTCTTGTAACTGAACAAATGGTGGTATAATTCTGGAAATAATAATGATTCCACCCACAAAATTGCCTTAGTGTAGGAAGCACATTGTTGTTTAGAATAGTGGAGTAGAAGTTGAGCTCAAGGGTCCCATTCCATTCTACAAGAATCCTTTCAAGACCATAATTCCACCTCCTCCAAACTTTACTGTTGGCATATTGCATTTTGGCAAAAGGCATTCTTCATCTATATACCAATCTCAGACACTGCTATCTGTAGAGATTAAACCTTGATTCATCCCTTCAGAGAACCTGTTTCCACTCATCTAATGTCTTATTTCAATGTGCCTTGCACCATCTCAATTGAATTGCACGGTTTAATTTTAAATCAAAGATCTATAGGCAGCAGCACAACCACGGGAACCAAGCAAATGTGTTTCCTTGCCGATGGTATTCTTTAAAACAACAGTCTCAGATGCGTGTTAGAACTCCTGAAGTAATTGGACCATTGGTTTGGTGCAGGTTTTTGGAATTTCTGTAGACAATACTTGTGGTGAAGCACATTCCGACCAGTAGAACTCACCTACCACTTCTTAATCACAAAAGCCACTATCAATTTTGGAATGTTTCATGTCACTAGATATGTTCCTTAATGATCAGCTATTTCTGTGATGACACTTCTCAAAGTCACCTAGCTCTAAATATTAATGTATCTTGCCATTCATTGATTCATACCTATGTTGTTTCCTACACAATATTTAAGTACAGAATGTGGGTCATAGATCAGTACTGCTAATATCCTCATTTGAGTCCAAATACTTATTGGTAGATAATGTGAAACATAAATCCACAAAATTAAATCTCTAAACTTTTTTTTAAAATTGATTAAAGCTTTATTATTATGAAAAATTGTCTTAGAAATTGAACTTGGATCATAATTATTTTTCATGAGGAAAATTTCATATTTGTGATAATATATAAATTATCATGGGGACAGTCCCTAATGCTTTTGATAAATTAATTTTTATATTTGCTTAACTTTATGGGAAAAGTTGGTTAATGGAACATTCTAATTTTTACCTTTCAGAAAACTACTGCCATTTGAATTAAATTAGAGATTAATGTGTGAAGCTCTTGTTTTAAATGTTAGTTTGAATATAATGGAATTATTTGTTAAATCATTAATAATATGAGATAATACAAAAAATATTAGCTTATAGTTTAAGACTCAATATTTTCAATATTCGTGTTTTAAAAAAGTAGATTTTTTAGAAACAGGGCTATTTTTTTTTAACAAAGGTTTGCAAATAGAATATTTATGTCGAAAATATATTCATTGCACTTTAAGATTCTGCTGTTTTTTGTTTGTTTGTAATTATCTATGTCAGTGCTTTTAATTTATTTAATCAATTTAATGTTAAAATGAATTTGGCTGTAAAAGTTTGAACTGGAAATGCATAATGCATTTCATATAATAAAACCTCTTTTACATATGAATATACAAGCATGTAATTCAATTATGTAAATAAACTGATATTTTATGAGGCAATTTTATTGTATAATTGCTTTGCATATTAATTTTTATATAAGTTAATAATTAATAAATTGAAACTTCTGTATTAAATTTTTGTATTTACTTGTGGATCCTTTATTAGCCATTTATTATTACTCATAGATTAGCATTGTTTCTGGGTTTGAAACAAATGTTGGAAAATAGGAATAATTCAATATGGACAAATAAATATGATACGGGGAAAGAAACTATTTAATTCTTGAAAAAGTACTTAATCTTATTCAATTAAAAAAAAGGTTATGTTAAATATTGATGTATTCCATAAAGTGAAACATGTAAGTGTTCTTTTTAGAAAAATCTTTCATTTAATTTTTATATTTTTTACTAATAATTATTTCTTTTTTCTGATTCTTAGAAATATCAAATAGTAAATGCTGTTTCGAACAATGCTGCTATTCCTGTGATGTTGGTGAATGCCGTTGATTTCAGTAAGCAATTTATGATTATTGAAAACAAACTGCCTCTTCTCTAACTGCTAAAATAAAAATTTCTATAGCATGAAATGCAATGTTTTAAAACTTTATTTTCCCTTTTTCTAAAAGGTTTGTCATAAAATTTTAATTTATTAGTTTACCTATAAATAGAAGGCTCTTTTTTACAATAAAGCTTTTATAAAAATAAGGTAGTAATTTAATAGTTAAAAATTTATAGGCTTTTTGAAATATACTTTATTTCAGATTTTATTTTAAAGAAATTTGCTATTTTTCACATATTAGTTTAAAAAAATTGTTAAAAGTTTGAATTCTGAATGTGTACTTAATTCTTATATCATAGGTCAATTTTTTTCATATTGATTTAGTATAAAAGTTGAGAAAATGAAGTAAAAATTAAGCTGAAACATGTTTGCATGTGTTTGGCTATGCTTATTTGGCTTTTTTATTGACTATGTCATCAATCTCCAGTAAGAGGCACATGCTGCAAAGCTTGAAAAGAAACTGCTTTTCTCTCTCTCAGTAGGATTTAGTTGTTATCATTTATCAATATAAATTATAAATAACTGTTTCAGTTGTTGACCAAGCATGTCTTCTAATCTACAGTCAGATCACACACCACACGAGTAGACATACATTTACCATCTTCATATTAAACACCTATGAGTGTGTCATAAATCTTTATTCTGAGAAAAAGATAATTTTGTATATATTGTTAATAAGTGAGAGTTCTGCCATGTTAAATGGCTGGTTGGTAATTAGGTAACATTGGAGCTACTTTCAATATTAATGGGATTAGATATTCATAATTCAACTTGGTGTTTTTTGTTGTAACTGTCTTCTCTCAGGGATAAAAATGTGTATCATTTTTTTAGGATGCAGTGTGTATTATAATTTCGAATTTTTTAATTTTATTTTTGGGGAAAAATATTTAAAGGATTTTTGAGAATTATGCATTTATACTTGTTTTAATTTTTTGCAGATGATACTGGGCAGTCTTTATTAAAGAATGTAAGTAAACATTGTGTTTTATTGCAAAAAGTTTAGGTAATTTATCTTTGACATTTGTTTTGAAAGTATTTGCAAATTTGTATAGTTTTGATAAAAAATTATGTTGTTGTTCTTTACATTATTTTTTAAAAATGTTTTTGTACATTAATTATAATCAATAAAAAAGGTCCAGAATATTGTATGCCAGGATTTTGTTCTAGATATCCATAAGTTAAAAAGAAAATGTATGTAATTCTGACTGTATATCTGTGAAAACAGTACCTCAAACGTCTAGTTACTAAATTATTGAAATTTTACTTGTATTTTTTTTTTTGTCTTTCCAGAACAATTTTTTTTTTTCTTTTCCGATTTGTTTTGATTTTACTAAAATAAGGATGACATGACAGATGGAGGAGTAACATTATTATTACATTTAAAAAAAATGAAATAGTATATGGAATCATTCAAATATTTTGAATAGAAAGGAAATAGTACAATTTAAAAGGAAAATTGCAATCAGCTTTGGAAAAAGAAAAACTTGCCTAATGAAGTACTCAGGAAAAGTGCTCTTTTGACTTACTGTGTATAATTCCTTTTGAGAGAAAAATTATTTAAAAATGAAACTACTCTATTTTAAAATGAACAATAGCTACTATTGTGCTATAATTATGATCGATAACTAATAATTGCTCATCATTCTTTTGAGTACATTTAGAATCATCATCCAAGTACTTAAATGTTTGCTACAATGGAAAAGAGTTTAAAATAAATGAACAGGTTATTTACAAAGTCTCTTTTCTCCAGACTAATATGCTAATTTTTTGAAGCCATCTTCTATCTATGCCTGAATTGATTTATGTGTTACTCTTTTATTTTTATATACAAGAGTGTCTCGAAAAACATGGTAATGAATTCTTTGAGAGAAAAAGATTATTTGTGAAATCAGGGCACTTGATAAAGGCCCAGAGATACTAATACATGTTTCTTTTTTACGTAGTTATTGAAGTATTTGTGCCCTTGGTAAACCAAATTGTCCATACCTACAAAGAAGAAATCAGAGTTCAGGACACACCACTTGTTTTTAACTACCTGGTTTGAAAAAGTAACCTATCAGGTGATTCTTCACTGGTCCAAAGAGATAAAAATCTACTGAACTGTAGAGATTATTGCAGAAAGATATGCTATTAGGTACTATTATGCATCAGCCTATGCTATCAGGCATTATTGTATATCATGAGACAATTACCTTGTGCAGCAATGCACATAATGTCAACTTTCATCATGCTCCACATGCATGAAAATGAATCAGACAGCATAACCTGGTAGTTCCCAAAGACTATGGTATAGTGTTCTTAACAAGTTGCACTTAGGGAGGCATAGGGTTCTCCATGATATTGATACTTTCTTTATCTCTGATGTTAGATGATGCTCCATATTTTGTTCCCTCTGATGATACTAGTGCTGGAAAGAAATCTTTCTGCCTGATCTTGCATTGCATATTGGTGGGAAGTTCTATTTGCATGACTTAGTCATTAGAAAGTTGCTATGCTTTCTAAAGGAGAACACATCTTCTGGTGGACCAAATTTTTGCGCACAGAATTTAGTACACTGCCAATGAAGATATGGAGTTTTTGCTTAACCCTTTTGCATCGGGCATGTCATAAATTCATCACCTATGAATGTTTCTTACAGTCGGGCATGACACCTGTTCATTTCTGGAAATAAAACTCATAGGATGGCAATGCATTTATGCATTTCAAAGTGGAACAATTTTTAAGCGCTATTAGATAGCACCCTGTGTCCCTTAGTTTTGAAATAAATATGGTTTTTATTCTGCCTGATTTTGGTACTTTACTCATCATCTGTTGCGAGAGAAGGGACTAAGAATAATATAAATAAACAGAGCTGAATTGTGGAACTTTTCACTGGATGGAATCATTTGTTTTGGGTCTCCCTCCAAATTCTTTTCTTTTTTGTTATTACTGTGTAACTAACTATAACTAGTCTTTTTGGGTTTATCGTCAGTTTTATTGTGCATAATTTTTTAACACATTTCGTGCACTTCTTTTTTTTACTACAGAAAGCTTTGGTTTAAATATATTATGACCAGAAAAGGCTTTTTTAGAGGAAGAATGGACTTGTATTATGCATTAACTAATAATGCAAACATAGAAAAGATGATCACATTATAATTATATATATATATTTTTTTTCAAAGTTAGTTTAGCAACGGAAACCTCCCATCCTGTAGTGATTCCTTTCACGTACACTCTGCCCCATGCATACATCTATGATTGAGGCCTTCCATCCTGAAAGAGTTAATCTCCCTTATATGAATGTAATGAATGATTCAAATTTAACTTTTGGCAAGACATATATCATCTGTACTGGATTGTTGGCAATGAATTTTAATAGGGGTTATATTATTTAAATAATAATAAACTTATTACGTTTTAGTTAACAACTGTATATCAAGCATTACTGCCATCTTCTACCATAGATTTTGTAGTGATATCATTATGAGCACCATTTACTTTTGATGTTTGAATGTTTTGATTGGTTGTTCTTGCAGACATGGGATGCGATTTGTATCAGATTTATGTATCCAGATCTAGTTACTTTACTTTTTGAACCATCTATGTTTATGATTTTGATACGTATAAAATTTCTTTTATGTTTATTATTCCCAGAATCATTATTTTCTTTGCTTTTGCTCTTAATTTATTAAAATTTGCTTCATTTATATGCAATATTATATTTAATTTAATCTGTATTTTCTTGATCTACCATGTCATTCAATTTCAAGACACTATTATCTTGCTCTAAAATGCATACTAAATTTTGTTTGCTACATTATGCTGAACCAATAGTAATTGAAAAATTAGTTCAATTTCAATTTCAATTTTCTATTTAAAGTTTAGCTTATCAGCATTTTAAATAGAAAGATCCCAAATGGTGTGATTAGAAATTTCCCCAATTCTTTTTAAAGTATCTTATGAAATTCAGTGTCTTATTCTAATTCATTAGAATGTAAATGATCAAATTTATTAATTTTGTTAGCTGGTTTTAAATTAAATTAATTTTATATTGAAATAAATGATGAACATCATCCCTTATTTTCTTTGATATTTGTTTTTCCCCTAATCTATTCTTATTCTTCAATATTAATTTTTATGTATTGTAATACAATTACAACTTGTTATATGTATTGTATTTTATACATTGCAATTAATTAATGTATTGTAATGTAATTACAAAGAACATTAATTTTTCTGAAGAAAGTTACCTCTTTTTTCCTATTTTCAGACAACATCAGCATCTAACAGTCCAGTTACAATTCTCGGAAGGGATCCTGGTAAATATTTGTATAGCAATTATTTGTTTGAAATCTGTTTTTAATATTGAAAGAGATTATTTTTAATATTTAAAAATAAAATAAATTCTATAATTAATATTTAATATATCCAATTCATTTTCATTTTTGGATTACACATTATTTGATTTTTAAAAGCATTTCTTATAATATTGATAGTAATATCTGTAATCATTATTTATAAATCCATCTCTTTTAACAAGCAATTTATAAATGCATTTTTAGTTTAAACTAATATTTCAAAGTTAAATTTGTTTTTATTTGCAGCTATATGAAATTTATACATATTTTTTTTATGTATCATCTTTTTTTTTTTTTCTCTCATCCAGATGAAACAGACACCTGTGCTGCAAGTTTGTGTGATGTAAGTATTGAAAATTTAGAATATTGCTCTGCATTTTTCTAAGAATTTCCAGCACTGCCATTTGTTTGAATTTTTTCCCCTTTATACAAATAAAAAAAAAAGCTAAAGGCTGGAAATCTGAATTTCTTGATTAAACCTTTTGAAATTATGCCTATTTGTATACATGTTAATATTAAAACTCAGACATGGAATCCAGACATTTCCAATCAGAGGGACATTGATTGGAAATTTTCTAATATTCCTTTATGTCACATTTCAAATCAAATTCAAATTTTGAATAATTTTTGAATGATAAGATTCTTTGTTCCCCTGAGTATATATGATCATAATAACCAGATATGGTAGATAGCTAAGTGAGACCTTAAAATTAATTATCTGCATCAAATTTTTTTATCAAAAATATAAAAGAATTATTTGCCTATTTGCTTATTCTGGTTGGAATTAGTAAAGGAAATTTGGTACAGAGTTTTTATATCAAAATTGCAGATATTTTATCAAATTATTTATCACTTTAAAAAGTAGAAGCTTTGTTTAAAAATATATATCTAGATATCTTCATTACACTTTTTTATTGTGGAAACATTAGTGAATTGTCTTTTTTTATAAGAGATAAGGGGAAAACAATTTGTCCCCTGTTCCTGTTTTTTCTTTCTTTCTTTCTTCCCCATTTCTTCTCTGAATTGTGTTTTTGAAAAGTTGCTACAATTCTTTATATATATATATATATATATATATGTGTGTGTGTGTGTAGTGAAATGCTGTAATATTTTTTAAAATGTTGAGCTGTTTTGTTGGTATATTTCTAGGAATTTTGAATCCATCATTCATTATTTGTAAAATTAATTGGATCTGTGTTAATTAAAAAATGATTCTTTAGGTTACTCTTACTGAATCATCTGAACAAGTATTAGTTTCTGAAGAACAAATGATTTTCAGTAATGATCAGTCAACAATGTATAATCAAGCAAGTAGGTATTTTTATATTTGAAAACCTATTTTGAAATGTTTTAGAATTTTTTTTTTTGATTCATTCATAAATTGTTTTTGAAATCAAACAAATATATTGTATTTTTGTTTCATAAATTGAAATTAAGTCATGCTTTTTAAAATAGATCTCTTTAATTTTGTAAGCTTTATTTAATATATTGTAATTCAGCTGAGTATATGCATTAAAAATTACATTTGTGTGTGTGTGTGTAAATATATAATATAAATTAAGTATATATTTTTTGAAGCAAAAGGCTGGCTCTAAAGTAGAAAAGAGACTTGTTTTTTTTATGTTTTTTTATATCTCGGGTAGGCACACATTATGTACAAGCAGGAGTGACATTCCCAACACAGAGTGAAATGAGAGAAAGATCACGTAAATTTTATCCTTGGTCTTATATAACATGAGACATATTGATAGGGAAAAAATTTCTACATAATGCTTATATATAATGAAATCTCAGCAGGATATTTCTTCACACATGCTTCCAGGCAAGGGAAACAGAGGAATTTTTTTAAACATGTGTGTTTGCTAGACAGTTTTTCTATCATTCACACGGAGTGTGAGAACACTTTGGCTTTTAGTCGATTCAGCAATTTTACAAAGTTTCTGTTGAATTAAGTAAATAGTAAAAGTGGAATAGGATCAGCAGAATAAAGTTAATATGGTCTTAGTTGTGATAAAAGTTTGGAATTTAATTTGGGTTTAAATTAAAATTTAAAATTTCGGTCAATTTTTAAAAATAAATACTTTAATTCTTAAGCATTTACATTTTAAATATTCTAGGTTATGTTAGTAATTTTTTTATTTATTTTCACTTTTTCCTCTTATTTAAACATTAATGTATATTTAGATTAAATATTCTAATTAAAAAATTATGCTTTTATTTAAATCAGATTAATTAATATTTGATTAAGATAAATATATATTAATATTAAATAACTTTTAATTAACCGTATTTGTTACCAGTTTTGCTGGGGCTATTGATTGTATTTCATTTTAATTAAATCTTAGACAAAACCATGTTCATGATTTTATCAACAACTATTTTTGAAAGCATCTAAAATGTCAAGAATCTTAAAATTGTGCTAATTTAATATTGAAACACATAATCAATTAACTGTGCACATGAACAATTTTTCTAATGGGAAACAATAAAATTGCATCTTCATTCTAATATAAACATGATTCATGAGTCTTTTTCTTTTAAGGAACTGTTACTCTTTTTTTTTTTAATTATTATAATTTATCATGTAAACGAAAGAAACATGAAATGGAATTCTTCTTTCCTGGCCTTCAGCTACAGAAAGAAAATCAGGAGATGAAATATTTAATGAAAGAATTAAAAAAGATTTGAATTTCAGAATGTATTGACATTGTTAAAAATTAAGTTAAAAAATAGTTTTGCTAAAACAGCCATAACTCAGGGAAAATTTGCCTATTAAATTGGGGTTGTAAAAAAAAGATGTTTTTAAAGCTTTATTATGATATAACATTTTTTGTGCTACAATATTTTAGGGAGTTATTTGGGAAAGATGTTAAAATTTTATTTAATTTTGAATTAATTAAAATAAAAATAATTACAATAATCAGAGCTGCAAATTTCCACTATTTCATATATATCTTTGTTAAATTTGAGAGTTCCGAGTCTAATGATTAGTCTGTAGATTACCAACATACAAACACAGACTTTGAAATTAATGAAGATTAAAATTTCTTCCTAGCAGCTTAACTAATTTAAGAGAATCTTCCAAGGCCAAACCAAAAAGATAGCTGTATTTTGTAATTATTTAAATAAAATTTAGAATTTTATTTAAAATTCGATTGAAAATTGTAAGAAGATTCTATATTTTTTTCATAAGATTGATAATTTTTCTTGCCTTTCTTTCAAGGTACTGTAAATATTAAATATATCCTTTAGTATACAGCTGAAAAGGTATCAAGTGAAAAGGAAAGGAAAAATTAGTGATATATTGTTTATTTTTCACTTTTAAAATGTTATTGTAACCTATACATTTACAGATGTTATATATATATATCTGTATTTAGTAGTAACTGTATTAGCGCACTAAATACAATAAAGTTTTTTAATTTTTAAATTTTAATCTTGTTTGGATCTGAAATAATTTTTAGCTTCATTCCAATTTCGTTTCCATAATTAGTTTTGTTATGTTTCATTTACTAAATTATATTAATTTAGATTTGTTTCATAAATAGGTTTTATTTCATTTAGCTTTTATTTTTGTTTACTTTTTGTAGTTAATCCTGAATTAAATTCTAATTTCGATTTCTACATAATTAATTTCGACTTTAAGTTGTAACTTAATTTTTGATGATTCTGGAAATTGGTTTTAATTATTTAAAGGTTGATTTATACACACACACAAGATATCAAACCATACACTAAGAAATGTATTTTTTCCCCATTCATTTAGTAACTTTTGCACCAATAATGCATACATTCCAATCTTTTAACAGATTTTTTTTAAAAACAAGAAATATCCTATTTTAAAATATGTTTTGCTTAACTATGGGGAAAATTTTCAGCCTTTCATTTAAAAAAAAAACTTTTCTGATGCCCAAATAGTTATTTGTTTTCTCTACTTTGACAGCATTATTTAGATTTGAAAATGCCATGAAAACTTAAATTATTCAGTAATAATTTGCTTAATTTGATGTAAGAATTAATGAAGTTAAAATATGCTTGGCAGTCATTTTAACTTTTAAGGAAAGGTTTTCAAACATCCAAACCATTGGTTTTGTCCAATTGTTTCATGATTTTAAATTTAACCAGTACTATTTATACATAGTTTTGGAAATGAGTTGAAATTCTTTTGTTTTTTAAATTATATGATATAAAATAATGAGTTATAAATGAAAAATAAGCATATTTGTGGAATAAAGAAAGTAAATTCGTTATCCTTTTGTGATGCCATATAAATGAAGTGATATTCTCTATTACAAGAAGCTTAATTATTTGTCCTTTTTCTCTGTTTGAAATTTAATATTAATTCTTATCTTTCCATGCAATCTGAAGATGGAAGTTCAGTAGACAAAATTTCTATTCACGTAAGTATTTGAATTTTTTTTTGTATTGTTAATATTCTATAATACTAATGCTAAAAAAGAATTATATGTAAAAAAATTCTCATTATTGTGGTTCTTGATCCCCACCCCCCATTCTTATTAGCTAATTAACTACAGTGTGTTTTTTTACTGGTTTAATGATCAAATTATATATATTAACCTAAACACTCCTTATTTGCTACTATTTAAATATGTAATTATTTATTCTTTACTTTATTCTACAGTCTTAAAAAATTTATCACATGTTAATATTTATAGCAATATTATTGCTGCAAAACCATGACAGCCTCAGAAAGTAGTTACATTTGAGACATGTCTTTGCTCACTTAGTGTTATATGCTCAAGCCTAATACATCTTAAATCTTTTGGAATTTTGTTGGTGTGGAAGTTTAGAGAGGGGTGTGCTAGCTGAGGTGTTATTTTCATCACTTTATATATAATGCAATATTTATAGAATGGTGAATCATAAAATTTTCATATTACATGTATTTTTAAGCATTATCAATATTTATTTTATCATTCTCTTATATCATTAATACTTTTTGTCAAAAAAACTATTTAAATTTGATATCCTTTAACAATTGTCTAATTTCTTTTCAACCTTTATTATATATCATAAAATTTTTAAACAGTATGAACTTCATACTTCTTAGAACTTTATTATATTTCAAATTTCATAACAACACTTCTTTGACAGCAGATTGTGTTTTTTGCGTATGCATTATTTGACAGATTTATGTCTATGCATTGTTTGATTAGGTTGAATTCGACAAACTCGTGGATGAGGGGAGAGAAAAGAGGAAAGGAGATGTTTACATTTAACAATGAAGACTTGTGGTTTTATTAAATTTAAACAATACTGATAATTAGTAATAAAGAAAGGGGGAAAAAAACTAGTGCACCGTAAAATATTTCAGAGCAATTTTTTAGTGTAAGGGACATAAGCATTAAACTGTGAAGAATAAATAAAAAATTTCTGTTTATTATTTAAATTATTTTTTTACGAAATAATAATAATTTTTTTTATATTAAAATGCTTTTTTTTTATATGTTATTAAATTTTTTGGTAATTTTTTAATTCCTTGTTTTCTGCTTCTTAGTCATAATATTTAATATTATGTAAAATTTTCTTCGTATCACTCCTGAAAACGTTTTTACCGCTTGAACTAGTCACATCAGTGTGAAATTTTGAGTTACAATGAAATGTGGTCTAAAATGACACAAACACACACATATATGTGAAAAAAAAATTGAACCTAAAAGTATCATATGAGGGGAATTCAAAGTCAAAGGTCAATACCAAAAATGCGCTCATCGTTCCATGCCTCACGCCTTAATAAGATGCAGTCATATCAGAATCTATTGACGAACAGTGAATTAATACTTCACAGGTCTTAAATAATTCCATGAAAAATTTTACATCATCTACTTAAATTTTAGTGTCAATTTTCAAAAGTAAAAAGAGAGGTAGAAAAGAAACCTTTTCTGATTTGTAATATTTTACTAAACAAGTATTTTATTTTCTTTACTTTTTAATTTGCTGTTAATTATTACTTAATATTTGCCTTTATTTCAATTTAGCTTAAAATCAAAATTTCAAATAAAAAAAAATAAAAGCCTTTAACTTTTTAAAAAATTGGTTGAAAGCTGCATGACAATAGAAATTTTTTTAGAAATTCCATAATAAATAAATTGGTGGTTTTATATGATGTGAATTATATTTCTGTTTATTGTAAAAATTTCTAGAATTTTTTTTTCTGCATAGGATGGAGTTAATGAACCCTCTGTTTGTACTGAAGAAAGACAACCACCCAGTAGTAATATTAATGGCCAAATAGGGCCTGTTATTGTTGATGTAATTAGTGCAAAAGAAGGCGCTACTGAATATTTCAATGGCAGTTTAATACCGAACATTCTACTCGACAATAGTAAAAAAGCTGAAATTTCTAATGATGCTTCTTTGTACACACCTCAGGTAGGTGAGAAAATTTTGAAATATGTATTTTACAAAATTTTTTCTATGAAAGAAATATAATGTTATTCAGCTTCATTTATTATTTCTTAAAAAAGATATAATTTTATTAATTAAGGATAAACATTTTAATTTATACATATGTATAATTTATATTAGCATTGTTATCTTTTTTATATTTTATTATGTATTTTAATTCTTAAATTTTTCTACTTTAAAGCTAAAGTTTGCTGTCAGCAGCAAGGTAAATTTTCTATCTTTGATATATATATATTTTAATCATTCTGAAAGATATTTCCCCCCCCCCCCTGTCTTTCAAAATAATAATCTGAAGCTGAAAAAAATTAATTAAAAATCTAAATGATAATTAATTTCTAAAGCTAAAATATTACATTATCATAATAAAAAGTAACTTTCAAATTTCTGAACTCTTCTGAAAATGATAAAGGAGGGAGGGAGAGGAATGCAAGCATGAAAATGAAGTAAAAAGGTATTCAGTTAAAATTAATAAAATTTTTCACTAGAAAATTAAAATTTAGCTCTTAAATATTTTGCTCCCTTAACGAATTTTATAATGTTTGGATATATAAATGAATTTGTGATCTTTGTACTAAAAATATTTAGATTATCTTTATCAGGAGAAGATAATATAGCATCAATTTGCTTAATATTATGCTAAAGAAGTGATGAAAATTAACTAATAAGCATAATTTTGTATTACAAAAATATTATTTAGTATTCTAAATTATCAGCTACTTTGTTAGCCACATATTTTATTATATGAGATTAATTATTTATCTGGTATTTTTATTAATGATTGTCTAAATCTTGCCATATTTCATTTTGAAGTTTTGATAAAGTTGTTAAATGATAAATTTTGCTATTTGTATGACATAACATTTTTTATTTTCCTAAATATTGGTAATGTTGTTTCATAATTTATAAAATCTTTAAGCTTAAGTATTAATACTTATTTATACTGATGATAATTCTTTTTATGTAGTTGAATGCATCTGCAAAGCCAAACTTTGGGAAAGTTATAAATAATACAGCAGATAAAGCACTTCCTGTTACTCATAAAGATTCAATCTTTAATCTTCAAAAATCTATCCCTGTAATTCCAAATGGACACTTTGTGTATGCAGAACCATTGCTCTTGTTCAAAATAAAAACTCCAATGCCGATGAAACGCATTCAGGAAGCTGAGAATTTAAGTAAGCGCTTTTGATTTGTCTACTTTTATTTTTTTGTGTTTTTAATATTGTTTAATTACGATAATCAATCTGCTCATGATCCTAACCCATCTAGAAAGAGTATTTATTACCTAAATTATTCATTTACTAACTGTTCTAACATTTACTAATTATTCACTGACTTAAATATAGATATTTGTTAATATTTCACTTCTTATTGCTAAAGGAAAAAAATTATATAATTTTGTATGCAATTTCATTTTGTTAGTTTTTATTTGAAGGTTATATGCAATAATAAATATGCACAAATCTAGTGATGAGTTTTTATAATATTTTTTTAATTTTATTTTAATTACATTCAATAGCTACGAAGTAAAAAAATGCATAATTTTTGTTTTTATGCTTGACTATATTTAATTGTAATTATATGTTCTACATTTGGTTTCCATGGTAAAAATAATTTTTGAAATTCCATTATTATAGGATTTAAAAAATGTATGAGTAAACATCTCAACAAACAAATTGGTTTGAATGGAGTAAAAATGTAGGTTATTTTGTACTGGTTTTTATGACATAAACAATTTGTTTAAAAAAAAACTGCGTTTTCGTCAAGAACAATTATTTTTTAGACGTTACAGTATTGTATATTTTCATTGATAATGAATTCAGAAAAGTTAATATATAAATTCAGACTATTAGAATAACCACACAGCTTGCACAAAAAAACTGATACAGTTGGCAGATTATTATTCTACAATCACCGTGTCATATCCATTCCCCTCCGATAGAAAATAAAAATTCTCATGATTTTGTACTAATTCTTACCCTCAAAGATAAATCTGGATTTATTTTTATAAAATGCCTTTTTTCACATACAATCAGATCATTTACTCCAGCAACGTCACTAGCTCCTAATCCTGAATTTTTTGAAATATTGTTTCCTATAAAACCATTGGCCTTAATTTCCCATTTAACAATAGTGCAAAGGCAAATGTTTTAATTTTATTTTGTATTCCTAAGAAATTAATTGTTTATTTCATGTTAGCTTTTCAAAATCTCATAAATGACATTAATTAAACATGATGAATCATATACATAATATTCCATTCTTTTTATTACTGTTAGTTTGACATCTAATAAATGACAATGATTAAACTTGATCTTGAATCATACATCAGCAATATTAAGTGGTAATGATTAACTGGTCACAAATAAGCCTTTCTATGGTAATTTATATTAATTATTAATTAATTATAGAACATTAAAATTTTGTGAAAATTTCTGTTGATATAAACCTGACTTTACAATATTATTTGTAGCTGGATAACTGTGCTTTATAAAAACTTGATCTTGTTATATTAAGTGCATATTTATTTAAAGAAAATTATAATTTTCTTTGTAAAATTTTTCACAGGGAAAAAATTACAACAGGAAAATTTTATTCCTTGGTCTGTTTGGTGGCTTATTCAGAGACGATATATACCTCCAATACAGCCATGTCTGCTATGTGGCTCAAAAAAATTTATTGTTGATAGAAATGACAACTTTCCTGATGGCTTTTGTTGGACTTGTGGGAATACAGCGTAAGTTTTTTTTTCTTAAGAAAAATATTATAAATATTTCCTTTTTTTTCTTATTTATAGTTTTATTAATTTCTTCTTAATTTAAGACAATAAAAAAAGTTCCAAGAGGAATTATATATTACTGGAAATAGGGAAAAAATGCCCCCCCCCCTCTCTCTCTCTCTCTCTGTCTGTCTGTCTGTCTGTGTGAGAGAGATTTTACATTTCTGTGTGAGAGAGAGAGGGAGGGAGAGAGTAAAAACCAGGAATTTTAAGGGCCACATATTTTGCTTGTGGTTGATGAATTTTGATGAAATTTTGTGTTATTAAACCTTAAGTTATTTTGCATTTTTATAAAAAACATTGAAAATTTTTGTGCGTTAATGTAATTGTTTAATTGAAGAATTCTGCATACTTTTTCATCTCTGAGGCAACAGTTAAATTATTTTTTCCAAATTGCCAACAAACCAAATTGCCTAAACAGTTTTGACAATTTTTTTATGGCCAAATTGTTTAATAAAAGAATTCTGCATACTTTTTTGTTTCTGAGGCAACAGTTAAATTATTTTTGCCAAATTTCCAACAACAACAACAAAAAATCCTCAACAGTTTGACAATTTTTTTATGGACATTGAAAACAATAAAGTATCATTATATTCCATGAGCCGTTGGTTGCATTTAAATTATTTTTCCCAAATTGCTAGATTTTTTTTTTCCAAACTTGGCAATTCTTTTTTGCAGCTCTTGGAAACAGAAAAGTACCTATATCTGTTATATAAATGTAATCTATTTTCACTGTGCATTTGAAATATAAAACAATGATATGGAAAAATTAAAAAAATATCAAATCTTCAGGTAGCATAAACATGGACAAAGATAGACATATTTCCTCTTGTTTAAGAGTGACAGTACTAGCATAGCTTGAAAAATATAAATTGTTTGTTGTGATTGCCCCCATTGTTATGAAATTGTCTTTTAGCAGCAGCACTGATATATATTTTTATTCAGGTTGATTACTCCATTATCTACGAGTTAAGCATAGGATTTCTGCAATTTAAAACCAATAAAATTCTTTAATATGTTACCTCATTTTTAAAAAACTGTACCAGTATTAGAACAGTGAATAGAATCATTCATGGTTTTAGAAATATTGCAAATGTTTCCATAACATCAGTATATGTGAATTTTATGAAAACTTCTTGTATTGCTTTTTAAAATTTGACTACTTCAATATTTTTTTAATGAATGGAAATTATTAGAATTCTTGTATGAAAAAAAAATCTTGTTAACTGGTTACTGTGTATATAAATGTATTTTTGCCAGATACACGGTATTTCGCAATGTTGTATGTATTTAATTATTTGTGCTTATTTAAGTGTACATTGTCTGTATTTTAAGTTCTATTTTTAAAAATTACAATTTTAAAATAGTTATATATTTTTATACTATTAATTTTTGCAGTTGTCCTGTTCAAAAACCTATTAAAAGACCAGCCTTTTTTGAACGTTTCAAATTGTATTCTATACGAGACCTGTTGTTATTAACGTATCATTGGGCTTGCCAGTCAAGTTATGAAGAAATTGCTCAAGATGTCAGCCTAGACTGTGAAAAGATTTGGTATTATTTCAAGGCCCTTCAAGAAGTCTGTCACCAAGTTGCAATCAAAAAAGGAAAATTGGGACTTTCTCCAGTCAGTATGGTGGAAACATCTGTGGTGAAAATGGGAGATGTTTTTATACTAGGAGCCATGGATAGAAAAACACGTTATGTTCGGTTAGAAGCTCTAACGGAATTAGAAGCTTATCAATCCTCCCGTCATATCAGTCTATTAGAACAATGGATTAATAAGCATGGCACAATAATAAGTGAGAATCAGCTTCCTGATAATTGTCTATTAAATGTTCAAAAAGTTGCTGCAAATCCTGATGTTATAGATCCTAATAGTCCATCTCCACACACATTGAACATTGCAAAATACCTGTCAAAAAATATGACATCCATATTTGGATTGGTTAATCAATATACTTTGAAAAAAAATGATATCCAAGGCTTTTTGTATGAACTTCAGTGGCGAGTTAAATATGGAAAATTCGTGGATATGTCATTTTGGAGTATTCTCAACCACATCAGAGAACAAAGTCCAGAAGAAAGTGAGTAGTTTTAGCGTATATATGTTTAGGAAAAAGCAAATTTAATTGTTGATAAAAATTAAACAAAAATGATTGATTAAATTTTTTAACATAGTTATACTATTTTTTTTAACTCATGGTAAATATTTTTTTGGTTGAATGTCATATCTACAAAGTCGTAGCATTTTATACCAATTAGATTTTTATCTGTTATTCTTGTAAAGAAGTCTTCCTATGATATTGAATTCTAAAAATATAAATTGGGCTTCTTTATACATATCTATAATATAAAACATATTTTTGAAGTTGCATAGCCAAATATAAGAAACTTTTGAAATTTTTAGCTTAGATTTATTTCATTACAGGAGGTTCTTTTTTGTTACAAAAAGCAATGATAAAAACTGAATGCAATAAACTTTACATGTCCATTTACACAAGAGCCAGAAATTTTTCCCTTTTTTCATTTTACTTCAAGATTTTTATAGGCATTTCTTTTGAACACTTATTGATTTAGGCTAGGGAATCTTAGGTATCTTTAAAAGAATATTATGAGCATTGATCTTCCTCTCAGTGGTTTTCCAATTGCTATATTTACCGGAAATGGCATGTTTGAAAAACAGGTCTAGGATTTGAACAAGAGGATTGCTTTCCCTTTTGCAGAAAATTCAGTGCTGCAGGGCATAGTGATTAGCTGATCGCATGATGTGTGACAAATGTTGCTTATCGCAGTCTCAGGGGTTTTAAGAGCATTTTTGATTTAATGTTTAGGAAGAGAGTGACATTAACATCGTCTGAGAATGTAGAAAAGTGTTATTTTTTTAGAAGTTTTTAGATTATTTCATAAAATACTACATAAAATTTACATTCCGAATAAGTTATCTTGTTTTATTTGATAAGAATCTAACTCTTATAAATTGAAAGTCTTTGTTTAATATTTTTATCATTTTAATATGTTTCCTAAATTTTTTTTATCCTGTTGTACAATAAAATTATTTCACGAAATTATGTACAAGCAATTTAACTTTTGAAAAAAAAAAAAAAAAAACTTATCTGCACATTGCCAATTTTTTTGTTTAAATATTTTTTTGAATTTTCTATCTGCTCCTCAACAGTAAATCAGATAGAATTATCAAAATAGGCTACATACTTTAGACAGTGGTAATCATTTCTTTAAAATTTTAAGTAACCTTTTCTAAGGTCATGGGAAGTATGCTCATCACCAAATTAATCAATCTTTGAATAAAGTTATGTAAGTTTTTAAAATTTTCTTTTTTCTTATTTTCTTAATTCTTAATTAAAAATTTCATAAATTCTTAAAAATTTTTCAATAAAGCAAAAACTTAGTCTTCATTTGTTTATCTCAAATAAAATGATGCGAATTGTTTCTTAAATATTAATTGGTAAAATTAATATATCAGGTTATATTTATCTAATTATTGAATTACTTTTCCTAGGTCAACCTCAGTTCTAAAAATACATTAATTCACCTTAACTAAAAAAAAAGTCTTTTTAAAGGTCAATAAATGTGATTAAAATTTTAAAGTTAATTTCAAAGTATCATAGTAACAAAATAATTTGCATATTAATTGTTAATTTTTTTTATCAATGATGTAAAATTTGTGCCGTATTATTTACCAACTTTTAGTTAAATCAGTAATATTTTAGCATTTTTAAAATAATATATTTTATTTTTTAACCGAAACTAAAATTGTTTTCATTGTTATCATAATATTTCATTTTGGCTTTTATCCCATTAATGATTATTTAGTTTAGGGTTAAAAGGTCTAAGCTAAAAGCAAATAATTTTAAAAAGACTTGCTGAAATACAAATAAACCTTGAAGCTGAAGTGAAAGTTCCATAATTAGTATGTCATTAAACAAGACACAATAAAGTTCAAGGTCTTAATTTTAGTTCAAATGATGAATTTTCTTGGTGATGTTTCAAATGTATAGATAAAATTGCTCATTGTATTAATTGTGCTGAATTCTGATTTAGTTTCCGATTTTAAATTATATGTAGTTTTTAACTAACTAGAATTTGAATTAAAAGTTTTGGAAAATTTATCCCAAGGTGTACATCCCCAGTTCCAAATTATGAATGGATGCAGTGTGTTCACTTTATATAGAGCATATTTATATTGTAGAATTTTTGTTTTTAAATCTTTGAGAAGTTCGAAGGTCCTCTATTCTAATCTATACTTATAATAAAGCTCAATGTGTGTGTGTGTGTTGGCGCTCTACAGGTCAGACGGTTGGACCTACAGCTACCAAATTTGGTACATGTATACCTTGGAGGTCGGGAATGTGCACCTCGGAGCCCTTTTTTCGAATTTTTAATTAGTATTTGAATAAATTAAAATTTAAGCAAAATTTCGACATTTTTCCGCTATAACTTCCGAAAATGTTATCGCACAAACATGATTTTTATATCAATTTAAAAGTTAAAAAATAAGCTTTCTAACGGTATCAATTTTTTAAAATTTATAACGTAAGCTTCTATTTTTAACGAATTTTTAAAGAAATATTTTAACTATGTTT
This sequence comes from Argiope trifasciata, assembly GCA_026543055.1. Lineage (NCBI taxonomy): Eukaryota > Metazoa > Arthropoda > Arachnida > Araneae > Araneidae > Argiope > Argiope trifasciata. The sequence continues at coordinate 649,328 of JAPMOQ010040581.1, forward strand.
TTAGCACGTGACTCGATAAAATAAAAGAAGCATATAAAATGTGATATTTTCTAAAAAAATAAAGGCAAAGCAAAGGATTCTATGATCGTTTGCAATATCTTAATAATTAATTCAATAAATCTGTACAGTAAACCTGATCGAATTTAGACAGGATATGCATTGGAATCCCGACTTAATGGCATATTTCTATTATCGTTTGCAATATCTGTATCATTAATTCAATTTTTTTTCATTATAAAATGTTATAGTTTCTAAAAAAATAAATGCAAAGCTAAGGTTTCTATAAAATTAGTAAGGGAAAAAATTAGATTTTATCACTGTGTTGCCATCATTTTGACGGAAGTTCAAATGAAAAAAAAAAAAACTATCATCGCAAATTAAATCGGAAGAAATGCAACTTTTAGCATGTGACTGGATAAAATAAAATAAATATAAAATGTGATATTTTCTTTAAAAAATGCAAGGCAAAGGATTCTATGATCGTTTGCAATATTTAAATCATTAATTGAATAAATTATCTTTATTTATACAGAATTGAATTTATACAGGATATACATTCAAATTCTTTTCCAATGGCCAATTTGTAAAATATTATTAATAGGCATATATATTGTTTAATACTATTAATTTGATCTAAATGAAGTAAATAATTACATTTTATGTAGTTTGAGTCAAACAATGCATTTATGAATAATGAGTTTTTGATTTCTTCATACTTTGCTCTGTGAGCCATATTTCACAGTTTATTTTTATTAATATTTTAAATAAAAGTTGCTATATCAATCAGTCTTCTAAATCAATCATTAAAACTGACTGATTTATAAAATTAAAGAATATTATTAGGAAAACGTGTTCTTTTAGAACTTTCCGTCCATCTTAAAGAAAATATTAATTTTAGGCCAATCAATGCCTGGAGTTACTTCAAGGCTAATGAATATGCGATTTAATTGAAAATTTTAGAATTAGAATTTGGTCGCTAAAGGCGGCTTGTTAATTAATAATCCAAAGACTTTGGATTAACAATATTTTTAATCTTAAATTTGGTACAAATGTATGCAGATTACTTGAACTGTAATTGAATGCTGATAAATCATTGAGTTTCTAGGTTCATGATAGATTTTTGATAGGATTAATTTTTTATTTAAGAAACTAGCAGTATCAATCGGAATCTAAAATGTTTTGATTTCAGGTAACAATCCCTTCATTCAAAATTTGATGTAATAGCACAAGTAGTAGTATTACTATAAACTGCTAATAAAAGTAGCATGTCAATGAAGATGTGTATATAAATAAACATATATTTTGAAAATGTTTCTGATTTTGTTTGTAAAAGTAGAGTTGTCTTGTAACAGGTTTTTAAGTACACGTTCATTATTGTTCTATTATACGAGCATTATTGTTCAAATTTTCAACATTATTTGAAAAGATTTTTAAAGTTCAATACTTAGATTTTGGATACATATTTATTCTTTAAATCTCAAAAGTAATGGCTCAGAATTTAAAGGAATTTTTAAATGCTTAAAAGGACGCGAGCAGGAAGACATCAATCATATTGTCCACAGACAACGATTCACTTCTTATCTTACCGCTTGAGTTTATTGGAAGGCAAAATCTGGAATTCGTAAAAATGTAGGTAGTGACAGCTTTGACGGAGTTATTGCATCCATCTTTTGATGGACCTGCCATTTTGAAAGGAGAAAAGAATCTGTGTTTTTCCGGTTTACCACTTGGAGGGTTAAGGATTTTTTATCCCTTCTCTTGGAATGTGAAAAATGCTGAGACCAGTTTTTTTTTTTAGATATTAAAAAGTGAATCAGGAAGTCAAACATTTTAGAATGAAGGTAATATAGGCTAAGCTAAGATAAAATTTAGGAATTAATTACAATTTAATTTAAGATATATACACTGAGGTGCCACTGAATTAGAGATAGCAAGAGATATGCAAATTGTGTAGCACTGCACATCATTTATGCGTAAGGGAGGGGGCTGTGGTAACTGCATATATAGTGCGGACTGTGGTTGTTCTGGATTAGTTTTTGGAATCGCCATTATGGTTAAACTACCTGATTTAGATGCCTTTGATTGCGGGCAAATCGTAGGGGCTAGATGCATGGGACATTCAATTTCCGAAATCGTCAGACAGCTGGGACTTTCAAGATCGACAGTGTCAAGAGTATACCAAGAATATGTGAATGGTGGGAAGAAAACTAGCAATCGATCTAACTTCAAAGGACAATTAGCCGTGACAGTGCATGGTGAGAGACGGCTTAGTCATATTGTACGCAGCCAGCGAAGCCAAACATTAACTCAAATTACCACCCAGTTGAATGAAGGTGCCAGTCGAACAGTCAGTAAACGGACTGTGCAACGCTCGCTTCACCATATGGGCTTCAGGAGTCGTCGACCTACCTGAGTACCATTGCTCAATGCTCGTCATCGATCTGCACGTCTTGCCTGGGCAAGAGAACACAGAGACTGGAGTGTAGAAGACTGGAAACAAGTAGTATGGAGTGATGAGTCTCGATTCCGACTACTTAACGCCGACGGGAGGTTGAGAATATGGTGTCAGCCTCATGAAGCCATGGATCCTGCATGCCAGGTTGGAACTGTTCAAGGGCATGGTGGTTCAATCATGGTGTGGGGGGTTTTTTCGTGGCACTGTTTGGGATCATTGGTGTCTGTACCAACCTCTCTCAATGCAATTTGGTATGTAGAGTTGCTGGGGAATCGCCCCCATCCATTTCGGCTGTTCTGTTATCAGCAAAGTAATGGAGTGTTTCAGCAAGACAACTGTACCTCTCTCAAGTCCCGATTGGCTACTGGTTGTTGGATGAGCATTCCTCTGAGTTTTCTGTCATAAATTGGCCACCTAGAAGCCATGACTTAAACCCTATAGAGCATATTTGGGATTTTTTGGAACAAGACGTAAAAGGCCACCACACTGCACCAACGAACCTTACTGAACTATGGATAGCTTTAGCCAATAGTTGGCAAGCCATTCCCATAGAACGTTTCCAGAAACTTGTCGAATCAATGCCTCGTCAAGTGGCAGCCGTAATCAAGGCCAGAGGAGGCCCAACTCGTTACTAGACAGGTATCCCTAATTCAGTGGCTCTTCAGTGTATATCTTATGTTATGATATTATATATATATACACACACACTCTGATAAACCTTACTTAGTGATCATCTCTCATAATGATTAACATAATAAACAAAACAAAGTGTAAAAAAGTGTTTTGCAAAATGAGCAATGTTTTGCAGAACAGATGGTGGGAAGGCCATATGATATAATTTGTTGGATTGTCTTGTATCAGTCTGTATTGATTGTTTGAAGAAAGGTCTTGTATGGAAGAACTTTTGGCTGAATAGCAGTATTGAATGTGACTCAAAGGAATTTGAGCACTTGTAAATTCTTAATCAATAAATTTTTTTCTCTGGCTATGATTTTGGTGTTAAATGTGGATTGCAATGACATCACTGAATTGATGGAAGAACAGAGACAGACTTGCTGATTAACTTATGCAGAAGTTCCTTGTGTCATAGTAAGAAGTTGTAGAGGATATTTAAACAGTAATGAAAGAAATAATAAATATAACAGAACAATAACCTGATAGTAAAATAAGATAATTAAAAGCATGGGAAATTATTGCATCATATGTTAAGAAGCATCATCCTGGTAAGATTATAGTTATGCATGCTACAAAATCATTTAACAATGTTGTGCCTCATTTTCATTAAATTTTATTACATGCCTAAAAACATATATTTTTAGACAAAACTCATATGAGGAATAAATTATATTATTGTAAATATATATGACCAATCTTTTTGGAGTGGACCATATTGTTTTACTCTATATGGATTCCTATGGGATTTTTAAAAATTTATTTAACAAGTGTTTCCATATCAAGTAAGATTCGGAACTGGTTCGTTAAGTGAGGTTGCACTGTTTATTTGTTTTTTCTTAATGTTGCCTAACATTTGAACTGTAATTTATTAATAATAAAATTTACTTTTTTTTAAAAGGCTCTGTAGTTCAGGTTAGAAAAAGGGATTTTCCAAGTGATTTTTCTGTAAGTAATACTTTCTATTATATTTTAATTAAGAAATATTTTTAAAACAATATATAAATATTGTTTCTTTACCAGTAAAGGATAATCATTTTTATCTATTCATAGCTCTTAACTATTTGACAATTTCCTGGCCATTTGAACTAGAACAAGTCAAAACTTATTATATTATTAAACTTGCTACAAAAATTGGGAGCACATACCTTGTAAAAAAAGCTTTAAATTTTTTTTAATGCCAATTAGAATTTAAAAAAAATTAAGGATTAGGCAAAATAAATAAATGTTGTTGTAGCTTATCCCATCTGGTTGACAGTAAAATCAAACCAGGTCCATGAACTGGAACACCTTCAAACAATATAACATTGCTTCAGGACATGAGAACAGTTGGCCTTTATTGAAACCAATGCAGGCCAAAATGTGGACAGGAGCAGCTTGAGTTTTATTGCATTTTGGACAAATGGGATAAACTTTGTGGCCTGTCACCTGACATACTTCGAAATCTAAAACGTGTCCACTTTGAAATCTAAAATAAAAAATATAAATAAAATAAAACATGTGATAACTTCTGCAAATATTACTGTGCAAAGATGATATTTATCCACTTAAGTTTAAAGTTTTTCTTTGAATTAATACTAGTTTACAAGTCATAATCTTTTCCTGAATTTTTGAAGAAAATTTGAAAGATTTTTTTCCCCCATAATTTACTATAGTAGTACTTACTATAGTAATTTACTTAATTATTTCAATAAAATTTAAGCTGCTTTCTTTCTTTTTTATTTGGTGATTTTCTTACATTTTTTTTGAGGGCTAACAAAGAAGGGTTGCTTTATTTTCTGTATTATTTGTCTGAGGAATAAGAAAGTTGAATTAAAGCATTGGAAAGAAAAAAAAGTGTGCATTTATAAGATTGATAACTTGGTTAATAATACTATTAATGATACTAGAACACTTAATCTATATCTATACTTATAATAAAGCTCAATGTGTGTGTGTGTGTGTGTGTGTGTTGGTGCTCTACAGGCCAGACCATTGGACCTACAGCTACCAAATTTGGTACATGTATACCTTGGAGGTCCGGAATGTGCACCTCGAGCCCTTTTTTCGAATTTTTAATTAGAATTTGAATTAATTAAAATTTAAGCGAAATTTCGACGTTTTTCCACTATAACTTCCGAAAATATGATCGCATAAACATGATTTTTACATCAATTTAAAGATTAAAAAATTAGCCTTCTAATGGTATTAGTGTTTTAATGTAAAACTCAAGCTTCTATTTTTAATGAATTTTTAAAGAAATATTTTAACCATGTTTTTTTTTAGCACGTGACTGGATAAAAGAAAAGAATGCCGGAAGCTCAAATAAAAAAAATTATCATCGCAAAATAAATCTACAGAAATACAACTTTCAGCACGTAACTGGATAAAATAAAAGAAATATAAAATGTGATATCTTCTTTAAAAAATAAATGCAAAGCAAAGGTTTCTACAATCGTTTGCAATATCTATATCATTAACTCAATAAATCTTCTTTATTTACGGTAAACCTGATTGAATTTAGACAGGATATGCATTGAAATCCCGACTTATGGCATATTTATGTAATCGTTTGCAATATCTGTATCATTAATTAAATACTTTTTTTCCCTTTCTCGCTTCGCTTTCTTTAAAAAAACATACTTAATATTTTGGCAACATCATCGAATTTTTTTTTAATATTTTGGAAGCATAACCGATGGTTAAAACTAACATTTATAAAATTAAAGAATATTATTAGGAAACGGTGTACTTTTAGAACTTTCCGTCCATCATCTTAAAGAAAATATTAATTTCAGGTCAATCAATGCCCGGAATTACTTCAAGGCTAATGAATATGTGATTTAATTGAAAATTTTAGAACGCTTTACTCATGGCGAACCAGCTGGTCGCCAGAGGCGGCTAGTCATTTTAATAAAAAGAACAGGTGCATAATTATTAAACCGGCGTGACTTAAATGCTTCAAGATATTCATTTAAAGAAGTCGTGAATATCAAATTATTCACAAATAATTTAATTGAAATTTAATATGATCAATGTATTTAATTGGTGCCATTTAATTGCTATGGTTGACCAATTTATAATAATAAAAATTCTGGAAACATCTAGGCTGATTTGATTTTTTAGTTTCCTTTGATAACAACTATTTCTGTATCTATTCTTTCTGTACATTTTCTTAAAACATATAAATGCTTAAATTTAATTTAATATATCACCTAGAGAGAGCGATTTTAATGTGCATTTCTATCCCCCTCTTAATTGGAACAAAATATATGCCATCTTTTTTGACCATTTGTAGAATTGCCCTTTCTCATTATGATTGCTAATATAATTAATATGATTACTGATAATTTAATAATTATATGAAATTTTCATTAAGATATATTGATAAAGATTTTATTTTTTACTTTATGTTTCTATAAATTCTGCCATTTATTTAGAGAAAGTGCAATAATTTATGCAGATTAATTGTAATGAAAAACTAGAAAGAATATGTGATCTCCAAATATAGTCATATCTAATCCCTTTAAAGCCAAATGCTTTTAAAGTACAAATTTTATTAAATTTATTTTACATTATGTTGAAAATATCATTATTTATGTACCTGTAAAATAAAATTTCATTCATATCAAAAAAAAAATAACCTAAATAAACACTTATTTTTAGAAATAAATTTAAAAATAAAATGTAAATATAATATAAAGATTTTTAAAATACCATAAAATATATTTTTAAAAAATGAAGGTAAATAATACTAATTGCATTACCCTGAGAATGAAACAACTAGGAGGGGAAAAAAGATCTCAAAATGATAAAATTTAACTACTAAATCTAGTTAATGCTTGGTGTATACCAATAAAAATTTATATAGTAATTTGGCAAAGCTGTGAAATAAAAACAAGGAAACAGCGGGCGATCTTATTTTAGCCCATCTCTGGCGACCTTTTCAAAATCTCGCCAAATATCAGCGATAATGATTCTAAAATGGCAACCCTGACAACATCTGAAGAGAATACTTCAAATACTTTCAATTTGGCAAGATTTGGAAAAATTGGCGAGATTTTGAAAAAGTCGCCAGAGGTGGGCTAAAATAGGATTTTACCGGAAACAGCTCTCAAATGAGAATGTTGGGTATTAATAGGTTAAATTTGTATAATTCTTTTTCATTATGTTTTGAAATTCTGATTGAAACTTTAATTTTTAGAAATTCTTTACTTGTAAAAATTTATATTTCGTACTTATATGAGTATTAAATTCTTATAGAATATGGAAATGAACAATGCTTTTAATGTCCGTTGGGGGCCAAGTCTTGAAGGTAAATAAAATTGGTTTGATCATTTTAGGAATGGGTAGCGTCTTTAGTCCTCCTGCACTACTATTAATTTTTATGCAATATTATACTCTATACATTTTTATTCACTTATATTATCTTAAATTTATTAATGTAATGTGTTAGAAAATTTTAAAATTCTCTCTTAATTGCTTTCACTACTTGAATACTTTTTCATTAATTATTTAATGTTTATGCATAAATTTGGCTCTATATTTTATATTATTTTTCATCTAATTAGATTTTATTTGATGCACTGTTGCTGATTTTTTTAAATTTCTTGAGTGATTTGGCTAACTAATTAAATAATATTTATTTAGACTATCACATGATGAAAAATGTCAATACTATGTATCATAAATTTTGCTAGTATTTGCCTTCCATCAGCATATGATTATAACATTATTTATGCTGTGCCAGATAGATTTATTGTTACACTTTCTTTGAAGATAAATTAAAAAAAATTGTGGTGTTTAAATTATATAAAATGTTAATACATCTCACAGTTCATCATTTGAAATTTTGTGTGTATATTGTAAGTATAGTGCCATTTATGATAGTTTTTACAAAAAAAAAAAAAGATTTTAATTATGAATTTTATTTATTTTTCTAGATGGTGAAAAGAGTTCTGAGGTAGGTATTATTTTTCATATTTACTGTTATTTATATGTTTGTTCTCAGTTAAAATAATTAATGTATTGTATAAGCTGGAAGTTTAATAGGAAGAAGAATTAGTTAAGTGAATTTAACATTCTTAAATGATAGCACATAAAAGTTTTATGCTGAATTATAAAATATTGTTTCATATCATGTAATCATTTAATCTGTTTTTGAAAAAAAGGAATTTTGTCCTCATGAGTTCAGGTGGAAACTTGATGGTGCTAAATCTGGACTGTATGACATGTGTTCTAAACTCTGTCAGAAGAATTTTGCCTCAGTTCACCATTCATATCCATCAGTTATCTCATTTCATTTTGCCAACAATACCTATTTCTGATGATTTGAAACTAGCTTTTCAATCATGATTAAAATTTATATCATATATGCATTTTTATTAAAACTTTGTTTTTTTTAAATGAGTAATTTTATTGTTTTTGATATTAATCTAAAATCACCTATTTCAATAAATGTTGTTAATTTGATTTTAATGAATAAGTTTAATTGTTTTTGATATTTAGCCTTTCAGCAGATAAATTATGCATTAAATTAGTGAGACTTACCTTTCTCCACTTGTCACATGTATATTTTTGGTTATAGGAAGTATTTAAGAAAAATGCTTTTTTTAATGATAGTATTAAATTGCTTTAATTTCTAAAACTTTTTGCTTCAGCAATTTGATTTTATTTAAATATAATTGTTGCAAAAACGATTATACAATATCAGTGAAACTTTATTGTTATAAGTAGTGTAGTATGTAATCACAATGCTTAGTAATTATCATTTAGTACATAAAATATTCTATTAATTCAAAGCTTAAAAATAAACCTGTAAGCTCCTGTTTTATAATCAAAGCTGTTTAATAGAAAAAAGATTTCTTAAATAAATGCCATAAATGTTTATTATTAAGATGTGAAAAGACTAATTATATTTTTTCACTACTTTATTAATGCTTTTTTAAATTGTACAATTATGGAGTTTATATGTTTCATTTTAATTATATGCAGTTTTATGGAACATATTGATATGAATTGCATTTCGTATTCTAAAAATTTTTAGTTTTAGGCATTAATTTTTTTTAACTGCAATTAAAATCTTGAGAAATAAGAGTAAATAATTTTTTATTTGATTATATAATTAAGTCAAAGCTTTTCATGAAATATTTTTAGTAATTAGCTCTCTATTTTAGAAGAATTACATCTACTTGAAAATGTTTCTTGTCAATGAAGATGTAAATAAAATGTTTTAACTTATTCGTTTTGGTTAATTCCCAGTGAACGGTACGCTCCTTGTCCGCTATCTTGTTTTTGGCGACTATTGGCGAAACACGACTCCGCGAAGCACACGCCAAGTACCTAAGCCTAACACGCAGCGGGACACCGACCGTTCGCCATCGCAACTTCGGAAAACGTGACGCCGAAGAGGATCCGATAACGCACACAAACCAAAAGGAAAGAACGAGGTTACCATCTTTTAACGGGAGAGAAAGGGTGAAGTTGACAAGGAGAAAATAAGTATCGTCCGAGAAATGGCGCCAAAAATACGCCAAAATAGAGCGTACCGTACACTGGGATAGAGCTGAAACTTTGAATTTAATTATTTTAAATTAATCAATGATCATCTCAAGAAAATGTATATTAGACTAAGCTGGCATTAACTGTTATAAAACTCTCTTGTTGAAAGTTTAATAATTTTTTCAATTTTTAGTCATAGTTCAAATTTACTTTTTTTTCGATAATAACTTTTTCATTTTTAATTATCAAATAGATAGACCTTTTTTTTTCTTTTTCTTTACAAAAAATACTAGTATAAATAGCATTTTTCTGTGTCCAGCAGGAATGGAGAAGCATATATATTTTAAATGTCACCTTTATTGATTCAAACAATATAATATATAGTTTTTTGCATTTTTAGAGTATTTTTCCAACTGTGCCTATTTCTAATAATTTGAAATAAGCTATTCAGACATAATTGAATTAGATATCATGTTAGGTGATTTTATTTAAAGTTTTCTTTTTCTTATTATTTAAGGATCCAGAACCCAAGTTATCAGGCAAAGATACCAAATCATACTCAAAGGAATCGATTGGTTGTTTTGATGATTATTTCCATGATATACCTGAAATTGTAGGAGGATGTTCTATGGTCACTTCTAAATCATTATTGGCTGTAAAAATTCGTTTTGGAGAATCTCCTACTGATATTGATTTTTACAAATCTGATGCAATATGTTTAGGTAAGAAAATTTTTCTTGTTACACCTTTTTTTATCTTTTAATTCTAATTAATCTGTCCAATACTTTGTTTTCATTGCATGTATTTTCTTATATATATATATATATATTACTTTATTTTTTAAAAGATTTTGTTTACAAAATTTCTATGATATATTTTAAAAAATTCTAGAATTTTTTTAGTTATAGAACTTTTAGGAAGAATTTTGTATGTATATATATATATATATATATATATATATATAAACTCAGAAAACCCAGTGATAAAAAAATCATGATAGTTTTAGATTTTTTTCATCTAATTATAGTAAAATGGTTTGCAAAATTTTTTGTATTCTTTCCTTTTTAATTAGACTGTCAAAATAAGACTTTTTAAAAGGGGTTTTGAATTTGTGAAAGTTTAGCTTTTTGTGGTTTAAAAAAAA